>JARKID010000091.1:0-462348 GCA_029449255.1 Mycena polygramma | reverse complement strand
CCTTTTGGCTCCTCGGGGTCCCTCGCGCGGCTCTGTCCCGCCCGTCGCATACGTTCCGCCCACCGCCGACGAGTTGTTCGACGTCGATACCTCCGTCGCCCTCCCGGAACATCCTTCCGGCGAGGCATCTGGGGGCGGCGGTGCTCCTCCTTCGGCGGACGCGATGGACACCGATTCGTAGGGGGTCCTGGGGCTTCGTGGAACTTTCGTCCGGGGTGGTTTTCATGTTTGCTGATATTGCCGATTCGTTTTCCCTCGAACTCCCCAGCCTAGCTGGGTTGAGCAGAGGTGTACCCATGTCTGATTTGTCTTGCTGCTGTGCCTGTCGCTGCCCTCCTGGGCCTATTTCTTGCTCGTCGCTGTCTCGTATGCTTGTCCTCGGTAGTTTCGCTAATTACCGCATATCTTGTAGTCTTCTGTTTGTTTTCTTGGTAGTTTCGAAATGTATTGCTGTTCTTCAGTGCTTAAACCGCGTGAACCAGAGTGAGAAAATGAATCCTAAGTCCAATTTTGCCCTTCGAGCACATTTCGACGCGTCGCGTCGCGGTCACGTGCGACACCGAAAATCATGGATTGAGGGAAGTCCAATTCCACGCTTCTGGCGTCCCACCTGGATCGTACTGGGTAAATCGTCGGCCTTATGGCGTATTGGAAACGCGTCGCCCTGAATTCTCTGGCATTCGGTGATCGTTTATTGGCGAAGATGTTGGTTCGACTCCAACTAAGGCCCTGCCTTGAAATAGCTTGCCTTCTTGACACCTGCTTTTTTTATTATCGGCCCTATGGCGTATCGGTAGCGCATCGTCACTTGGTGGACGCGTTCAAAGACCTCTCCGACGACTGTGTTGGTTCGAATCCAACTGGGGCCCTTTTCCAGCTCCCGTTTTTCCTTTTCCAACGAAGCTCCCGTTGTAACGGTGCACTGGAAAGGAGCCGTGTAATCAAAGACTCAAGATTTCAAGAAGCGAAGCGATGAAATCACAACACAACCCAAAAACCCTAAGATCTAATTTATATTTATCACAACTCTAGCTTCAAGTGTTTTGCTTCAGCGCGCGTATGTGAGTTCGAGGGGATAAGACCAGTATAGTCTGTCCGGGACAATGTACTTCAATTTCAAAAGTGGCCGGGCTAATTGCTTCGGAAAAGCTAGCGGGCTAATCGTCTAGTTGCTACTGCGGCCGGGGAAACCGTAGGAGACTTTTTATCCGCTGGGTAGGCGGTCGAAGCTGAACTTCGGAAATGAGGGAGAGCAGCACCGGCGGCTAATCTAGACCGTGCCAGGGACACTAGCAGCGGCCGGACGATTGACGAGGCGTCTTCAACTCAGACCCGACGGTACGACTAAACACGCCGGAATAGCCGGGCAGACTCGGATTCGAAGGCTAGGCTGGCAGACGGTCTAGTCTGGCGGACTTCCTCTTACTCTGACAACGGACACTACTTCGCGTTGGCTTCTTCTCACTTCAATGCTTCCGTCTATCAAATCGTCTGGTTCAAACTTCTAGTCTACTATATGGCCCGAAAGTGGGGGGATAGTCTACTGGCTAATTACAGGGAATACTGAGCCTCTTTATACAAACCGCTGGGTCACAAAAGGAGATAAAAGGAAACTGTCCGGAAAACAACGTGGGTAAGGATCTTCGGTGTGGCCAATGGCGGCCGGGGTATTCTGAACCGTGGGTATCTTGTATCAGTCAGCGGGCAAAACCATATGGTCTGGCTGTGCGCCAAGAAGGTTGTCAAGCCGCCCGGGGAATTCTCCTCCGGTGGCAACTTCCCGCCCGTTCGTCCTCGGTGAGGGAACTTGGGAGTTTTACCCGCCCAAGTCTCCCCGCCTGTATCTTCTAGTTCATCTGGATTCTGGTTTGTTTCCTGGGCCCGCCGCCTGTCTCCTTCTTTGAGTCAGCGGCCGGGAAAAGCTGCCTCGGTCAATCCGCCGGGAACCATCGTTCCTTGATCGTGGATCCTCACGCGTGGGTGGCTGATTAAGTGCTCCGAAATCCCCGCCAGCTCACTAGGCCTTCCTGGGTTATAGATCCGGCGGGTAAATGAAGTTCCCGCCAGAATCTTATCTTCTAAGATTGCCCGCCTGTTTCACCAACGCTCCGCCCGAAGTGGGCGGCTCGCTCTAAGATAGTAGTTCCTCTTGTTAGCCTCGAGTACTCAAAGGTTCGGTGGTTAGCCGCCCATCTGAGCCGGCCGGTTAGGTGCATCGAAAACCCCGCTGGGCTAGAGGCCCAGCGTTGAGTTCTTATCACACGTGTTTGCCCGCCCGCTTTCGACTGTCAGCGGCAAAGTATACCGTTCCGAGGAGAACGTATACTCTATAACTTCGCCTTACATTCCCGCCAATAGGTGTTCAAGAATGCGAAAACCAACGGTTTTCACCGGTGGCTCGTCACCCACCATATCACCGTGGCGCAGGGTGCGCACTCCCTCCAGGTGACCCTTGGAGACGCCTTCGTTTCGGGGAGGCCAAGGGTTCGATTCCCTGCGGGTGCATGATACTGACGGATACGGATTTTTCGAGGTCACATGTCTCCGTGTTTTTGGTACCCGGGGGTTCAGCCAAGGTGAGAAAAACCTCTTGCTTCCGTGTTCTAGGGGACAACGTCTTCTTAGAAATGCCGTTTCTCGTTCCCGGAAAGTTCTTCCAGGCACTCCAAGGTGCCTTTTCCGGAGGTAAGATGCGCAGTTTTCTTTCCGGAAAGTATGTCCGGGGGGGGCGAATTCGTGTCTGAAGGAGGTTCGGAGGCGTTTTTCGAACGATTCGGGAGGAGGGAAACGAGTTGAGAGTGGAGGAAGTGAATGAATTGAAATGAGATTTGAGGTGAGAATACAACTTTGCATAATGGATTCTGGAAGTCCGTGTCTTGCTTCATCCTTTTTCTACCCCCTGCTTATTCTGGGACTGCTGACTGCCCCTCGTACTGCCTCCTGCCATTATCTCCCCATTGCGGCTCCTTTCCCTTCTTGGGCTTTGGCGTTTTCGGCTCTATGAAGCTTGTGACGGAAATCCTAATCCGTGATCGAGGGAAGTATGGGATTAATCGAAAGGCTGCGACCGGCATTTTGGAAACTGCGCCGTTCATTTCCGCTATCACGTAGGAGCCCTCGGATTTTCGTTGGATAACAACCATGGGGCCCGAATATCGGGGCTTGGCTTTTCGCGACCACTCGTTTTCGACGGAGGAATTCCTCAAGAGCACAAGTGCCCCCAACGGAAAGTCGAAGTCCTTGATTTTCTTTTTGTTGTCCTTTTCCCACTGCCTGGCGCTCTTCACCCGTGACTCGTAGACCTTGCTCCGCAATTCGAATAATTCTTCCGGACGTTTTATCAGCTGGAGAGCTCGCATTCCTATCAATTCTTCGGTGGAGAGCTTCTCTCCGGAGATTTTGGTCATGTAGGTGGCTTCAACGATGTCGAATGGGAATAGTGGTTCGACGCCGTGGGCAAGATAATACGGGGAGTATCCGGTGGATTTCTGGATGGAAACTCGTTCCGCCCAGAAAATGTAGAAAATCTGTTCCGTCCACAAGTCCAGATTGCCCTCACAGGCTTTGGAGATTGCTTCCCGTACATCGTAGTGTCGTCTTTCCACGATGCCGTTGGCCCTTGAGTTGTATCCGGAAATGCGAATATGGTTGATTCCGTATTTCTTCGAGAGCCAGTCCACCGCTTTTATCCAAGCCGCTCCGTTGTCCGTCACGATTTCTTCGACTGCGCCCCATCGGCACAAAACTTCCTCAAAGATGAAGCATCCCAAGGAATATGCGTCCTCGTTTTCCAACATCCGCCATTCGGGCCAACTGCTCAACGAGCATCGTCCCTGGGCGAGGTACCGGTATCCGTTTGTGCGAGGTAACATCATGGTGTCTCCGTGGAATTTGTGGAAGAGGGGTAAGGGCATCGCGACGATAGGAGGAATATTTATTCGGAGCTTCGACCGGATCTGGCATTCGTGGCACGTCTTCAAGAACCATTTAAGGTCTTTGTCCATGACCGGCCACCAGAACCTGTCCATTAGGCGCTTCCGGGTGATATAAAATCCTTTGTGTCCCAAATCGTCGTGAACCTGTCGAAGGACTGACGCTCGCTTCTCTGGGGGCAAAACTAATTTGTGTTCGTGATGCTCGTCGCGCCGCCAAAGGCCTCCATCTAGGATGAAGTATTTGCTGGCCTTTCTGACGAATCGTTCGAATTTATCGTTGTCGTCGGACATTTCTTCCGGCCTTTCGCGTTGTTTGAGGAAGGCCTCGATTTGGATTAGCTGGGCATCCGCAGCGATGGCTTTTTCGTCCCTTGGGATCTCGAATTCGATGTCGTCGATGAGCTTCATATATACTCGCACCGGTGGCTGTGTTTGGAGTGCTGGAGAAGGTCGGAAGATTTGTCCAGGTACCTCTCCGATCGCAGGTCTGCCGTTTATGAGGAGTTGGCGAGCGGGGATAACCTCCATGATCGAAGATTTCCTCTTACGTCCCCAATTCATGACTTGAATTGCGAATCCACATGCCCGGTCGATCCATTCGTCGACATCATCTTCCTGTTCCGGATCTTCTTCGGCTGGCTTCCTCCTGGACAATCCGTCCGGCGTATGAGTTATTCCCGGGGTATGTTCTAATTCGAAGTCGAAAAGAAGAATCGCCGCTATCCAGCGGTTGACCGCCGCGTTTGGTTGAATATCGGGATTATTGAGCATTCCTTTGATATATTTCGCGTCGACACGAACGAGGAGGTTCTTCACGCCCACGATGTATAACCGGTAAGCCTTCAATGCTCGGAACAATCCATAGAGTTCCAGCTTGGCTTGTGAATAACGGGCTTCCCGTTCGTTCCATGTCACCGATCCGAACCTGGAAGGATATTCCAGACCGTCGGCGCCAAGTTGCGAAAGAATATAGCCGGCTCCTCGGAATGAAGAGTCTACGGCCATAATCACCCGTCTGCCGCAGGCGTAGTCGATTTGCCGGAGAGCCGGTGAACTGATCAATAGCTGCTTTAGGCGATCCATCACGATTTGTTCGGCGTCGGCGAAGATGAATGGGGCATCTTTTCGTAATAGTCTGGTAAGTGGCGTGGCGACTTCGGCAAAATTGTCCATGAAGATCCTCATCAGCCCTAGCGTTCCCAGGAATGCTCGGACGTCGGTGAGGTCTTCACAGGGCGGCCAATCACGGATTTTCTGGACTTTCGACTCGTCCGGTGTCCTTCCTTCGATGCTGCAGACATGTCCAATGACTTTTATCCTGGGGACAGCAAAGAATGACTTTTTCGCATTGAAGGTTCCTCCCGCATGCCTTATTCGCTGAAGAATTCGGTTTATATTCAGGAGGTGTTCCCACACAAACCGTCGGATTCCTTTATTTTCCGGGATGGTTTCGAAGTCGCCATTTTCCAACAGGTAGTATGTCGTCGGTCCCTTGACCGGAGTGTCATCCACGAAGGGCTGCGTGATATGGGGAATTTCGTCCTGGAGGATAAAATTTACATCTCCTTGTTGAATTTGGACTGAATTCGTATATCCTTGGGGCAAGCGAGTGAGCCTGAGAGTCCCGAATGGTCCTTGAAACGTCGTGAAGTCCCGGGAAGCTATGTCCAACATCCTGTGATCGAATCCAACGAATAGATCGAACATTCCGTAGATGGCGCAACCTCCGAAGGACTCGGCATAAACTTCCACGATGGGTGGACAGCCCGCGTCTTTGACGACTACCCCGTTTAATGGTTGGAGATTGTGAACCAGGCGTAAGGCTCCGTTCGATTTCGGCACCACGAACCAGTTGGAGCGGTACGAGGAGCTCGAAGGCTCGTAGACGCCAGTTTTGACCTTTCCGCGTATTATTTCCACGACCTCGTCCCGTATCCCTGGTGGTATGGGGATATTCCGTTCCTGCCAAGGCGTATGCGCCAGTACCGGAATTTTGACGGGTTCGAAATAATCTTCCCGGAAGTGTCCTCTTTCCGTTTCGTCCCAAGCGAAAGCCATTTCGTGGTTTCGTATTATTTCATGGACCAACTTTTCTTCTTCTTCCCACAGGAAACCGTCGGGGTTTACGTTCATCTCCTCCGCCCTTTGCTTCGTATATCTTTCTCCTTCCCGAAACGGTCCGGGCCGAGGGTTCAACACCGGCATCCCTTCCAACGGATCAGACGGGAAGTGTCGTACGATGCGAAATTCCTCCGGCAGCGTTGCCGATACTGAGTGGACCCTGTCGGCCATCGGCTTGTACTTTTTCTTGGGTTTCTTTTTCTTCTTCCCCTTCTCTTTTTGTTCGTCTCCATCCGCGACTTCGTTTATAAAAACGTGCGCTTTTTCGTCGTAAGTGTACACCTGGGCGAGGCAATATCCCAAATACTGGGGCGATATCTCCCACTGGATGGTTTGATCGTGAATGAAAATTCGTTTGCAGTCTATTGTATTAGTGCCTATTGGCGAGTATAAGAGCATAGGAGCCGTAAGTCGATGGAAGGATAGTTCTGGGATCTTGTTTTCTCTTCCTGGAGTGTCTGTCCAGGAATGCTTCTTTTCGCTAATCCGCCAAAAATTCGTCGATACCGTGATATTTCTTGGAGAGCTCGGCATCAGACTGCCCTCCCTCATGGAAAAACCATGTCGTAGTCCTCGTCTTCGACGTTTACGATGAATGGCAAGGTCTCCGCAAGGGGTTCGGTGAAGCTGACCGATTTCGGCGGTTTTATCCGGGTAGCCACGGTCTGAATATTCCCCGTGTTCGGGCAAGTCAGCGTCAGTTCTTGTGAACCATCCGTGTAGTCCTTGGTGTGGCATTCGGTGAATCGGAAGAACGGTCTGCCGACCAGAATATCGAATGGCGCGCCGTCGACCACATGAACTTGGAGGTGAAGATCGATTCCTCCGAGGGTGAATTTAAGGTTCTCCACTACCCCGGCTGTCACCGATTGGTTCGAGTCGGCAGATTCCATTGTTAAGGTTTTCTCGGGAGAAAGAGATACCCCTAGGGTCTGCCAAACGTTCCGGTTCATTGCCACTATTTCGGATCCTTGGTCGAGCGTGCAGGTGATTTTATGCGAGTCGTTAACCAGCATATCGATCACCCTGAGCGAGTCTATTGGAGACGCCGTCAGAAGGAACGTGTTAAAGGTCCTTCCTTGGGAGTAGGAGAGCGTTAGAGCCTCTTTTTCCTCAAACATTCCAGATTCAACCGTGGGAAGACGCCGGGTAACCGTGTTCTCCTTGTAGAATCTGCGAATTTCCGGCGATATGGCGCACAATTCCTCGTTGCTAATAGTGACCTGCGAACCCAAGGTTCGCTTAATTACTTTCTGGATTAGCTCCGGGTTCTCGATTGGTGCTTGGTACTTGAACGCCGGTTGCGGAGGAATAGTCTTGTCGACGACCACAGGTGGTGGTGGTTTCGGCTGACTAATCGGTGCCTGCGTGGTCTTCATGGCTGATTTGGGCGGAGGACCCTTCTTGACAACTTCGTCCGGCTTGGTTTTTGGTTTCGGCTTTGGTTGGGACTGCGCCCATACCCGAGTCTCGTCTCCGGAAATTTCTTCCGCCACCAAAGAAAGGTGTCCAAAGGCCAATGTTTCGACCGGTTCGCAAGTGGTGTACGACATAGTCGCTACTGCATGTGGCGGCTGGTCTCTTTCGAAGGTTTGAGGTTGCTGGGCTCTTTGGGGAGGAGGAGGATTGTTGTTGTTCCATGACTCGATCTTTTCCATTAGGTTCCTCCCGGGCGTTCCTCGCGGAATAAACTGCCCATTAGGTAGAACGATCTTATTGTCGACGTTCCTGAAGCATTTCCCATTGCGGATGAACTCCACAACTACCGGGCATTCCCTAAGGAAGTGACCTTGGGTAGAGCAAAACCCGCATTCTCCTGGCGGAAACATGCTTCCACCTTGGACTCCGTTGTTCGGCCAAGGCTGTCGGGGACCATATCCTGGGCCTTGTGAATACCCGTTGTTCCGTGGATTATATCCATTATCCCGCGGGGCGTATCCTCCATTCGGCTGGTTAAATCCCTCGTTCCTCTGCGGATAACCATTATCTCTTCCACCATACGGTCCGTTATACTGTCCGCCCTGTCTGTCGGGTGGTTGGTACGCGGGCTGCGGCTGATATGCTGGTTGCGTAGGAACATTCTCCAAGGCGGTCGCCTGGTAGATGGGATATGTAGGCCTCGCAGGTGGCGCGTTCCTTTGGTGAACAGCGGCCGTGAGCGATTGCAAATCCACATGGTACCGTTGGTTCATTTTTGCCAAGGTGTCGTTGAGCTCCACGATCTCCTTCTTTATCGTCACTGATTCCAGAGAATCGCCCGTGGAGAACCTTGGACCGTCCAGGATATATTCTCCGGCTTCGACCATGTCGATAATTTTGAACGGAGTGTCGCTGACGTGGTTCGGTTGGGTTATCTGGAGTCGTCGGTAAACCTTTCCGCGGAACTCTTCGTCTATTCCCTTGGGGAATTCCCGGCAGGTTTCCAGCTCCGTCAATTTTCCTTCCTTTATGAGGTGATTGCCGATGGTTTGGAACCGGCGATGGTACTCGGACAAATCTTCCTTCGAGGTTATTTTCTTCGAGGCACGTCCGTTGACGAATTTATCCAGGTCGTTCAAGGTGAACATTTTGTGGCCGTCCGCTCCGGGATATAATTTTTCTACATCCTTCTTGAAGGCGTCCCAGGTGGAGCCGTCCTTGGCGCAGCCCGTCCAGAGTAGTTCATCGTCATAGTCAATATATCGGCATGCCGCCTTTATTTTGTCCTTGTCCGTGGTCCTTTCGCATGCCTCGGTGACTTCCTCTACATCCTCCCAATAGCGTTTAAGGTTCTTTGCCGTTCCATCGAAGGAAGGCGCTCCTCGGGCAGTACGTCCAGGCAACATTTTGGCCATTGACTTCTTTTTGGGGATAACTTCGGGATTAGGCGAAGTTGTTAAGTTCGATTCGGTCGAGAGAGTGATGGAAGATTCGGAAGTGATGGGAAGAGAATCCGGTGTTGACTCCGGGGATAAGGACGTCGGTTGAGGGATAGGTGAAGAATGCGTCGAGGTTAAGGGAGAGTCGATGATATCGGGTTCCTGTACAATCGGCGTGAGAGTACTGGAGGAAGCAGCTGCTGTTGGATCGTTCTCTGCGAGAGTGATCTCTTGGAATATATTCCTGCTGTTCGAGTTCTTTGTTTTCCGGGGAGGCGTTTTGGTCTGCGCGCTTTGCCTGGCGGCGTCTAGGTTCCGTTTCCTTCTAAAATCCACAATAAAAACCCCCTGCGGTGGTCACCAGTTGTAATGCAGACCGCGGTGTAGCTATTGGAGGGTTGTGTGACTATCCTCTTAATAACGACGTGCTCGGCCTCTGGGGATTTTATATGATGTGATTATAGTAGGGAATTCTGGTTTAGACTAATGCCTCTTGGGGAATGTGTGTGTGTGTGTGTGGGATGCCAAGGATGGCTGGAAAGTGTGTGCGTGTGTGTGGAAAGCTTCCTGGATAATGTTTCCGGAGAGCTTTATATCGTTAATTCTGGGTGATTGTCCGTTGCTTGTGGCGCGGGGCGTTCCTGGAAATTATATCCGTGTCCTGGCTTCGTCGTTCTTATGACGGCCTAAGTTAGCTAAAGAAAGGTAAGAATGAAAATACTGTCTCCTCGTCCTAGAATTCCTGTTGGGGGTTTCTAGTCTCCTGGATCCCGTAGCTCTCGCTTGTTATCTCTTCTGCGCTCCTCCCCTTTGAACGTGCGCTAATTCGATAGCTTGGTAAAACCCGTAGGAGGTACCGCGATTGGTTACGACGACGCCGGATACTCGATTGTTCGATAATACGGACGGCGGTTTATCCGTGATGATTCTGGTGCTAGTCGCCCTCGTCTTGTCTTCTACACGGCGTGGTGCCTGCGAAGGTAGTGTCGATTACGATGACTAGCTGGAGTGTAGACTTGGGATGCCTGTGGTGGGGGCACCTTGCAGAAGGAGGTATGAGAGTAAAGTGGCCCTGGTGTGGGACAAGTGAGCGGAGTTGTGGTCAAATGCGTGAACGAGGACTGAATTGCTTGTGGGGGTACAAGTGGGGGAGGGAACGAAGCCCAGTAATTGACTGACTACCTCCTACTTTCGCCTCTCCTTTTATATCTCTCCATCCTTGCCTCGAGGCGCCTTCTTGTGCCTGGAAACACCCTGTAGCACGTGGCGCCGGGCGTCTCTGGGAACAAAGTAGCTGCCTGAACGGTTTGGTCGGAAGGTTATTAGGTGATTTGGTAGCTGGAGGGTTCGTCCGAAGACGGTATTTGATATTTTCCTTGGTTTGCCGAGTGTCCGCCATGTGGAGCACTGTCCGTACATTTTGTCCGGTGAGTTATTACGATATAATTCGGTGAGAGGGCGGGGTGAGGCACTGCGGAGCCGCGTGGAGGTGTCGTTCATGGGAGAAAACGTGTTTCGTCGTGCGCCAGAGGTGGTGGCAAGTTCGTCCAGAGAGCTTTGTTACGTTATAGTTCGGTAGGCGAGGATTGAGCTTCGTATGCGTCTGGAAGTATCGTCCCATCAGGTCATGTTGGTGGAAAGTAGGGGGAGAGCGTCGTTTATGGGTGGAGAGTGTCTGGAACTTGTTTCCGGGAACGTATTGCGCTGGGTTTCGGTGTCTGAAGAGTTTCTGCACCACTCGATTGAATGCGGTAACTGCGTTTCCTTTTTGGGCGTGTCCCGGTGAGCATCTTCTTCAGCTTCGCTTGGAGGGGCCATGAGGCGGTGTGCAGGGCGTAGCACCAACACCAGCCTCACAGCGGGCGATGTAGGAGCCAAGGTGGGCGCGGTTGGCGAGGGACGGGTGCAGCGCGCTTAATGTGGGCGTCGGGAGGTCGGGGAAGCGGCTGATGAGGAAGCTTTTGACGGCGGGGTGCCGCAGAAACCGACGAGCTGTCATGTCGGCCAAATCTTGACGCAGAGTGTGAAGGAGAGCGAATACTTGGGCCCGCACATTCCGCGGCGTCTTCTCGGGAAGGGGAATAGGATGCCGATGGACGCCCTTCGACGTGACGAGCACGAACGGACATCGCTGGAGGTCGACAGGAAACCACATCCGGAATTTGACTTGACATTCGATGTGCGTCAGCTCGAGCTGAGTTAAGCGTCCGTCAACGCAGTGGTCGAGGGCTGCGAACAGGCATAAAAATCAAAACAACAGGATGAGGGAGGAGACAACGCACGACAATGCTGCGTCTGAGCGGCAAAATTCCTCAGGGTGACACAGGTTCCCAGAGGGCCAACGTCAGTCAATGCAGCGGCTTCTTCGATGCGCGCGAGCTCGTCGCTGTTGTCCTGAAACTGCGCGGCTATGTAGTCGACATCCAGGCCGGCGTCTTGAAGCCCAAATTCCGCCCAGTGGTCGGGGGTGCGGCGCGAATAGTGCTCGCAGCTGGAGAAAAAGGAAGATCAGACGACGGCTGATATGACTTGCGCGGGACTAACCTGAGATACGAGCGAGGAGGAGCGTCGGGGTGATCAGGGTCTGGATACTCGTAATATCGAATGCGCCCCTGGCATGTCGGGATCGATGGCTGACCGCGTCGGAAGGTCTCGTACTGCGACTGCTCCTCGTTGTACAGACGAAGCTCTTCTGCGTCGCGATGCGTCTCCTCCTGGCAGGGACGGCGGCACCCGACCTTGCGTATCGCGGTGATATACGCTGCGGTTTTGACGAAGACATCGCGCTGGGGGGAGGAGAGGCGTTGACGAGCCTCGCGGTCCGCTGCCAAGCGGTGTTCGATGTCCTGGCGCGTCGCCGAGGTATGGCGGTGATCGGAGCCTGTAAGCACACTGAAGTCGTTGAGCGGGCATGCTTTAACCCCTTGGCCTGCGATCAGGATGGTAAGGGAAAGGGACTTGCAAAGAGAAGCAAAGGGGACTTACACGTTGTGTGCCTTTTCTTGCACGGCACGCGATTACCGTCGGAATCCACTAGGAGGTGGGTGAAGAACACGTCGCGTTTGGCCCAGCCGCCGTCGGGACTACCGCGCGAGTACGCAAAGTCGGCCCAAGGCAGGAGGTCCGCGGCGGGATCGATTGGGATGAGATGACCGACGGCCAGCTCTTCGCCGCTTTCTGGGTACTCGACGGTGGCCCCTAGTGGGTAGCGATACAGGGCTGCGACACGACTCTTCTCCGCGATGTGCACATCGTACTCCAAGGTGCGACTGCCGCGCGGTTGGAGAGACGACGTCGGAGCGCACGAGAGGGAAAATCGCCGCCGCTCGACAGGCACTTGTGGTGTTGGGGAAGGGGGATGTGGATGAGCAGGAGGAGATGCCTGAGACACCATGCGGCGTTGGGAGATTGCCAAAGACGAGGTGGGAGCGCGGCAAGGCGGAATTCGCAACGGCTGGGGGGGCGCGGACTCATTCTGCAGGGGCCGAGCAGGAGGACCGGCGAGGGCAGGCTCGGAGAGTGAGGCGAGAAGGTGCTGCAGGTGATAGTGGGTCTGTGGGGTGACCAGGAGAGGTGTTTCTTGAGCGCGGATGCGGGACACTGCGCCAATGAGCGAGCGCAGATCGTCTGAGGCATCAACACGTTGAGCTGCGTCCTTAACACGTTCCGAGGGCGACGGCGGGGAGTCATTGAGCAGGGATTGTATCGAGAACCGCGACATCGGCGCGCGCGCGTCGAGGAGCGCGTCGAGGAGCGAGAGACGCCAGACACATCAGCGAAAAAGTCGAACATCACGCGTCAGAAGCGTCGGGGGCAGCCCGCGGAACCTCGCAGTTGGGAGACTCTCCGTCGGGGACAAGGCCTCGCGCCCAAGCCCAGAACACGAGGGGCGACGGAGAACTTGAAGGCGTGGTGTGGCGTGGGTTGCGCTGTCAAGGCGGGGTCACGCTCGCCGGAATGATCGAGTGATGATGATGGAATGATGGCCGTACGACATTTGGTCGGGTCAGGTAGGGGCGACGGAGGAACACGGAGAAGGTCTAGGCGAAGGGTCCATCGGCAATGGCCGAAGCCCAATTGGGGAAGGAAGCATGGTGGCGGTGCAGCTTCTCAAATTCTTTTGGGCCTGATCGACTCTCCTCTCCTGAGCTGAACGAGCTGAGGATTGAGCACCCCTACTTCGATATTCATTATTCCACAGTTTACCTGAGTTTAGCTCTTTGGCAGTAGAAAAATGGGGAGTCGATACCCCGCTCGATGTTCTTTCTCTGGGGCGGCGTCATCAGTTCGAATCCTTTTGGAATCCTTCAAAAATCAATCAAAACCACTACTCCTTTTTGTTCTGTCATGTAGAATTTGGCGGGAATGTCACGGGATGAGCCACTCTTTCGAATGTAACACCGTCTGCAAAATTTGGGATAACAGTGATTGTGCTTTTAATAGCCAGAGGGCAAGGAAAATCACGACGAACGGATGCGAGTTGGAATGCTGGTCCACGGAGCCGCAGAAATGTCCAGACCATATGGAAATTGAAATGGGTCGACCTTCCATGTATCTATCTCAGGAGCGAATGTTTATCGAGACAGCAGTGAGTCACTATTGCTGGCGGTCGAACTTGCGAGGGGAACGCGAGCCAGAACTCCGAAGCGGCAATAGAGGGCTGAATTTGTTGAGATGCGATAGCATTTATGTCACCCGGCGCATTTCAACAGCTTTTCTTACCTCCTACCCTTCGAAGCACCCGCCCGTCGGGTTGCAATGGAATTAAAGACCGCTAATCTTAATTAATCAGCGGGCATCCTGCTCTTGCCGTAGCCTGGGACCTAGTGAGAAAATACATGTCATTTTGCGCGGCGAGTCTCTGCTCATTAAATTAGCCCGCGCATGTTGCAACGGGGTAGGCATCCATCTGTCTAGGTATGTCCTGGTTCGCGGTGAAGCGTTTTAAACACCGTTTTCTGCTGCCGGGGATCTCGAACCTGACACGGTGACCACCGGCTCGACAACTATCAATGGAATGGGAGTTGAATGCAAGAACGACGGTGTTGGAAAAGATGACGCCAAATTAACTGGAGCCCTCGATATGACCTCACTTCAGACCGCCTGCCGCAGCCTATCATTTAGCGCAGAAATGGCAAAGAAAGCTTTAGGTAATCCGGAGGGGATAGGATTTCACTGAATATAACAGTTGTACAACATTGGATTCGTAACCAAGGCTGTGAGACCAGCAATTGGTTGGTATGGTCGAGCTAGGAAACAGGAGAAAAGAACGTGAAGGCAGTGACAGGACGGTGAATCAGATTCACCAGCGTCCCTGCCGCTGTTGCTGCTGGTGGTAGTGAGCGTGGAGCATTTGCTGCTGAGCCTGCTGGGCCCATTTAGGGCCTTGCATGGCGGGGTGGGCGGCGTGTTCGTAGATCACACCCGTTGCGGGGTCATCGAACGCTGGGAGGCCGGGGCCGGGGATGGTCGGTGAGGTGGTATAGTAATCAGCGTATTGCGTGGGGGTCGGATAGCCCTGGGAGTGGAGCGCATGAGCAGGTGTAGGTGGGTGCACATCGTGCGGGAATGGGAGTTGCTGCATCTCAGGGTGGGGTGCAATCCTTTCGGTGCGCTCGTGATGCTGGCGCTGGAGCAGCTTATAATCCTCTGGCTCGAGGGGTAGCTGTGGAGCACCGTATATCCCACTGGCCTCCTCGTCGTCCTCGCCCGAGTCGCCTTCAAGCATATCACCCGCCTCAAACTCCAGCTCGCCGCGGAGAACGATGCCAAACGCGTCGCCGCGCATGGGCTCTTCGACAAAGGCAACGCCGGCGCGTGCACGCCACTCGTTTACCTCGTGCCGTAGTGCATCGGCTTCGTTCTTCATCATCCGCAATTGCTGTGCGGAAAGAATGCGGTGGCGGCGCGAAGCGTTCAGGTGTGCGATGGAAGAGTTGACAATGGCGGATTTTGACGGACGACGAATCTGGTTGAGATTCGATAACAACGCGGCTAGGTCCTGAAGAACACAGATAAACCCCGATCGAAACAAAAGCCGCAGGTAGACTTACCAAAAATCGCCCGTTCAGTGCCTCTCGGCGCTGTCGCTCAACCGCGTTGTGTGTCGCGCGCCGCTCGGCAGTACTGACGCGGTGCGTCTTGCAGGTGCGCTTTGCACCGATGGCGCCGTCGATCGTGTCGTCTCCGGTAAAGTTCATAAATGTCGGCATCACAAACGGGAGCGTGGTAGATGGCGGGGTACATGGCGGGCCAGTAGACGCAGATCCATCGGAGGCAGAGGAGCCTGAGGGCGAGGGCGCGTTATCGGGCATTTGTATATACAGCGTGTATGCGGAAAGGTGATACCGAGGGGGTTCTGTAGGATTGCGGGGGGCCTGCGGTGATACGGGGTGGCGGGAGGGTAGAGACCGAGAAGGGTCGCGAGAAACTAATCCTGGAGCGTTAGTGTAAGACGACGGAGGCGGGCGGCGATGTGTACCTCAGCGGTATCCTTCACAGCGAGGGGAGGGGCGGGGGGAAGGAGGGGGGATTAGATCAGAGTGCGATGCGCTGGGCTTAAGAAGTCGGATTCCGCGAAGCGACGTCTCTAGCCGCCGATGGGCTAAGACTGCTGTTTTCGCACATTTCATTTGATTGATGGTTCTACTGCCGTCTTCTCGATATCGCCGTCTTCCGCCATAAGCTGTGAGAAAAATCGTTACCCCTTCAAAGAATTTGTGTAGAACAGACGCTATCCTTAGCTGTCGTCAGAATCAGGCATACGGAAGTGATCGGCGCGAGCTGAGGATCCACCGTCAGCACACGTCCGAAGTCACAGCCAGAGGATTAAATGCGAGAACTCTCTACCTGAATCCGCGAAAGCATAGAGCGGCGGCTTTCGGACAACAAAATCATTTTTGTTCTTCAGACTTCTTCTTCAATTCTTCACGAATTCGGAATTCTGGTCGAAGGGTTGAGGGTTGCCGGCAAAGCCCGGCTATACGAGGAACCGAAAGCTTCACTGCCGACTGGGCTCGGCAACTCCCAGCTCGTCCCAGTTGCGATCGATGTCCTCGGGCTTGATTTAGGCGAGACGGCGATGCAGGACAACGATAAGAACGAGTGTATCAGCGACAGCAGCCCCGAAGGCGCGTCACGATCCGTAATCGAGTGCGCGCAACCTGCCTCCCGCGGCACCTGTCTGGTGATCATCCGTCACAGCTAGTCAATGGCATGGAACAGCGGTCAGGAAAACCCGAACTAACCCATTTCAGTCGTCCGCTATGAACTTTTCGGACTGCCGTCCTATGCGGGTAGGCTGCGGGCACCGACCGCACCAGCAGATCTCGCATGTGTACTCACCTCGGGTCCCCGACAATCCGGTGCTCGTCATTCAGTTAGCTGGACCCGGAAGCAAGTCCCCCTTTTCCCAGGGATTGAAATGGTAGCCGTAGCCGTAATTCTGCGACCGAGGATCTATCGCAAGTCATATCTGTCATAACAAACATCGGTGTAGTTTCGGGCCCGACCTGTGCTCTTCGCATCAGGATTGGGACAAGAACGACAAGTAGCGGGTTGCGACGGACGGGAGGGCGTGCAAACCTTGGTTACCGACAGATATCTGCCGCAATCCATGTGAATGGTGGATTAAAGTGGTGTCAATAATACGCAGTGCTTACTATCAAGTTTGGCTCCCCGGTATAGCCGCCACCTGAGATAAATGTGCACCTCCATAAATTTAGGCTGCTCACACCGACGGGGATCATTGTATGGTTTAAAGTTCGATACAAAGAGGGCCAAGGTGGGTGTAAACAAAGTCCGCGGGCCGAGAACCTGCAAACACAATCAGTACTCTGACGACAGGTGGGACGGCGCTGGATAATAATACACAAATCAGACGTTGCAGAAAAGTCTTGAAGCCTGCAAGTCCTTGATACTGTTCCGCCGCCTGGGAGCTGGACAAGTGCTGCATGACGGATGAGTCGAGGTGAATTAAAGGTGGATCTGGTCCACGCATGAGTGTCAGTCAGATTCAAGAGCGGCAGGATTTCGTTGGACGGCTCGCGACTCCAGCACCTCGGTCCTGAGATAGCTGTAGGGAGGTGCCGTTGCGTCATACCGTGCGGCAAATGAAGACGACGACTAAGTACAGTCCTCAGCTTCCTTCATTATGTCGGCATTTAGCGCCACCGCAAGATCGGCATACACGCCACCATGGAAGAATTCCCGCAGTGGGAAACCACAAGAGGAGAAACAGACTCGGGCCAAAGGTAACAGGGTCGGAACACCGAGAGAGTATGTCGAAACTGAGGCTACAACTGGAGTCACTGGACGAAGGAACGCGAGCTTGGATAATAATGAGCCTTGAGGAAATCACGCTGCAGCCTGCCGCAGCGCCGGCTGAAACGCCGATAACTTATCTTTTGCAGTCCTGCCACGCACGCGTGAGGGCGGAAAAGGCTGCGGATGCGATATTGCGCGGTGTTCGATGTGGCAAGGCGTTCGCAGCGACGACGCGTGAAGGTGGTGGTGGTACGAGAGGTTTAGTCAGCGGTGGATGCTTTGCCAAACATGATGGTTCCCACGCCGGTCCGAGTTCCTGAAAGGCTGAAGTTTTGAATTTCTGCAGTTCCGCGGCACAACAATCACACTGATCATCTATTCCGAGTGCCGACTAAGTAATAGTCGGCGCTACGTCGGAGTGAGCCACAGACATCTACAGCCCGCAGTGGTCGTTCAACAAGAGGAATTGATGAATGACTGATCAAGGATAAGGCGCTTGCAAGCAAGCAGCAAAAGAAGGTAAGCTTACATGGACGGTAAGCTGGAGCAAAAGCGATTTCACCCAGGTTCGAACTGAGGACCGCCTGTGAACACGAATGTTAGACAGAAGTGATAAACCACCTACACCATCGAACCGGTGGTGTCTGCTCTCACGGTTGCGGTCGCGGTAGACAACGGGGTTGAACATATTCGTTCATCGACGGCATCGTGTACCACTGCCACTGGGTGCAGACGACCTTGAGTTGTGGAATGATCCAGTTCACGGTCCCACGCGTGGTCGAGCCATTCTATCAATACTGTGAACCCCTGAATTGATTCCTCACTGGACCACCCAACTGCCGCTTGACTTGTTGGTTGAGCTCCATTTGACCGATGAGCTCAAAATACCACCGGTAGTTCAAGTATCTATTGTCAGCTGAGCATTAGGAGTAATTCCGTCGGCCGGATTCAAGGCATTCCAGTGGCCTTTTCGACATGGAAACGGGTAACTTACATACAACCTGCGCCTGTCGAGGGGTCGATGCCAGGCATCGTCCACTAGGTGCTCGCTCATTGCGCGTCTGTGTTTAGTTCGGTTCGGAGCGTTGAGTCAAAGGCCAAAGTTCCTACGACAAAAAAGGAGGATGAATGTCCCGGGAGACGGCGCCATGTGTTCTGCATAAGCATCCGGTTCGAAGTCGTTCGAAGTTGGGCGCTCGCACGAAAACATCAAGGGTGGCGGGCAAAACATGATTCGACCCGGGCTCGAACCGAGGACCGCCTGTGAACATGAATGTAAAACAGAAGTGATAAACCAACTACACCATCGAACCGATGGGCTCATTGACAACGTGTAAGGCCATGGTGTGAGTGGTTGATTCCTTGACGAAATGATTTGCTTGATGTTTGGTTGATTTTCAACTACCCAACGGAACCAAAAGAACAACCCTCCTGATAGCTTGGATCACAACTGCGGCATTAATGTTGGGATGTGCCCTTTCAGTACTGTGATAATTTCCTGAGTGAGCCCGTTTGGTTGATTTTCAACTACCCAAGGGGGGGATTATTATACTCGTGTAGTCCACAACATGAACAATGAGTCTAACGAAGACAAACATGAAGTACTGTACGGGTGGTTATCCTCACAGAAATCTCCAAGATGCCAATGGAGCACAACATCATTCCAGGGGGTCCATAACCACAAGACGCTGACTTACCGCGAATTGGCTGGCCCTGAATAGGTGGGACCACTGGGTGCAACCTCGTGGGACCTGGCCACTGATAAATAGCTGGTGTACGAGAGGAGTTCCCTCCTCCCCGGCAAAACTCCCCAGTGTCCACCAGTACCCAGAAAGCTGTCGTGGGTGTTTCCCTCTGTAGATGTATGCAACAAGCCCAGTACTCCGAAGAGAAAAACTAGGGTTTGTGTCAAGACCGCTCTCGAAAGAACAGTGCAGGAAAGGGACCCTTGTTGAAGGGGAAAAGCATGGGCAGACTTGTCAGATACAGAGTACCAGCAGAAGAAAAACCCGTCGAGCAAAAGATGGTTCAGAAACCACGCGCATGGATATGAGAAGAATCCATCAGGCGGGAAGCGCGGACCTCCTTCGAGCAGAGGCTCGGCATCGAGACTGGAAAGCTCGGAACCAAAAGGTGGTCGCGACGGTAGAACAAAAGGTCTTGATGTCCGAGGCAAGTAGGTCAAAAGGCCCGAGAAGAGTACGAGCGGAGGCCTTCACAGTCCAGAGAAGCTTGCTGAGTGCCTCGACGTTGGTGAATCCACCTGGGGATGCACCGCGCATCAACACACCGGACGATGCTTTGGGTCCCAGAGTCCACGAGAAGCCAGGGTTTGACGTTCCAAAAAGCGACGTGGTGAGGTGCCGTCCGCGTCCCCATCAGGCGGAGCCAGGAAAACCCATCGAGCGGAGGCCCGCCATCGAGCTGAGCTCGGAAAACCAGAGAGGCAGGGGCAGAAAAAAACATATGAGCCAGAATCCGAGTCAAGTGCGTGCCGAATGGACCAGAGAGGAGTGCGAGTAAAAACCGCGCAGGAGATGATTGAAGGCGTTCGCAGTCCAGAGCCCGCTGAGCAGCTTGCCGTAGCTGAATCCACCAGGGGGATGCACCGCGCATCAGCACCCCGGACGATGCTTTGGGTCCCAGACTCCAGAAGACGCCGTGATACAAAGTCCAAAAAAGTGACATGGTGGTCGGAAGATTGCCTTCGAGAAAAACCCTCCTGATAGCTTGGATCACGACTGCGGCATTAATATTGGGATGTGCCCTTTCCTCAGAATCCTCTTGATCGTAATCACATTTTGTGTACACCATAATCCAATTGATACATACGAGTACAAATGTAAAGGTAGGTAGGGATAGGGATACAAATACAGGGTATAGTACATTATGCATAGCATCGATACTCTAATAACAGTCCAGAACGTAGTATCGTACCTATGTACAGTTGCAATTGACGCCGTCTACCATCACGAACAGGGAGGAGGAAGATCCCACCCCCGCCCAATGCAGACAAGACCCGTACATATCTCGCCTCTGCCTCCCGTGTGCGGTATGCCGCGGTTACGACAGACATCGGCCGTGCGGCGGTGCGGCGGGTACCTCGGCGCGTCCAGAGCCCAGGCGAGATCCAGGTACCATACAACGCCGGCGGGGACGAGGCGATGTCGTGCCGCGCAGTGCGTCGCAGCCACGCCCGGGCTGAATCTCCGCCGAGCAAATCATACAGCGCACCGCGGATCGCCTCGCACAATCATACACTCGCAAAATCATACACCACAACGGACCGCTGCGCAGATGCTACGCCCAATGTCTTGCCCTCCGCGTCCGTGGACTCGAAAACGCACACAGCAGATCATCGAAGTCCCCGCCCCCGTGCGCAGGTACAGCGAGCTCGTCCTCGTCGCCGCGGACGTCCATGGGCACGTCGGCGGGGCGGCGTTTGTGCGCGGGCGCGGGCGCGGCGGGGTGGGGATAGGGGTAGGTGGCGGTGTGCACAGCGGGGTGAGGATACACGGCGGCACTGAGCGGGGGATAAGCAGAAGGGGGAGGCGAAGGCGGCGTGCGCGGGGAGGGGCTGCCGAGGCTGCTGTGTGGTGAGGAGGAAGGGGAGGAGGGCTCGAGCACGGGGACGGAGGAGGGCGGGGAGCGGTGGCGCTCGTGCGGGTGGTGCGAGCGCTGGTGGGGGAGTTGCGGGGGCGGGTAGACCATCCTCATCTCCTCGCTTGCATCCGAAGTCGGCGTTGACGCAGACGCAGTCGCAGCCATAAGCCCCGGATAATGCGCCAGCAGATCCTTCTCTCGCACCCCAAGCCGCCACTCCACCACATCAAGAAACTCGCGCTCGATGCGGCCCACGTCCCACTTGCTGAACACGCCCGTGCACAGCGCCCAGTGCGCGTTCTTCAGGTGCACATCGCTCGTGCACTTGGCCGCGCAGACGAGCGCACCGAGGAAGACGCGCTCGTAGGCCCACTCGTCCGCGTCGACGCAGAGGTGCGGGCGCACGCGGGTGATGTACACGAGGGCGACGAGGAGCGCGGGCATGCGCGTCTCGGCGCGGGTGAGGACGGTGGAGACGAAGGCTTCGAACCTTGCGCGCCGGGCGGGGAGGACGGGGCACCCGGTGTCGAGGGCGTAGTCGACGGTCGAGCAGACGCAGTCGACGACGTAGCCTGTACTTGAATCAGCATCTATTACAGGCTGATAGCGGACGAGGTGGGAAGACGCACGGATGACGTGGCAGTCGAGCTTCATTCTAAGCAGTTGGAGGAGGGCCGGCGAGGGCACCTGGGCGTGTCGGGCACTACCCAAAACAAAAGACGATGAGCCGGAAGAGGCAGAAGGGCAGGACATGATGAGGAACGGTGGCCATCTTCAGTGCTATATGTATCATGGTCTTCCGTGCACTGCGCGCGAGTCGAGGCTCGACGATTGAATGACCACGGAAAGACCGAGGTGAAAGATCCAGCGGTCGGGAGGGCGACAGGGCGGGTGCGGTCTAGACCCCAGGAATCCGGCCGAGCGCGAGTCGTGTTCCGTGTCTTCCGTGCCACGGAGGCATATCAGGTGGTACAATCACTCGAATCCAGAATCAACGAGCCGGTCGAGGTTGACCCAGGCTAATCAATCCGTATCTGTTGCGTGGCCTCGACATTTACTGGTCTGGTCGGTTGCATCAGACGGAGAACCGCAGCGGAAAGGCTCCAAACTCACAGACTCATGGCGTTTCCAATTCTAGATCTCGCATTAGACAGCAGGCAGCCGTGTCTGCGTCGAAATTATGTAGCTAATCTTTCGTGGACTGGTGCAACTCGTCATGCCGCACCTGCAGCTGCTCCTGCGCCAATATCAATGGCTGCAAAGGGGGAGTCTGGGAAAAAAAGAAAGGCCTCACCAGCTCCTTCTTCTTCTTCTCAATCTGCGATACCGGGGTAAGGAAAGACCAAGACCGACAATATGGAAAGCACGACGCACTTCGGCTCTCAACTTCTCGATCTCGCGTACTTCTTGCTGGTGTCAATGGGCGTATTGGTCTGTGAATCAAATCCAAGTCCTAAGCACTTTCATGTTATCCGCGAAATCTAAGCGCACTTTCTTGCGCCCGTTCTTTTTCTCTGCAGATGCAAGTGTAAGTGAATGCAAGAGACGGTCAGACGGGCCACAAAGACTGGAGGAACTGACCCAAATCCCTTGGATTGCGCGACGGATCCTTCCTTGAGACTGGATGTGAACCGCTTGGACGTTATCGAGAGGTGGGGCAGGCGGCGAATGGCAGAGAGTCGGGAGAGCATGGTGGACCTCAGTGTTGCAAAATAATGTTAAGGGTTATCAATGATAAGGGCTTATTTAAATATTAAGGTAAGCCCTTAACATGACCCTGAGATGATTATAAGGGCTTTATAACCCTTAGCTACTCGGAAGCCAAGAACGCTGGGTCACTTGGGCCCTTGCCGCAACACTCAGCCAGGAAAGAATGACGATGGCTAGCTCCGACATCCAGCATTCCATATCCCGACTTCGCAACCACATCAATTTTACACCAATTTCTCCGTCCCTGGGCAAGATATGGGTCCTTCTGACCGTGGCAAAGCTCCCTCCAATGGCTCTGACTTACTTATAGTCCAGTAAGGACTCAAAGGGTTGAGGGAAAACATTTCGAGTACGTTCGGATACATCTACCACCGTACAAGTTGAGATTTCTTCCTGCTAAAATAACCCTTATTTTGCCCTTATAATGGACACCCTTAATAACCCTTATCTCAACCTAAGGCCTTAACTTCCGCCAGAACCCTTATTAACCCCTTCTTTTGCAACACTGAGTGGTACGAAACAAGGATGGCAGTCACGCGTCACTCTTGGAATTCCGCATGTCACACTTCCAAATCGGGACATTGATCGCGGCATATTTCGGCTGATCTGTGATGGCTCTGATTGACAAGCAAACAACTCGCAAACAAAATTCAAATGCCTCTTGCTTCCAGCTATCAGGCCCTGCCACAAGGATCTTCATATTGGTTTTCTTTTTCCTAGGCTACCTGTCATTCATGTATGTTTGCTCGCCAAATCTATACACTCACCGCAAATGGCTTCCAAGTTGAACTTGAGTTGAACCAAACTTGAACCAAAACGAAAAGCTCCACGTCCGTGCGCGCTTGTGTAAGCTGTGTGGAGCCAATAAGTGGAAATCCCTGGTGGCATTCGGTATGCATCCGCCTAATGTTCAATAACTGGGCGAAACTTTGATGCGGGAGACCCGTTCGATTCGGGGCTGGGCCATGATTCTTAGACTCGTAACCAGCTGCCTACGCCATTCTAAGTAATTCTAATTCGTTCACTTTTTTTGCCACGCAAGTGTGCAGATCGGAGGGTCCAGTGAGTAGGCTTCGTACCAGCCAAAATGCATAGAGAGGCCCGGTAGCATCCGGTATGCATCTGCTTTCTGTACAACTGCTCGCAGACTATGGAGACAGAAGACCCCGTTCGACCCGGGACCCGGCCCTAGCGAACCGCCAGTTTCGATTGAAACGCAGGTATCGCCCCGGCCAAGATGCACAGAAAGGCCCAGTAGCATGCGGCCATGCATCCGCTGTAAATTTCGGTTCTAAAGAACGCCGAAAACTTTGAGGCAGGAGACACCCGGTCGACTCGGGGCTGGGTCATGGCCTGGACAGGCATACGCTTTTTTCTTTTTCTTTTTGGCTTCGATGTCTCATTCTCAGAGGTCACGTTGCGGCGCTTGGTTTAGTTTAGACTTTCGTCCAAACGACAGCCTTGAGCGTAGTAAACATTGATGGTTCTGGATTATGGAATCATGTCTGTTGAAATATTCTGCTCATGATCCGAGCAATGATGACGAGCCCAGGAAGGCCCAGTAGCAGGCGGTATGCACCTGCTTTCCCTGACAAGGTCGAACCGTTAAGTTCACGCAGAAGACCCCGTTCGACTCGGGGCTGGGCCATTGCAGATTGCTTATGGGCTTTTCTTTTTCTTGCCTAGTTGTTGCACACTTATGCGTGCCGGCGGGCGGTGTTGAAATTTATATCCTCCCCGCACATCGCTGTAGCGTCAATGAATTCAACTCAACTTCAACTTCAACTTCGACCAAAACAAAACAAGGACAACACTAAAAAAAAAAAAAAAGCGGAACTGCCTCCGTACGTGCTTGTGGGAAACGTCAAGCCCGAATGCTACGAAGAGAGGCCCGGTAGCATGCGGCATGCATCTGCTTTCTGTGCACAGTCCGATGAAGGTCTGTAACTTGACGCAGGAGATCCCGTTCGACTCGGGACCGGGCCATGCCAGCTTTTTTTTACCTGGCGTGGCCCGCGCGCGCTCTTCGCCTCGTTCTCAGGGGTGTACCCCCTGCTATCCCGCTTGTAACTCGCAGGCTCCTCAAATTCAACCCTTGAGCGAAACCGTTTGTGGTTGAAATGGAAACACCCGAGCTGGGTTCAAATTTCCTCCGCTCACTCAGATGGGAGCGGTTATGAGCACAGAAAGGCCCGGCAGCGTTCGGTATGCAGCTGCTTCCTGTTCAGTCTACAGTTGGACTAGAGTTTGATGCAGTAAACCCCGTTCGACTCGGGGCTGGGCTATTATTCCTTCCAGGTCTTTTTGTTTCCTGGCCGGTGGCTAGAACCGAGGGTTGTATCGTGATTATCAGGGCAGGAATGTCAGGAGCCGAGATATGCAGAAAGGCCCAGTAGCATCCGGTATGCAGCTGCTTCCGTTCGAACATTACACAGACCGTTCATGCAGACAATCGTTCGACTCGGGACTTGGCCTTAATGTGGTATGGTGTTTGCTTTTTCCTGCGCAGAGGACGTCTCACACGGCGCTCTAAAACTGTGGTACCTCGCTTTTTTGTCGCGTTTTACAAATATGTTGGATATTCTGCGTGCCTGTGTGTAAGGGATGGACCTCGGCATCACGGCATCCGGTGATGTCCGAAAGGCGGCTGTTCAACCACGTCTTCAACTATGTGGTTGAACTGCGAGAACTGTGCCTTCAGCTGCGCGATTGCGTGAAGGCTTTGTATTAATAGAATCTCTTTTTTGGTCGTATGTAAGCAGTACCGTAGAATCCTATTTAATGTAGCTAGTGAGTAGGTAGATCTTTAGTTTTCTCGAATCCAATACCTCACCCACTCATCCTTGTGCGAACTACTTGGTTTTCTTGACGACTCTAGCGGGGTTCTTACCTCACAACAGACTGGAACCTCACACTGTGATCCCTTCCTCCATGTCAGTCAGTCTCTGTGAAACAGAATGCACGGAGTGTACTGTCCGGGAGGTACACAAAGACCCAGTAGCTCCTGTATGCACCCGCTTTCCGTCGTTGGCGAACTCCTTGATGCAGACAACCCCGTTCGACTCGGGACAGGGCCCTAAGCCGGCGTGAAAGTCATTTTTTCCCTGCGTGGAATCCCAGAGAAAATTGGCATGCCTACAATCCCTACATATGGGCGCACTGCACTGCAGTAGCCCGCGGAGGCAGTGCATTGTCTTGTGACAGCGGAATGATGACGAGTGATCGGGTGCTCCTCTCTTACTGACCACGACTCTCTGCTGGCCACTACATCCTCCTTGGCCCAACTGCGATCTCCTACGCTCAACATTCGTCTCGCCACATCTTCTTTTCCCCACCCACCCACACCGTTAACGGACAAAACTACTGCTGACGTTGTAGGCACACTAGATAAATAGAGGCAGTCGTAGAGTAGGGCATGGAGATGGGTTCATTCTCGTGCATCTCCATCGCCCTACGCCCTGGGCATCAGCGGTCACGGATCTGGCCACCGCTGCTGTTCCCCACACCCACAAACTATACGGCTGTCTCGCATGGTTACATCTAGGGACTGAATGCAGCAAAGAACAAGAAGTCTCTTTTGAAACAGATACCTCGCAAGTTTCACTTGAGTCTCACCTACAAACACAGGTTTCGTACTTTCCGGCGTGTAAAGAAAAGCTCAGTAGCATTCGGTATGCGCCAGCTTCCTGTTCATCATCTCCATCTCGAGCCAGGAGACCCGTTTGACTCGGGGCTGGGCCATGCGGAGTACCTTGCGCCTTTTTCTTTTACCTCGCGAGTGTGCAGATCGGAGGGGTGAGTGAGTGCGGACAGACGCAGGAATCTCAGGAGCCAAGATACTCAGAAAAGGCCCAGAAGCATGCGGTATGCAACTGCTTTCCGTTGAACATTATGCATATAGTTCATGCAGAGGACCCGTTCGACTCGGGACTGGGCCATACCGTTCCTTAGATCAATTTTTGTTCCCTGGCCGGTGGCTAGAATCGAGGGTCAGTTCGCAATATCAAGGGCAGTCATTGTGCTTCCGGCGTGTATAGAAAGGCCCGAATCGCCGATGGCATGCGGTATGCATCTGCACTCCATAGGTTGTCCTGTGAACGGTTAATGCAGACGACCCGTTCGACTTCTAACATGCGAGGTACGAGCTTCCGTGTTAGAGCGTCTGTCTCCGAGAGACTACGTTCGACTCCGGCCTGGGCCATAATTCCTTCGTTGGCTCATTTTTTTTTACTCTGGCCGGTGGCTAGAACCGAGGGTCAATTCGCAATATCAAACGCAGAAGTCTCAGGAGCCAAGATACGCAGAAAAGGCCCAGTAGCATCCGGTATGCAACTGCTTTCCGTCGTTGGCGAATTTATCTAGTTCATGCAGATAACCCCGTTCGACTCGGGACTGGGCCCTAACCGGTGTGAAAGTCTTTTTTTTTCCCTGGGCAGAGCCGCAGAGGACATCTTGCATGCCGGCGATCCCTCCTTCGGTTTCTCCTGAACAGACACGGTGCTCGTACCTCGCGTGTTTGTCGCGTGTTGTACCTCAACGCCCCAAGCCTTGGCTATAAACGTAATGTAGGTATCGTACAGCCAATACATTGAAAGGCCCGGTAGCATCCGGTATGCACCTGCTTTCCGTTAAACATTATGCACAGTGTTCATGCAGAGGACCCGTTCGACTCGGGGCTGGGCCATAATCCTCCACTTGCTTCTTTTTTGTCCGCTAGAACCGACGGTCAGTTCGTAATAATACGCGCAGCTATCGCACTAACCAAAATACATTGAAAGGCCCAGTAGCATGCGGTATGCATCTGCCATCTATCACAGTCCAATCGATTCAACTTCATGCAGACGACCCGTTCGACTCGGGGCTGGGCCATGCTCGAGTGCGACCATCTCCCTTTTTTTTTTTTTTTTTTTTTGATCTTGAAACTTACATCCGAACCCAACCCACCCACCAAAGAAGAAAACGCGAACCGTGTATCATAATTATATCTTTCCGCTATAAAATATCCTCCTCCCGTTCCTCTCCACCTCTCCACCTCTCCACCCCCCATCCCCCCCCTCCACATTCCACATCTATCCTCGACATCCACCTCCACAACTCTCCTACTCAAGCTAGCCTACAAAGCGCCCCACGCCTCACCTTGGTGGTCGCCCCCACTCCCTATCTGGCCCCCACCCTCCCCCTCACCCCGTCGGGCATTCCTTGCGGTATACACCGTCCCCTTCTGCGTCCCGCCCACACCTGCGAGTGTCCGTCGTAGGGCCTTGGGCAGGGCGAGCGGCAGCGGCGCAAATGAGGAGCGTGAGTGCGATTGCGTATGCGGTTGGGTGTGCGCTTGGTTCGAGCTGAACGGCGAAGTCGGAACGGTAGCAGAGAAGGGCGAATACGGCGGAGAATGTGAATTCGAATGCGAATTTGAACTGAACGGCGACGGTGGGAGAGGCCGCGCAGAATCAGACGATACCCTCCTCGCACTCGAACCGAGCTCAGACGCATACACCGCCTCGAACGCCCCCGCCCCCGCGCCGGACGAAGCGCGCCGATGTGGATGGACAGGTGGCGCCGAAACGCGTGGGGAGTTCGAGGGTGGGAAGGCCGCGGTGAACGGGGAGTGCGGGGCGGAGTTCGGGTTGGAATTGAACGGTGAATGAAAATGCCCATGCGAATGAGACGAGTGGGAAGAATGCGAAGACGCGGAGGACGGCGTCGGCGGCAGCACCTGTGCATTGAACCCCGTGTGCCCTTGCGTTTGCGTTTGTAGGGGAGGAGGAGGTGGAGGGGCGAGCACAGTCGGGAACGCAGAGCGCGTGGGGGGCGCCGTGCGTGGCTCGTTGGCATTTTGGTTTTGATTTTGCGATGGCGCGTGCGCGCTTGTATTGGACAGCGACGCGCGCCGCGGGGGTAGTGGGGGCGCGCGGAAGGGGTTTGACGGGGCGCGATGGAGCGTTGACGAAGATGCTGAGATCGTCGAAGGCGAAGGCGAATTCGAAATTGAGGAGGGCTGCGTCTGCGTGGAGGTGCGTCGAAGGGGGTGCGTTGGTGGGGATACGAGGTTCGTTAGCCCGGAGGCCGAGCCCGAGCCGACGGATACGGAGGAGGAGTAGCGGTGGCGTGCCGAATGCGAATGTGATTGCGAAGAGGAGGCGCTAGACCCCGCACTCGACTCCGACGACGCGCCGTATCTAGATCTATCCGGTGTCGGCGGTGCATTATTTGAATTTGTGGGAAAGGGCGTCTTGCGCGGGCGCGCCTCAGGCGACGGCGCAGGCGTAGGCAGGAACGGGTTCGGCGCGCGTCTGTGGGAGGCGCTCGCACCGGGAATGGGGGCAGCGGGGACCGGCGCTGATAAGGCGAGAGTAAGAATAACATAAAATAGAATGGAATAGAATAGGAATAGAGTGGCTAAGCATCGTATCGCATGGCCGACGGACGAGGAAGGAGTAGCAGGAACAACAACGTACCTTGGACGAACGCCAGACTGCGGTCGATGGCGCTTCCTGCCTGGACGTGCAAAACGAGTCGTAGGACCGCGAAAAAAGCGCCGCCGCCGAGGGTGGGCGCGGGGAATAGGCGTAAAATCTAAGATATTAAGTATTAGATGCTTAACGGATGGAAAACACCAGGGATTGAAGAGAAAGCACACCTCGTCGACAGTGCCCGACCCCAGCGCCGCATACCTCCCGCAAAGCCACGCGCGCGCCTCGCGCACGCTGACGCTTATCCGCTCCCAATCGATTCCGGTGTCGTGCGGGTCGACGTCCGCGAGGTCGGCGAGGCTGGCGGTGAAGAGACTGTACTCGACGTCGCTCAACGCGGAGGGATGCAGCGAGAGTCTGCGGGCGGACATGATGGGGGGAGAGACGAGAAAAAAGCTGTCGAGGAGCGCGGATAAGCAGACCAACGTCAGCGGCGCCGGGACACGTGCACAACACGTGCTGTTTCGGCTGATGCCGAAGTTCAAGTTGAAGCTTGTTCATGGGTGGTGTGGGGGGAGGAGAAAGCACGCTATCTTGGGTTGGCTGGAATTTTGTGCCAAAACGAAAAAAGCGCTGCGCAATTCAACCAAATTCAAACCGGCGGACCGCTTACTCATTCCAAAGTTGCACTAAGGTTGAAAAATCTCGTGCATGAGATAGATTCAATAACAACACAGTTCAAACACGTTCTGCGCCCGGAGTTTCAATCCACCCAGACTAATGGAACGAAGGAGAAAAAAATCGGGCGGTAACCTTCGGGCATGTCCCAGCCCCGAGTCGAACGGGGTCGCCTCCATTATAATTCCACTACCCACTCAGCAACAGAAAGAAGGTGCATGCCGCATGCTACTGGGACCCTCTGAGACCCCTTGAACTTGAATATGAGTCGCGAATTCTATCGGGGGTGGGCTAAAACTTCAAGGGGCGAATGCCCTAAATCGGACATGGTGCACGCTTGCGACGCGGCCAGAGCTTTGGAGCTGTAACTTGCAAGAGTACATGGCAGACCCGGAGTTTGGGTTCAAAAAAATGTCATTATCGATACATGGCCCATCCCCGAGTCGAACGGGGTCCCCTGCGTTATGGAAAGTAGAGCAGTACAACAGAAAGCAGGTGCATACCGCATGCTACTAGGCCTCTGTATGCCTTGCGGCTAGTGTAATGACCGGCGGTACGAGTTTGTGGCCATGATCCTGGAAGAAGAGCTTTATTGAACGTGTTCAAATCCAGAGGGCACATAGTTGACATCGAGCTAGAATTCTTGTTGGTGCCCCTTATACTGTAGGTAATCCATAAAATCAACGCATACTACAAAACTTTAAGATATCCCAAGTATGCCCAGCCCCGAATCGAACGAGGGTCCTCTGCGTTAAGCTCTAGCGGCGGAACAGCAAGCAGATGCATTCCGCATGCCACTGGGACTTACCATACTTGTCTTTGCCGCTAGATTTATTAAATCATCAAGTGCAGCTCAGTTCGATGGTCGAGTTGAACTGCACTCAGAAACCTCAGAACGAATGACCAGAGGTCTACATTGATATTCATGCACCAGATAACGGACGCATATGGTGCACCAACTACCAGCAGAACCGCGTAAAAAAAGGTCCTTCCACGAATGACCCAGCCCCGAGTCGAACGGGGTTCCCTGCATCAAGTGGTGACTCGTCTCTCTTGGACTCACAGAAAGCAGGTGCATAACCCATGATATTAGCGTCTTTTATATGGCTTCTGACTGCCGCACTGACGTGCGGAACAATTTGCGACGATAATTCCAATTTCAGAGAGACAGGAATGGAAGCCTTATTGTGGGCTGCGCGGCACGCCAATCTACGTAACCAGTAACAAAAGAACTGAAGCCGGACGAAAAATAGCGTTACATATTCGGAACGCCCCAGCCCTGAGTCGAACAGGGGTCCTCTGCGCCAAACGCGCCCGATTTTCCCATGGAAAGCAGATGCATGCCGCATGCTACTGGGACTTGAGTACTTGACTTTGGCTTTAGATTTATTAGAATTTCAAGTGTAGATTAGTTCGGTGGTCCAGTTAAACTGCGCTCAGAAACTTAGCGGCGAAGCTTCAGAACGTTGCACTGAGGACTCGGAGAAACAGGTGCCGATGAACGGGCGCATATGGCGCACCAACTACCAGCAGAACCGCTTGAAAATGCTGCGCTTCCACGAGTGCCATGGCCCAGCACCGAGTCGAACGGGGTCCCCTGCATCAAGGAGTGACGGATTTTGGGGATCAAAGAAAGGAGGTAGATTTTGCATGCTACTGGGCCTTTTTATGCCTTGGGGTTGGTTTAGTGACGTGGGGTACGATACCGCGTGAAAGCAGGGTTGAACCTGTTCAAATCCAGAGACTAAGAAGGTAATACTCCTGAAATCATTTGCTCCTAGTCTTGGACCTTTCGAAGGACGCGTCAATATGGCCAGAAAACAAAATGAGAGCAGGGAAAGAATCGGGTCCATCCAGGCCATGTCCCAGCGCCGAGTCGAACGAGATCGCCTTCAAACACAAACACAGTTTACTTTGCCGGCGAAAGCACAGGATGGAGATGCATGATCCCTGCTGCAGGAGATTTATTGTGCCCCCTGAATGCTGTTATGGGTGCGTATGGACGGAAAATCGCTCGGACCTGGAATGGCACAAGTCCCGTATTTTGAACGCATCAACCAACGCAAGCCGTGGAACAAAAAAATTCGTTATCGAAAATCATCGTATGCCCTATCCCGAGTCGAACGGGGTTCTCTGCGTTATGGTCTGGGGCGCATCCATAGCAAGCAAATGCATTTCGCGTGCTACTGGGACTTATCTATACTAGTCAGCACTTGGAAACTCTCGCATTCATGCATGTCGCAATAGATTGTTTAGGGCGAAAGAGAAAAACTTGGACAGAGTCTTGGGCATGCCCCAACCCCGAGTCGAACGGAGTCGCCTGCATTGGAATTCCCATGCCCAGAATGCAACAGAAAGTAGGTGCACTTTGCATGCTACTTATCAAAGGAAAAGGCGCGGACCTGGCAAGGCACAAGTCAAAGCTATATAATATATTCTGGAGGCATGGGCCAACGCAAGACGCAGAACAAAAAGCATGGGATAGTCGGCAGTCTCCCCATGCCCCGCCCCCGACTCAAACGGGCGTATTTCGGAGGTCGCATGACTGAGAAAAATAGGACAATCGGCAATCCCCCCATGCCCCAGCCCCGAGTCGAACAGGGTCCTCTGCGTCACTGTGGCAGCGTCCAACGCAAGCAGATACATTCCGCATGCTACTGGGATTTATTTGGTCCGCTTGAACTGTTTATTGCCGTCAAGCCTCGGAAAAGCCGGCGCTTTACATTGACGGCACAAACACCCCAATTGAAAGAAAATGGCCCAACACACCTTCGAAGGAACCCCGCAAAAACGAACCGAAGGAGATGCCGCTAAGGCTTTCCATAGCCCAAGTCGAGGAGCTCATGCATCTGTACCATCGGACGGTCGGAGCGGAAAATGGAACGAAACGAAACCAAACGAATGCTGCGCTCACCTTTACTACTCAGGTACGCTACATAGCGCCCCACGCCTCACCTTGATCCTCCCCATCCCCATCCGCCTCACCTCGCCTCGCATTCCGCGCCGTGTACACCCCCTTCTGCGTCCCCCCGCCCAAACCGCCCGCACCCGCGAGTGTGCGTCGGAGGGCTTTTGGAAGCGCGAGTGGGAGCGGTTTGAAGGACGAGTGTGATGAGGTGGACGCGTGTGCCGAGTTGGACGCAAAGGGTGAATGAGGAGAATGAGAAGTGGAGGTAAACGGCGAATACGGCGGCGAATGCGAATTTGAATTCGAACTGAACGGGGACGGCGGAGGTGGACGCGCGGAATCAGACGACACTCTCCTCCCTGCCCCAGAATTCGCACTCGAACCAAGCTCACTCGCATACACCGCCTCGAACGCGCCCGCCCCCGCGCCGGAGGACGCACGCCGATGTGGATGGACGGGCGGCGCTGAAACGCGCGGGGAAGGGGGGAAGTTAGCGTTGAACGGTGAGGTGTGGTTCGAGTTGTACGGTGATGGTGAAGTAGATTGGAGCGGCGAGTGGAAATGCGATTGGTGAGAATGAGAAGAATGAGAAGAATGCGAAGACGCGGAGGACGGTGTGGGCGGTAACACCTGCACCTGCGCCTGATTAAACGGCGGAGGCGGAGGAGGGAGCACAGCCGGGAACGCAGAGCGCGTGGGGGGCGCCGTGCGCGGCACGTTGGCATTTTGAGTTTGATTTTGTGTGGGGGGCGCGTGCGTGTTGGAGAGCGACGCACGCCGCGGAGGGAGCGGGGGTGCGCGGAAGGGGTTTGACGGGGCGCGGTGGAGCGTTGACGAAGATGCTGAGATCGTCGAAGGCGAGTTCGAATTGGAAGAGGGAGAGGGCTGCGTCTGGGTGGAGGTGCGCCGGAGGGGATGGGTTGGTGGGGACACGAGGTTCGTTAGTCCTGATGCGGAGCCCGAGCCCGAGCCGACGGATACGGAGGAGGAGTAGCGGTGGCGCGCCGCATGCGAATGCGAGGAGGAGGATGCACTGCTGGCGCTGGATTCAGACGACGCGCCGTATCTAGATTTATTCGGTGTCGGCGGTGCATTGTGTAAATTTGTGGGAAAGGGCGTCTTGCGCGGGCGCGCCTCAGGCGACGGCGCAGGCGTAGGCAGGAACGGGTTCGGCGCGCGTCTGTGGGAGGCGCTCGCACCGGGAACTGGGGAGGCGGGGACCGGCGCTGATAAAGCGAAAATAAGACAATGGAATTGAATAGAATAGAATGGAGTGGGTAAGCATCGTATCGCATGGCCGACGGACGAGGAAAGAAATGACGACGTACCTTGTACGAACGCCAGGCTGCGGTCGATAGTGCTTCCCGCCTGGACGTGCAAAACGAGTCGTAGGACCGCGAAAAAAGCGCCGCCGCCGAGTGTCGGCGCGGGGAAGAGGCGTAGGATCTAAGGTACCAAGAATTAGATGCTCAACCAGCGCAAAATACCAGGAGAAAGATGGGAAAGCACACCTCATCGATAACACCCGACCCCAGCGCCGCATAGCGTCCGCAAAGCCACGCGCGCGCCTCGCGCACGCTGACGCTTATCCGCTCCCAATCGATTCCGGTGTCGTGCGGGTCGACGTCCGCGAGGTCGGCGAGGCTGGCGGTGAACAGACTGTACTCGACGTCGCTCAGTGCGGAGGGATGCAGCGAGAGTCTGCGTGCGGACATGGTGGGGGGAGGAGAGACGTGAAAAAAGCTGTCGAGGAGCGCGGATAAGCAGATCAACGTCAGCGGCGCCGGGACACGTGCAGCACACGTGCTGCTTCGGCTGATGCCGAGTTGTAAGTTCAACTTGCTCGTGGGTGGTGAGGTGAGGTGGGGAAAGAAGAAGGTACACTACTAGAGTCTCAGACATCGGGCTTGACCTTGATTTCTCCTTGGTGACGCCAAAAGAAAAGCGCAAATGCTGCATTTGAACCAAATTTCTACCACTCAGTTCAAAGTTGGATACAAAAGATAGACAGAGAAGGATCTCACGCCAACTATTCTCTGCCCCCGGAGTTCCAATCCAGTCACAATGCAATAAGACGCAAGAGAAAAACTGAGGAGATATTCTCGAGCATGCCCCAGCCCCGAGTCGAACGGGGTCGCCTGCATTGCAATTGTGGCCTCCCGGTACGCAACAGAAAGTAGGTGCATGTCGCATGCTACTGGGACTGGTGTATACCCCTTGAAACTGGATATGTATGACCTACCTTCCATCAGAGTGGCTAAACCTCAAGGGGCGAATGCCTTGAAGCGGACCACGGCCTGAGCTACTTCCTGACAAGAGTACATGGCAGACCCGGAGTTTGGGTTCAAAAAAAATGTCATTATCGATACATGGCCCATCCCCGAGTCGAACGGGGTTCCCTGCATCAAGTGGGAGCTTCTTCTCAGACAATCGAAAGCAGGTGCATACCGCATGCTACTAGGCCTTTCTATAGCTGTTGGCTGGTGTAATGACGTGGGGTACAATTTTGCCACGAAGCGGCGACCGCGTGAAAGCAGGGTTGAACCTGTTCAAACCCTTCAAACCCAGAGGGAAATTCAGGGATTGTGGTATTAGCAGTTCACATCGAACTGGAATTTTTGTTTTGGTGCCCTTGAGACCGAAATCAATAAAATCAACGCATACTACAAAACTGAAAGATATCCCAAGTATGCCCAGCCCCGAGTCGAACAGGGGTCCTCTGCGTTATACGGTAGATCCAAGTCAACGGAAAGACTGGGATTTGCTATAATTGTCTTTGCCGCTAGGTTTCTCAGATTATCAAGTGTAGCTCATTCCGGTGGTCGAGTTGAACTGCACCTATAAACCTAGTCAAGCCTCAGAACGAATGCCCAGAGGTTAAGCAGCGCCGACGATGGGACGCACAGTGCAAGCAAGAAAAAGTTGGACGAATGACCCGGCCCCGAGTCAAACGCGGGGTCCCCTGCACCAAGGGGGAACATTAAAGCAGGTGCATGTCGCATGCTACTGGGCCTTGTATGTCCTGTTGCTAACGTACTGATGTGTGGTACGATTCTTGTAAGCACAATCTCTCCAGAGCAGGTTAGAATATGGCTGGATCCCTCTAAATCAACTGGACGTAGCCCGTAGCAACATTGGAACCGCACCAAAAACTCAAATCAATACCACCGTACACCCCAGCCCCGAGTCGAACGAGGGTCCTCTGCGTCAAAAGGCAGGTGCATGCCGCTTGCTACCAGGTCATTTTATGTTGTTTTTATGGATTCTAACTGCCGCACTGAGGTGCGGAACAGTTTGCGACGAACATTCCGAGAGAACAGAATAGAAGTTGGATTGAACGTGTTTGGGACCAAACGGCAAAGGATTGCTGCATCAATAGTTTCGCCAGATGCTTGTGGTCTGCGCCGCACGCCAATCTACGTAGCAAGGAGAAAATTGAAACGTGAAAAAAATCCGATCCATACCTCTGGACGCCCCAGCCCCGAGTCGAACAGGGGTCCCTGCGTTAAGCTCTAGCGGCGGAACAGAAAGCAGATGCATGCCGCATGCTACTGGGACTTACGTGTCTTTGCCGGTAGGTGTTCAAGTTCGATGGTAAAGTGGAGCTGCGTTTATAAGCCTAGCGGCAAAGCTTCAGAAAGGCCAGAAGATCAAGTTTGAACTGAGGTATGCGCCAGAGAAGTAGGGCCAGTGATGGGATGATCTCGTGCTCCAACCCCAGCAGAACCCCCAAAAATTTGTGGCACACAGAAAGCAAGTGCATACCGCATGCGACCGGGCCTTCCGATGCCTTGTGTTAGTTTAATTACAGCTTTGAGATGTCTGAATGCCAGTGAAGTGGGACGAACATATTCAAATTGTATGGTCGCTTGTGAAAAGGGAGCTCGGAGACATACGTTTCACCGTCATCTGAATGCCTAAGTCAACAACAGTAAAAGCAGAAGATGAGCGCATCTTCTTTCCAGGGTTTCTCCAACGGATGTCCCCCGGATTATTTTGTGGAAGCGTTGAGCGGAAGGCAGGTGCATACCGCATGCTATGAGGGCTTTCTGGCTCATCACGGTGCTGCCTTCTAAGAGCACGTGAATTGATGAACGAAACTACACACCCTCGACAGAACCCGTGGAAAGAGAGACTAAAAGAGACGCCTCCTTGTAGCCCAAGTGGACAAGCCGTTGCATCTGTACCCGTGATTCTGTCGGACGGTCGGAGTGAAAAAATGGAGAGAATGAAATCGAAAAAAGTCACTGGAGGGCAAATGGCCCAGTCCCGAGTCGAACGGGTGCCAGGTGTATCAAGCTGGTGAATGGTTCAAGATCAGGGAAAGGACATGCATGCGGCATGCTACTGAGCCTTGCTATCCCTTTTGACAGTACGGTACCACCGAGCATTCCCAGGGATCTGAAGGGATTGACTGGACCGATTTCAATCTCCATGTTCAGTCATATGCGTGGAAATCAAATTCAACGGTCGGGGCTGTCACCGGACTCGCTGGCGTGAGCGAGCAACCTGGTTCTGCAGCACTCTTATCTTGTTTCCGGGCGGCCTGGACTTGCGAGTGAATCGGATTTTGTTAGTACACGTGCGAGTTATGCTAAGGAGGCTGCTCGTAAGTAAGTAAATGATAGGTTAAATCGCTTCGGTCGTTTGCTGCACCAAGCATCAGAGAGGGGCGACACCAGCGGAGGGATACACACAATTATTCCAGTTTCCCTAATTCTTCCAAACGCTGGAGAACGACGTCCTTGCTAGTCTCCTGAATCTCCCCAGCCAGGAATATTTCGTCCAGGATTGCGTAGACCTGCCCAAGCCCGTGACGTCGTTGCGACAGAGTGCGACTAAACTGACCTTGTAAAAGTTGAACACCAGATCCAGTTCGTTCACATTTTCGAAGTAGGTGTCTAGTGGGGGGTTTGTAAGTCCTTTTTAATTCATGACGCGCGAATCGACCATTCACCTAGAACTTCGACGAAGAAATGGATCGCTTCGAGATACGCCAGCTCATTGTCGTTTGGATCGACACAGACGCAGAAGAAGAGACCGGCGTATCGCCGGTAGACGATTTTGAAGTTCCGGAACTGGCATACACTGCGATCTAGTGGGCCGTGTGTCGCACGCATGCTGGCCACGAACCTCGACGAAATTGGACTGATATCTGTGATCCCGGGAGCTCACAGCCCTATGTACCTCCCCCCGCAGACGAACCTGCAAATCCGAAGCGCTAAGCAAGGTGGCCATTGCACAGCACATGGTGGAGCCGCACCTTCTCGTCATCCTCAAACGGGACGTACCACTTGGACAGTCTCGTTTTGCCTTGACGATTCTAGCGAAGTGACATGTTCAGTGTGGGTGTAGGGAGAACGGGGCCAGCCTGACCTGCACAAGGATGAATCTGATCATCGTGGTGGAAAGAGACCACGATTTGTCAAGCTCCCCGCCTAAACGATCACGTGCTCCCGACATACGCGCTCATTTGTCAGGACTTTTGACACGGCGGACAATGAGGTGTCATTTGCCGTTTGTCATGCAACTGTCATTTGATTGACAATTGGGCTTTGTGCTATTTTCGTCGTTGTGACCACGGTCACGCTCTTTTTATTATTTCTTGGCCAGGGAAATATATTTTGCTTCTCAAATTGGGCTGGGATTTGGTCGGTTTTAGAATCAATGTACTGGGTATCCACAGAAGCAAAGACCAAAAAGAGAACAAAGAAGGAAGAAAAAGAGAATTCACCGTACAACACGGCACATTCAATGGGAGCATCTCAGCTTCGAATTGAGTTGAAAATTGGATAATTTTTCTGTGATACACAACACCAACGGCAAACGAGGAAAAACATGTGTATGGGATCAATATTCATATACGATACAAATGTCCTCCCGCGCCGTGGGCATGAGCCAAATGGTGTTTGGATTTTGAGACGACCCATGCATGAACCGACGGACAAGACCTCCAAAATAAATGAAAATTGAGATGAATACGACGAACGAGCGCAGGGAGAAGGTACGCACGCGATGGGAGGCTCTTGATGGCGCGAGCAGATTGCGAGCGGCGATCGCGAGGCGGACGCGCGCAGTGAGCTGCGAAGCCTAATAACGTGTTCGAGGTGTCGGTGCTTCAAACGCGATGTAGCAGCATTTTTTCTTGCAGTAGGGAACGCGAGGTGGAGGGCAGGGGCACAAAGTAAGCGGTACACATGGACAGAGAACAGTAGACACATTGCGACTCGATCGGCCGTGACCAGGGCACTCGGAAACAAGCATTGACAAAGGTACAGCTGAGCTTGCATGCGCGCTCGGACGCGTCAAACTTGAGAAGTATGGGTCACCGCGTGCGCATATCAGAACCAGTAAGTGATAGGGTCGCGTAGCTGACAGATTGGGAGTGAGTATGAAGTTGGAAGTGCGAGTGCAGTGGATACACGCACTCGACGGAGAAACGGCAGCTAAACATCGGTGAAGCGGGAGGCCAACCAGCAGCACCAATTCCGACTAGGCGCCGGGGTTCCCAGCTTCTTTCCACTCTTGAACTCGGGGTTTTATTCAGTGCATTATGATTAACAATTTTGGGGGACCCGGTTTTCCCATGGCATTGCTTGGCTATTGAGCTCTGTTCTGAAGAGTGTTTTGCTGCTCAGGAGGATGATAGTAGAGTGAAATAGGTTGTCATAGTGGACTGAGGGTGTTGCCCCACGAGAACGACGAAAGCGAGGTGGACGTAGGTGGATGGCAGATATCTGTGACGTGACCGAATTATCTGCCAGTTACGCAGTTATCTGCCATCTCACAATCCCAAGAGCTAGCAAACATGTTTTTATTTTGCGAGTACATAAGATGCTTAAGTATCCCTCAATACGGCTCCTGTATTATTTTCGAGGATTTAGAGCCGGTGAGTGTGAAGTTCCAGACCGCCGTGGCAGATAACCGTACAGCCACTGGCAGATAATACCCAGCTGATCTAATCATAAACCATTTGGTCCGGGAAGATAAGACTGGCAGCTCTATGTCCGTGTTTGGATTCCAAGCTTTTGTCGTCCCAAGCCAAACCCAAGCCAAACCACGATCTTGCCACCACCACTCGCGCTAATACTCCGCACCCCCGCCGTTTTTGCCCGCTGGGGCTATGGGTGCTGCAGGGGTCACCGCCGCAGCGGTAGAAACGATCGTCGGAACCTATGAGGATATGATTAATCGAGGGGGGAAGACAACATAGATCGGCACCTTCCTGCTCCATTTTGGTGTCCTTCGCTCTGTGTCTCGATGCCGTGCTCTTGTGAATCCATTTGCCCCTTCGCATTTCTCCGTCTTTAGTCTCCCACATCAGCAAAATGACAATCTGCTCGCGTTCTTTTGATCTTGTGATGTCGCGTGAATCTCGTCTCCGACTAATTTTGATTTTTGTTTCTCTCATTCCTCGACCTGGTAAGCCTCAAGAACACTCTGTATATTCCCAAACAATGTTTCAGTGTGGTGTTTATGGCTCTGCACAGTGTCCTGGGCTTGCATGCCTCGTGGGAAGGAAATAAATGATGCTCGCGTGGACATCACGGACATAGCTCGTGATCGCGTGGTCTCGCGTTCTTTTTTGTCTCGTTTGCTCGCGTACGAGCTCGTACGAGAGCCCACGCGAGCTCACGCGCAAGTTGTGTAAATCCCGATGCAATTCTGTCCTTTGCAGTCATAGGAGCGGCAAAGACACAGAGCATTATCCTTCTTGTCTTCCGGGCATTGTTCTCCAACTCGTTTCGGAGCCATGCCTAAACACGATGGATGGAGGGGGTGAGTCGGGAGCGGGAGTCCGCAAGAGCGATAAGCGGCCCGGGCGACGCCGGCGGTCATGCCGGAGACTCGGTTAATTGGAATCTTATCAGCAGCGATCAGATTCTGATTCATGCGCGCAATTTGGCACGGAATTCACATCGGAGTAAAAAAAATAGTTTGTTGCAAAAGAATAATCCTAAGAGTGACTATGGTCACAAAGGAAAATGACAGTACAAAGAGCGCAAGTGACAATCCAAGTGACAGTTGCATGACACATGGCAAATGACAGTTGATTGTCCGCCGTGTGCCACAGGACGCGACTTTGTCGAGGCAGAGCAATTATCCTTGAAGTATCCTCTAATGCACTGAATTTCAGGACAGGGAAAACATTTGAAGCTAATTCGACCGCTGCATCCTTTTCGCTTCGATTGCAGCAATCCTGTCTGTTGAAGTGCGTGGATATAAATAACACTCCGAACCTGCTCAATGTTCTATCGGCCTTCCACCTGGTAGTCGAGCCATGCCCAGAGATCCTTCCCCAGCGCCCGATATTGCGTATCCATCCTAGGTTCACCAAGACGGGCCCATGGCCTCAGATACTAGTACGCCGATGAGCAATCACCGACGCCGAGGGGATAAAATCAGCATACCTTCCCATTATATTCCGCCGTCTCTAGCGCAGTTCCCGCCCACAGATGTGTGAGAGGACCATTCGGAAGCACGGGGTGCATGATCAAGCTCTGTTAAGTACAAGTTAACTGATATCAAACGGTCAAGAACGATGTGCGCACTCCGACAGCTAGCTCAAAGCTTGACATCTGCCTTTGCAGCGGTGTCCGCATGCTCCCTGGATTCATAGCGATCGATACAATCCCGCGTTCGCCGTACCGTCTTGCGAGCTCTGCGGAAAGGACAACCATTCCCTGATTGACGTGTTTCAGTGTCCTCGAGCCTAAAGAAATGCAATCGGAATCGAACGCACAAATTTACTCTGCGCATACAGTTTGTGCGTCGAGCACTTCCGACGCGCGGGCCCGTCCATGAATGTCGCAAAGTCCAGCCCGGTGAAATGATGCGCAGCGGAGGAGACGTTGATTATCCGCGCTGTGCCCCCAGTAGTCAACTGGGCTGTGGCCTGCATGATGGGCAGAAGCAGTTTGGTCAGGTAGAAGTGACCTGCACGGTGGTGTAAAATCAATATCCCGCGACAGCGACTGAACTCACCAAGAACCAAACCGAACTGCATGTCGTACCCTTGACGCGTCGTCTGGTCAATGGGAGGAATCATAATGCCTCTGGAAATAATATAGAGTTCAGTACGAGGCTCGATAAAGGAGCGTCCCATGAGCTCACGCATTATTATACAAGACATCGAGCCTCGTCTCTTTTCTGCAACGTGGTTGAGTTCTGTGGCGTACGGTGCAGTGACGGAACAGACTGAAGGAACGTCTGCGCGGCCCTTTCCACCGAATTCAAATCCGACAGATCTATTTCAAGGAACACCGGCGCTCTTCCGAGATCGTCAAGAATTCCTGCGATCGCTTTCTCCGCCTTGTCACGGTTCCTTGCCGCCTGCGAGAGATTGTTCAAGTCGTGAAAGCCAAGAAGGCGATATAAGTGCACCATGTAGACGGTTCCACCGCGTTTGACCAACTCCTGCAATTAGACTCAATTGTTAGTCACTGCACAGGAGATAGTTCGTTTCCCTACCCGAACAGTTTCGAACCCAAGTCCTGAGTTTCCGCCTCGTGGGACACATAATCAGTCAATAACTGAGGATACTGACAGTAATACTAGACCGGCCTACCTGTGACAAGGAAAACCTTCCCGCTAAGGTCCGGAATATCCTGCACTGTGAAGACGGGTTCAGGAGGAAAGGTTTCGACGACGAGTGCGGTCAGAAGATCCCAGAGGATGCCCATCCTAGTGGTGTTAGAATCGGGAAGGAGTGTAGCAAGAAGAGAGAGCGGTACGTGGACCCACAGACGCGTGGCCTGTCTTGGTGTGCTGGCGCAAGGCCGTTGTTAAACGGCGTTTCACGAGGCTGATCTGCCAGTGTGGGCGGCATCACCGATCGAGGGAAAGCGGCGAATCCCAGTGGGTGAAAGGTGAAGCGCACAGCGCCGACAAACTGATTCCTGAGTGCGGCTTGGCTGTCCGGATTTCAAGGGATCATCGGAGCAATTGGCTGCAGCCAGGGACTCTCAATCGACCAACCATCGCCCGGGATTCGACCCGTCCGACATCGGACTCGATATTCTTCTTGCGCTTTTGGCTGCCAGTATCATGACGAGGAGAAATGGAGAACACTGAGAGCACTCTGACTTTAGATGGGTGAGAATGAGAACGATGCAAACAGAGTGAAGAACGAGTCGGCACCTCAACACGGATCAAGCGGAGTTCGAAAACTATCGTGATCGTGACTGTGACCATCGAGTGACGCTCTTCCTTTCACCACAACCGTCGCCACTCGAGAACCAAATGCATGCAGCACTCCGTTTGAACGCAATTTCACGGCTTCCACAGCCCTATAAAGTAAACGCCCTTTCCTACTAGCTATACATCCGCTCAGCTTGATGTTTGCAGACAGTGGCGACCTCCGCCGCCAAAGGCGATCTGAAGGAACTACGCCGATTAACAGCCTTTGTGAGGTTCCGCCCAGAAAACGAAGCCATTCTGGCTTTCCCTGCATTCTTTGTGAACCTTGACCCATCCGGCATCCCGAGTGTCGCCGAGCTCGATGTCGAAACGTCAGCACCATTTCCCTCCGTCGAGCGCGCTGTGGTGGCATTGTCAGCTATGCCACTCATAACTGTCAAGACCACATTTCCGCGCGATGCCTATGGTGACATATGGCCGCGTGTGTGGGCCTGGCTGGAATTCCTTCATTCATATCGAGATCATATCCCTGGCATGCCCACCCTTGACGGCCGATCGTATGTTACCTGGTGCTTGTTGATTAAGACTTTGAGCCTGCACAAACCGATAGCAGACTTGATAGCACGTCAGCGTGGCGTCTCCGCCTTTGTGACTCGTGCTTGGATCATGACCGTCGACGCACCTGCTGCTGATCGCGAGGACCTTCAAGCGTATGCCGATTGCCTCATGCTCCTGCACCCAGGCGACCCCGCGAATTTCTCCGAAATACTAGAAGAGGCTGGTGGTACGCTTGACTCACTAGCCAACCTTACTGTTCGACACCTCGCCAGCGTCATTCCCGGCAAGGCGGAAGTTTTGCCCTTTGTTACCGCGGTTGTAACATTCTTGGATGACGCGGAGGACACCGCTGGCCCCTTCAACGACGCCTTGCTGGCCAATGGAGTAATAACGGCACTGGTCAAGGTCTTCTTTGTCGCCGACCTCGTCGGGAGTGTGTATTATAACCTGGATGCGATGCGCTTCGGGCTTCTGAGGCTCATCAAGAGGAGACTTCTGTCGCCACCTGGCTACTTAGCCATGAGCGAAGCCCTAGATGCGGGACTCCTTCGTGTTATACTCCTTTGCTACAAGGACGCTATGACAAAGGATATACTGGATCTTCTCCCGAACTCCCTGGTGTATTACTCGGTAGCGTCTCGAATGGGACAGTGCCTTCGCGATGTCACCACGCAGGCCGCAAACCTGGATTTCCGCCAGTCCACGCTTTACCCCGTCTGGATGAATCTCATCAATGTCTTCGAACGTCGTCTGCGTGTTCTAAATTCTTTCACCTCGACACGGTCTTTGAAGGCATGCGACAATATGGACGTGAGCAATGCCATTTCTCGTTCTTTCTACTAACGAACCTACCTACTTCTTCTTCTCAGTGTCCGGGTAAGATCCGGCCAAAAACCCAGTTCCATCGCTGTGGTGGCTGCCAATCCGTCTATTACTGCGCTTCCGAATGCCAGAGCAGCGACTGGAAATCGGGTGGCCATCGTGAAATCTGTCCGCATCTCGCGTCCCTGCGCAAACGTACGTTCATTGAAGCTAATCTCATTGCCGCCAGCATCGTTCTAACTAACCCACAGGCGAGCCGCCTTTGAGTGTCCGAGAACGATCGTACATGCGCGCCGTACTGCACGATGATCACCATAACTCTTATCGTCAAGTCCTGCCACATCTCATGGACGCCACCCGCACGTACCCCGGCATTCGATTCTTCACGTTGTTCGACTACACCAATCCCTCCGGCCTCCCCGAGATTCTCCCGAAGGCAACTACAATCGAGTTCCCCGACGCCACACCGGACTGGAAGGCAGTGTGGAATCACTACGCGGCACGCGTCGGACGGAGCCGCGCGACCCTGGAGCTGCACTTGATGGCAGTGATGGAGGGGTCAATACGGCGGATGCGTCTGTACCCAATGCGCTCAGTGAGTGATGGCATTCGGGCGGCCGGGAATCGGATTTTTCAGAATAAAGGCTGGATGGAGGGAATCCGCAACTTCGATGAGCTTCAGACCGTGATGTCCCGGGCGCTCGACGCGGAAGGGCCCCTCGATCTGCTACAGATCCACTGACTTGTTGCCTCTTCGCATCCCTAATTTTCTTTGCTATGACTTATTGCCGGAGTCCTTGGGGCCGATTCGAAAGATGGCGAACATCTGATTCCTCCCAACTGGTTCTCCGCCCAAAGCTTCGCTGCTAGAAGTACCAGGAAACTTGGAATACGACTTCAATGTAATGTTGAATCGGTCTCGCCGCTGACCTGTTTATACCGGAAACAAAGGATATTCACCGACGCCTGGTTTGTACGCTTTGAGCCGCGTTGTCTTTCTGGCGCTTTGTCCGCCACATGTCTAACAGCATTCGCTTTGTGGTGGCCCCAACACATCCGCTTTTGGAAGTTATTGGTCCTGTCGTGTGATTGTTTAGCGCTTTGTGTGTTGCTGGACAGTCTAACTTTTCCATTGTTTCGCCGGTATAAAACGCGTTGATGTCCGGGCAGCACATCTCTCTTCCCAAACATTGCCACTCTCACAACTGCGCCCCATCCACTGTCATCTCTCCGAGTCTTCCAAGTCTACCACCTGCCTCAAGTAATAATGGCTCACGACTATCGCAAAAACCAAGCGGTACGTCTTAAAATGCCACCCGGTTCCTCTACCATTCATCGTCGCTGCCACAGATCGCTCTGGAATATGCGCGAAGTATCGAATGTGAGAACGTTACCGAAGATAAAGGAAAGTCTTCCAGTCCGATTACGGTGTGTTTCGCCATCTTTCTCTTCGTACAAGACTCAGTTCACTCGCATCTCAGGAACCCGTCTCCGTGCGCCCTCCGATCAAGGTGAGCTCGACTGTCTCCTTCTTTGTAGAAGACTCGATTTACTTGCGTCTTAGAATTCAGTCTCTGTACCCCGTCCGATTAAGGTGTGTTCGACTATCGTCTTCCTTGTAGAGAAAAAAAAACCGATCCACCTGCGTTTCAGAAGCTCGCCTACGTTCCTCCTCCAATCACCGTACGTTCTATCGTCTCTTCTTCTTAAAAGGTTCCCTTCACCTGCGTCTCAGGAACCCGTCTCCGTGACCCGTACTGTGACTTGGCTGGCTCCCGACTCTGCGCCAGGGCCACCTCGGTTGCCCGTAAGTGCAAGCTGTTCGTCTGGTCCTCGCATAATAATGAGCTGCTGCATAGCATCTTTCCAGGCACGCGCCTTCACAATGGGAGCGCCATCCTTACGCAAAGATGCGGCTGAAAGACCTAGGGTCTGGGCATCGTATTGCGCCGCCACATCCAAGCCAGTGCCCCGAATGCAAGATGGATGCCTTCGTTGAAGATTGCCGCCGAGTTTGTTCATCGAGTGCCGCCTCTGTTACGCCCGACAACGAGTACAAGGGGCCCAAATTAGGTTACAAGTGTTGGATCGATTTCAAAGCGGTGGACGAGAAACCTCTCTTCCAACAAGGCATATTAGTGGACGATATTCTGATGTTCAACACAAACATGGTGGATGCTGGCCAGCTGGTAGTCCGACACTCGCCCGGCCCCATCAAGGTAGTCCTTGAGGTAATGTGCTATTCAGTTGGTTCCGCACCGCCCTACTTCCACCAATTCACTGTTTCAGATTCAGAAAGTGGGGAAAACGCACGACATTATCTATGCCAACTGTGGGCACCGCCCCATCACACGCTTCAACCTCGCGTGGATACTCGCGCTCTCCTTCCGGCGGCTCGCCGAAGACAAGTTCAAGCGCAGCGTCAAGGATCTGAGACTCGTCGGTCTATATTCAAACGACTCCGAGACCAACTGGGTCGCTATTGCTCGCTATAAAGACGCTCCGCGCCGGCCTTATGCAGGACCCAACTTTCCGCTTCTCCCTCGCTCCTACAATGGGATATTAGTTTCTCAACCCAGATCGTAGAGCTTCTTGGCCAATTCCTCCACTGTATAAATTCATATCCAAAGGTTGAACACTGAATTACCTGACGAACTAAGCACTTCCCGAGAAGGCCGTGATTCGGCGTTCTCGGGGGTGCTGGCCAGAAGCCCTCGCCGATTCCACGTGTAAACACCGGATGCACCAATTGGCCGTCACGGAAAGGTTCAAGGGCCGAGATCGGACACCCAGCACGGACGTTGCGATCTCTCCTGTATCTACCGTCCTTTCAGCAGCCTGACGATTCAAGGAGGTTTACTAGTAATGGGAGTGTGAATACAGCTATACCGCCGACACCTTCTGGGTATGAACCACCTGGTTCGTAAACGCGAAACTCGGCGGCGCTTTGCGGAACCTAAGAGCCGCCTCCCAAGCTCCTTGCGGTAGCTAAGCTGCCTTCCACCTGCGTCCTTACTCGGTTCATCAGGAGGAACAGGTATATGAGCGCGCTGGCTGCTGCGAGCAATGTGCCCCGTTCTCACTCATTCATGCTCTTCCCGGCTCTTCTCCAGTTCTTCCCCATCTCCACTTCTGTGGCATTCCCAGCTAGTTTTTTCACAGGCGCCGAGCCAAGATCCTTGGGCTTTGACAGCGAAGCGCAATATATCGATGTGACTGGAGCCCACGCGTATGTACCTCCGGGCCCGGAAGACATGCGCGGTCCATGCCCCGGTCTCAACTAGTGTTGCCGCGGTTCGGTTCTGAACCGCCGCTGAACGCGAACTGGACCTGAACCGGACCGAAGTCCGGTTCAGTGGCTGTGGCGTTCGCTGAACCGAACCGAAGGTCCGGTTCAGCGTTCAGAAAATTTTGGGATTTCGTGAACGCGTTCGAACGTCGAACGCGAACATATTTTTATTCTTCAAAAGTGACCCTAAAACTGTTTTTTTTGCGGTGGAACCCAGACTAGTTTGGCTCAACGTCACTTCATATGCCCGTTGTGCAGAATTTACTCACCCAAGAGTCGGAAAATCACCACGAATTAGCCTGTTCGAGAGTGCTGATGGCATCAAACGGTCATCCAATAGAGACACATCGACGAGTTGTGGATATTCTGCAGTTCACGGGGTTCAGACGAGTTCAAAGTGAGTTTTTCATCACCAGGCATCTATATATAGAGGCTGAAAGGTTCTGGTGGAAAACTTCTGGGGGTTCTAAGGCGTGGGAAGGAAAAATAGGTTCGAACGCGTTCGAACCTAAACTGGACCGTGAACGTCGGTCCAGTTCAACGTTCGGGGGGTTGGCTGAACCGAACCGAAAGTCCGGTCCAGCGTTCGGAATTTTTTGGCTTGAACTGGACCGAACCGGACCGCGGCAACACTAGTCTCAACTCACTCGCAAACCACAACTTCATTCCGCATAATGGGATCGTGAGCTTGGAAAACTCCATCGCGGCTTCCTTTGAGGGTAGCTCGTCTCTCCTTCTTCGATGAATGAATCTGACAGTTATCCAGTGTATGGAATGGCAATAGAAGCAGCCACTTTTGCGGGTGTGCTCGCCGCATTGTATGCCGGTGATATCTCAGACCTAACTTCGATTCCGTATTCAATCGGTGGGCCGCCGTCTACGACCAGTATACTTGGAGGAATATTGGAAGGGCTCGGGCTCCTTGGTGTGCTTCTCGAACTCTATTTGGACCGAAAGCTGATGCAATGCATAGGACGGCCCCGTGGCCTCTCGTTCACGCATAATCAATTCGAATCTGATTCATCGGCCACACGGGGGGATTATTACCAGTTCAAGTATGTTGCTTTTCGCTCCGAGCCACGGTAGCTGAACAATTTTCCAGCGGCAATGCATACAGCCTCCAGATGTCCGCATTCCTGGGGCTTTATAACCGACAAGCGGAGTCGCCAGATGCAAATTACAACCAGAGCATTGTGTTTGCCCACCGAGTCAGACGGCTGCTCGACTCCATTGAGCAGAACGGCGATTTTTTCTATGGACCTGTGCAAATGGTACGTGCCATATCTTCTCCCCGAAACGTATTCCAAGGGATCGAATAGGTCATTTCATGTCTCATGACCAATCTGGTTTACGGTCTGATGTCCAACCACTCGACGGAATACCCGAACGGTATCCTTTCAAACAATGTCCTCAAGTCCATGTACGGCATCACTGGCCCACCAGGCGCGTTCGTTTACACACGAGGCACCGAGCGTATTCCCGAAAATTGGTACCGTCGTTCGCTCGGGGACCCGTACGGCGCGGCACGCGTCGTTACAGATCTCGCGGCGATGGCACTATACGACCCACGGACAGTTGCCTTTGGCGGGAACACCCACGGCCCGAACACCTTTGCTCCAATCGACCTCCATAATCTCACCGGCGGGGTTTACAACGCGGCAGCACTGCTTCAAGGTGATAACGCAGCGTGCTTCGTGTTCCAGGCGACCCGGATATTATTCCCTTCCGCCCTGGTTGGACTGGAAAGCCATCAGGGAATTCGGGGATCTTTGGTAAGGATATATATAGCCTTACAAAGCGCGCAACCGTCACAATGTTCACAATAATTGCGGACAATCTTACAATGCTTTAAATTGCTTAATGGTGAGCATGAACACTTTAACAATGTACACAAAGATTGTGGTCCTTGCAACGTGCGCAAGCCATCTAATGCATTACATTGCGTTGGACGGTGTTTAGATGGTGTTACAAGGAGGCCCAATTACTTGCCAGGAGCCCCGCCCTGTGGCTGAATCACTTCCAATTGCACTCAAAAGAGAGGAGACGAAAGTAGGGGAAAACTGAATATATTGCAAGCACACTAATCTAGTAGTACTGAACTGCCGAAAAAAAACGAGATCCGCGTAAGGAGACGGAAGCGCGGAGATGGCGAGACGGGAGGGATGAGGCGGCGGGGATCCGGAGAAGCGGAGAAGTACAAAGAGCGATCTTGCGAGTTTGAGGATTGAGGAGCTCGAGATTGGCAGCAAGTTGAGGAGGCCATCGGAGGCTTCACATGGAGAGGGTAGCAACTTGAGTGGACATTTGAGGCTTGAGGAGGTCCGCTTGGAGATGCGTTCTTCACGATAGCTTTGAATCTTGAATATGGTGGCGCTCGAGGAAGCAGCGTCTGGCCCGTTTTCGTGGAGCGAGGAAGTTGTGGGAGGGACAGTGAGTAGCGGGGCAGCGAGAGGGCTGCTGGAGAAAGTGGTGGGGGGAAGCAAAGAAGAACATGGACCGAGATCACTCCGTTGCGAGGATACTTATATCATTTGATGGCCATCTGGCTGATCGACGATATCAGGGATTTCCCGCATGGCCGTGCATGGCCGTGTGTGCTTTCAAGTTTTGTCGGACTTAGGCTGAAAAGCTCGTGAGTCGGATTCCGGAACGACTCGACACCGTCGTACTGCTCAACTGAAGTGTAATTTATTTATTGCCCCAGTCTTTGTACCCACTCGCCCGCGGGATCCATTGACGATCGCGTAGCATACAGACGAAGAGCGCCCGAAGGATTCAAGGACACTTGAGATTATTGAGTCGGTAGAATGCGCGAAGGTTTCAACGGGCGGCAAATTTAGTCGAGATTTGCTACAACTTACAATCAAAATACATTCGGGCTACATTATTCAATAATATTGTAGCTCTTTATGATTGTCTCCCAATTTATGGGGGCTTGTTGCAACCCGCCGCAAAGCTGATGGCAATCTTACAATGGTTTACATTGCGATCCAAAGTGGCGGCAAGATTGCGGATCAACTGTAAGCATCACAACATCAACTATGATTTTCCCGAATTCCCTGATGGCATTGCTCTCAAGATACTGCAACCCGTTCTGGATGTCGTGGATGGGATCTTGGCCGGATTGACGTGTCCAAGGTTGGAGAGCGTTGATTCGTCGATATTTGAACAGTATCCGGGATATCGGAAGTCTAGTCGTCCGGTTTGAATAATACTAGAGCCACTTCAAGTTGACTTCAAGCCTGACGGCCCGATCACCTTCTTAGATGCATGCTAGTTTTGAACCATGTTCGTCGAACGTTCTTTGCACGAGGTTGAACCAGAAAAGCTTCGAGTTCAATTTCCCACTCGAAAATTCCTGGTACCGACCTTGGGACCAGGTCTACCGAAAAAAAATCCCATTTGATCAGATCCGAGACATGCCGTCGGTGATGTCCGAGCATAGCCACACATCCCGCTGTCCAAAACCTGAAAAATGCAATTTGCCTCGATCATGACGGCGTCTTCTCTGGTTACCGTCCACAGCCACACATCCGGACCTCCAAAACGTCAAAACCAATTCCCCTCGATCATGACGGCATCCTGCACATTATAATTATATCTGTGCAGCGTGAACTCAACAACAACATCAACAACTGTTTAGAATATTGCCTCGACATTGCCTCGATGACAACTCGATTGTCCTAAACGCAATGCAGAGAGTCGTCCTTGAGTCGTCCTGCCCCTCCAGGCTGAGGCTCAACTCCCCCAGGTTGTACATATCAAATCTGTTGTTGCATCAGGGTCAAACTCACCTGAGATAATGCTTCCTTGATATTGTTATGTCGGAGTGCCAGTGGTTGAGCGGCATAAGACTGGGTGGAACCAGTGTACTTGATTGATTTTGTGTACGAGTCAAATATGACTGGATCCTGGCGACTAGCAACGAGGTATTGGTTGGTCAGGAGGTACCAGGGTGCCCGGAGGGCGTTATGAATAAGAGTTCTAGCACTGAAGTCGACTTCGCCACTGGCTAGTGAGCTAAGTGGGTGAACGTTTGAACACTTGTTCGAATCGCGAATTCGAGCGATCAAGAAATCCTCGGGATGGTATCAATCTTTGCCTACCCGAAGGCTGTGTCTTTTTGTGGGCCCGGCCGATCACTTACTTGTCTTGTCACTCCTTCGTCCTCCTCGCCTCTCCTCACCCAGTCAGTCCTCGCCCAGACCTCCCTCATCCACCTGGAGTCGTCTGCGCTAGCATATCAACACTGTGCGTGTCCAACCCCCATTCTATCCGGCTGGTAATAATGCTGCCCAAGAAAGATGCTCGAGCTGGCCCCGGAACTGCAGGACATAATCTTCTCACTTCTGGACAGGAAGGATCTCTGGAGCCTCCTGCAGGTTTCTCGGCCATTTCGAAAAATCGCTCAGTTTCCCTTGCTCCTGCGGTACAACATTCCGGCTTCCCAAATCTACTCGGGTTCAGTGACCTTGCCGTCCGACGCGTACTTCCTTCTCCCGCTCATTTACCACATCCACCCCATTCTGAAACTTACCATCGCACCGGGAGGCCTGCGCATGCGAATTCTTCCATCTGCCTTTGCAGCGGTGCCCCCGATTTCGGATATCACAGTCTCTGGCGCGTTGTACCCACATGGAGACTTTGATGTCGCGAGATTAATCGTGGCTGCATCCCCTATGCGCGACGGCAGAGGCACGGTTATAATTGCTGGGCAAGGTGCCGTACGTCTATCGCAGTATCGCCGTGTTGCCCCAATAATGTTCTGGCCCATACCTACCATGAATTGGGGCATCGCGTGCACCACCCTCGCCTGTCTCATCCCGTTTCTGACCTCATTTCTTGTCGCCCTCATCGTCAATGCCTATTTGTCGTTGACGTGGCTCTGGCGTCGGGTGCTGGGACCGGAGTGGGACAGCAATGCCCGCATCGCATCCGAATTGACCGTTTTAGGCGGCCCAGCTTCTTTGCGCGTTCAGATCGTCGCCGTTTCCGGTGAAACCCCTTTCACACTCGCCACCTTTTCCAACTTCACATTATCCTATATCACTTTAAATCACTTCCCAACCCTATCATCGGCTCATCATACCGCCCTCCTCGCCACTCTCGATCTCACAGCCGAACTTCGATTCTTAATTGTCAAGCGCAACTGTTCGCTCGACCTCAGCGCATTGCTGGGCTTCATTCGCAGGCATGGCTTACTCCACAAGCTCATCCTGGAGACAGGCGCAATTGACTCTGCGTCGCTGACAACAGAGCCACCGTCGGACACTTCTGGAGGACAGATAACCTCGCTCTCCTCCCCAGCGATTTATATTCCCTCTATCCTCGCGACGCAGCGCTCCGTCACCCATCTTACCATCACCTCATGGGCTCATGTATCACAGCTCGCTCGCGCGTTAAAGGCTGCGGCTTCCGAACATAGGGTTCACACACTAACCTTGCATCTCGAGCGCCCGCGATACTGGCGGCACACCCTTCCGTGGCGCACGAATCGTGACCCCGAAGAAGCTGCGCCGCTGCCCAGTGTTCGACACTTGGCTCTTGTGGGTCAATCAGACTACGAAGCTAACATACAGGGGCTTGCACACTGGCTGGGAAATTTTCCCCCTCTGGTTAGCGTGGAGTTTCGTGGGCAAATGATGCCTCTGCGCCAGCGGGTCGCACTTGTGAACGCAATCGTCGAAGGTCGGAGGAATTTAGATGTGACCGAATGGGAGGGGGTGTACTTTAATCCGTGATTGAGAGTCGAGACGCACTGCCTAGGATGATCTATCTCGTGTTGTTTTTCTGGATGGATGTTTGGACGATACACACAAGTATTCTACACCCTCACTTCCTTTTGCCAACCGTAAAAGGTCAGAGTCTGTTCGGGTGCACGACACAGACATATGTCCTCAGTGGTACCATTTTGTAGTGTCTGTTCAACTAGTTGCCTTCTGACCTTATAGGACACTGAGAAAATATCAGAGCCTCCCGTCAATGAGCTGGACTTGCACAGTTCTCGAATACTCAACAAGCGAGATACGTACTTGGTTGTAAGCTTCAACCAAGCTTCAACGTTCGGACTTGCGTCTGAACTTTATGTAACCCTTCGGCCATCGGATCAAGCCGGCACAGCCCTTCGATATTATACGTGTCCCAAACACTCATGGTCTCCGGGAGGTCAGCGTCGAAGCCCAGTGTACTCGACCAAATCGGCTGCTGAATCTGGCTATCTGGTGTCCCACATGCCCTTCATTGACTTGGGAACGGATGTGTTATCGCGCATATTCGCTTTGACGGACGTTTACACTATACTTTCTCTGTCTCAGGTGTGTCTCTTCGGCTGGCCAATTTCGCTTTCATTACATGCGTCCCGTATGTATCCCATAGGTAAACCTGCTTTTCCACGCGATTTGTTCCACAAAGCAGCTCTGGCTTTCAATCACCCGTGGGTTGTCGGCACACGGGCTGATCGATGCACTGCCAGTCGCGCTGGACACGCTGTCAAAGGACGAGCTTGTGGAGGAGGTCAGACGTGTGGTAGATGGCCCCCGGACTTGGGCTGTCACATCTAAGACTCCTCCCCGGCTCAGTCGCCTAATCAGCATTCCAGTGAGGGATATCAATTTTTCGGGGAAACTACTCCATGGCGCGCGATATATCATGGTCTATTCTACGGTCTCGCCGGTCACCCGTGGGGTAGAATGTTTTGAAACGCACTCCGGGCGACGGGCGTGGTCATGGTCCCGACCAGGGCTTTCCCTGTTGTCTGCGACTTTCAATTTCCACGTAGGTACCGAAAAGGCGACAGTGGTTCTCTCAGGGTACTCGCGGTTTGTTTCATTTCACATCTCAGCTACGCTACTTCATCTCTTCCCCAGCATCACTGCTAGGGCCGTGAGGCGCCTGCTGCTTCTTCTCGAGGCCGATCTACAAACCGGACAATCACGCGATCTCGTCCAACTTCCTTTCCTGATGGACTCTCCACAGCTACACGGAGATTTTGTGCTCTTTGAAGCGCAGTCCGGCCCTTCCAAACCGCGGCTAGTGTCGCTGATGAACTGGCGTACGGAGGAGTTTGTAGTGATTAACCAACAGGTAGAGCTGGCAGCTACCATTCATCCGATGTTTCCAACATGTTCTAGGAAATACAACGCTGCATACTGTTGCCGCATTGTGTGGCAATCGCTCAACCGGTATCTGGATCCCCGCATGCACACCGGCTCCATCTCTATCCACTCACAAATTTCGACTTTTGGCGCCCCTTGAGCGAATTCAACACGAATGGCCCCATGCACCTAGATCGACTGGCCTCCATTCATCTCCCGATCCCTGACAACAACCTCCCGGCTACCCTGCTGCATAAGCTCGCATTATCCGTTAATCTGAGTCCCGTGCATGACGAGACCTACGAACTGGTCATCCGAGTCACAGACTTCATTCGCCCTCCCCCACTTGCCCGTCTGGATTCGCTCTTGGCCGGGCTGCGAATCGGCCACAAACGCACACATCCCGATACCACGCAGGAGTGCATATCCCGTTATCACATTGTTCTTCCCGCACGGGTCAACTCGTCTGGATCGCCGCAGCTCATCTTGAAATCGACATTCCGCCACTCGAGCAGGGACTTTCCATTCAGGCCTGCTTCCGGAGCGGGCTATGCCCTGCGCCGTCACTATGCAGAGTCGATTCTCGTTTATCGGTTGGATGAAGGGGCGATCAGAAACCCAAAAGAGTTGTCTTTGGCAAATCACGCACAGTTGACTTATTCGGGGACCGTTGTGGTTCTCGAGGGGTCTCATCTCATGCTATATTATTATCAGTAGTACGCTCTGGACAACGGCAACTTCGGGGTTCCGCGATTTCTTTACGGATCCTACGCAGGCGTTCAAGAATGATAATGACTCGATTGTTCAATCATCGAGATGCGCTTCCACCTCTGCGTAGGCCCAACGGCGGCGGAACAGAATGACTGACTGCATAATGAACTTCTTGGCGAAAACAGGAAAACAAATCGCGGCCGAATCGACGGCACGGTGTGCCGCGCAGAGCTGCCGTCCGCCGTCACTGGCAAGCAACAGCCGAGCCAATTAGCTCACGCGGAAATTCGGCATCATGGGGATAAGAGTCCGATGCAAGTAATCGTTCATTAAGTTGAATTGGATAGAGAAACACTCTCCACCCCGCCCGCTCTATCTCGCAACATAATTAGTATCCGAATATGGCTTGTCCTCATATGTCCCAAGGCCCCCCTCTCTAAGCCGTACGGGAGTATATTTCGCCGGTAGGGTGCCAGCCTTTCCATTCCATTTGACACAAGCAATGAGGCCGAACACAGCCAGGATCAGGAGGATGAACAGATTGGCACCAAGGAGGCCAATGACAATTGGCGCGTACTTCTCCACCTGTGCATCAGTATCTGCTGGGGAGCTGCCGATGGCTGCAGCGAACTGCGGTTCGAGGAATGTCAAGGGTCCATAAGACGGAGGGATGCCCTCCGGATATGGACTATTCTGCAAGGCCGCCATGCGCACGTTTAGGACATCGGCAGCAGCGGCGACCGGGTCCGTCTGCGAGAGCAGTTGCATATTGGAAGCAGGAGTGGGTGACTTGGCGATAGCGGAGCCGAAGTTGGAACTATTTTCCTGCGGTTAGCTGGGGCATTACCGAATGGGATGGAGGACGCAACACAGAATACATGTTCCGAAGGATCGAATCCCCGAATAAACCATCGAAGTCGGCGTTGCCTGGACCAAACGCGAACGCAGACGTGCAGACCGTGACTCCTTCAATGACCTGCAAATCGGAGAGATCCAGTGGATGGATGGGGAAAGATTGGCCTCTACAACAGCGATTTTTGAATGATGAAATCGAGAGAGCAATGATCCACCAACTCCAAAACGACGGTTACGATCGCAGTCGTGTTGCAAGGAACGACCCACTGCTTCGCGGAGGTCGAGTAAAGAGCGCCAGGAATACTTCCGTAAATCGAATTGAACAGGTCGACGGGAAAGAATGCGCTCGGTGTTCCTGGTGACGGTTTCAGCGGGACCGGCGGTAGACTCCTGCCTACTTACCTGAATCCATGAGCATGATAGGCTTCTTGTCGTTGTTGTTGGAGACAACAGAAGCTGGCATCGCTAGAGGCTTCCCATTCACCGAGATCCCGTCGAGGGGCAGATTCCAGCGAGAGTTCTGGAAAATTGGAATTGGTGTAGAGTTGGCCACCGCGGAATAGGTCTCGTCGAGCTCATTAATCAAGAACGACGCGTGTGCGGTGCCCTCGGAATCGTCGGTGCGTGACAAGGATATCGCGATGAAGTTGTCTGTATCCGGTGACTGATCGAAAATGTTGAACAGGAAAGGTTGCCCCGCAGTCTTGGAATGTCCTGCCGCTATGAGGCTGGCACTGATCGGAGAGGCGCTTGTGCCGCCGAATGCGAAACCAATCAGTCCATTCAGTCCAATTTCGAGCACGCCTCCGAGTTTCACCTCCGTCGGCATGGTAAGCCTAAGATCCCGGATGATAGCAGAGGCGACGTACATCGGCGGGAGCAGCAGGGACAAACGCTGGCGAAACCGTAAGATTCCGTTACTCCAAGTGTGTTGAATGCGAACCTTGCTGATCAAACGAATATCCACCAAGTTCAACTGTCCCAAGCGCGATAGGCCCATTCACAGTAGATGGTGCCACATAGCCAATTGACGTCTGCACTCCGGTATTTGTGTACATAATGTCAGCCGGAGGAGAAATCCTGGGGAATGCTTGAAACAGAGTATCCAGGCGATAGGAAAAACGGACCAGAAATCGGAGCTGCCTGTATCAATGGCCACAAGAAAATCTAAAAACGTCACTCAATCATGTACAACAGCACCTGAAGCAATGGAGATACTTTGTCCATTCACAGTCACGTTGGTCGCGTACTATGGGAGGTCAGATAGTAGACACAAGGGATGGGATTTATTGCCATACACGACTTTGTTGGCTAAGACCGGACTTTTCAACGCCTTGTAGAGTTGCATTGGAGGTGGTGACAAATGTGGCACCCTTTGACGGGGTAACTCGCTTGGCATGAAGAGCGAGCGATTGAACACTGGGCGACGAGAACAGAAGCACGAATGGCAGCAAGGAAGCCGAAGAGATCCACATGAGGAGGAGTAAAGCGGGGAAAAAACGGAGAATGACGAAAGCAGCGGAGGCGAGTAGTTATATGGCGCCGGAGACACAGCAATTACAGGCAGCCATCACCGTCTTGCCTGAATAGGAGACGGACTAGGGACCGCATTCACGGAGGGTTTGCCACGTCGCGCAGACAAGATCACGGGCATCTGAGTTCGGAATAGGATGCAATGCACCGGCACGGAGGTCTCGGGAGTTAGGGTACCCAGTATCGCAAAGAATGAAGGATGCGAGTGAACCCCTTGGATATATTAATAATAATGTCTACCTTGAGGTGTGGACGTCTGGCATACCAGCAAGAAGCTTGAAGTCGAAGAACCACATTGAAAAACCGCTGCAAACCGCCGCGCAATGAGCGAGGAAACAAATCTCCCTAAAATTTGCGGTTTCGATCAACTTGAAGTTTCGATTCTACTAAGTAGCGCCCAGCCATCCAGAAACGGAGAAACACTTTGTCTCGGAGCACGTTATTCGGGAAGACTGGTCGAACGAGCTCCTAACTCGGGATTCAAAAACTGGGAAGATGGATCATGGCGGTGGAAGGAAAGCTGCGTGTCACAGGTCACACCGTGACCCTACAAATGATGAGGCCACGTCAGCCGGCACCATTGCCGAATTTTGTTCCCGCACCACCACAGTCCACTGTGACTGTGCCACAACTGGTGCTTTCGAGCGCGAGGAGCGCAAATCCATCGCCTGGCAATGACTGAATCGCCTTGCGCCGTCCCCAGGCTTCCACCCGAGCTAGAACGCACAATTTTCGAACTCGCCGCCCTGTCACATCCGACCAGCATTCCGAAGCTTATGTTGATAGCCTGGCGAATCAAGGAATGGTACGGGTGCAATTGGCTTCTCCCTCACCACGTCAACTCACACTGAGATCGTTTTCATCAGGGTCGAGCCTCTCTTGTACCGAGTTGTTTTAGTTTCGGCTGCAAGCGACTCCTATGCCGAGCAGCGCCATTTCCCTGTTTATACTCCTGCAATCATGCTCCGCACAATCACGAACAAACCACCAGAATTTCTTCAACTCGCTGTCAAGCACCTTTTTTTCGAGGCCTCCACGCAGTTGACTGAAGTCGAAACCATCCTCGCCGCGTGCGCTGGAGTGACCGGATTATTCGTGTGGGTTGCACCCAGATCGCACCTCTCCGCACTCTATGATCTTCGCTGTCTTCGCCGTCTCACCATTACCGCCACCACGCTCCTTGATCCTCCCATCATTGCATTTCCAGCGGTGTTCCAAAACATCACCCATCTCGAGCTTCTCGCTAGCCGCCTTCCAGGCTTCGCCGAAGATGCCCTGGGCAAGCGCCTTGCACGTGTACCCCATCTGACGCACGTTGCGTTCAATACCTATCTACACGGAACGGCGTCGAACATCGAGATCTGGAAGGACACGCGCCTCACATGCATTGCGCTTTTGGCTCCAGCCGGGGGGCGCCCAAGGGGTGCTGTATCATCTCTAACCAGCGACAGTCGCTTCGTGTGCATTCTGGAAGAGCTGGACTATGAGGTTGAATGGCTCCGCGGAGCGCAAACTGGGACGGATTACTGGGATCTTGCAGACGACTTTATCGCAGCTAGAAGGGCGGGCAAGGTGCATCGTGAGCATTGGTTTTCCCCAACTATACGTTTACATGCTAAGAGTAAACTTTCCAGCGACATGCTATACTATTTCCAACAAGGGGCCTCATGAACGACTTGACTAGCAGTCATTTGCTTCGGAATTTAAACTCACGCAAGGAACACAGCCACCGGAATGCTCGGGTCAACGGGGCCGACACATTTGAAGGTTGTCCGATCGGCGCTCTCGCCCAGCGGTTCCGCGTTCTATACCGTAGTTCGGTGACCGATCGCCCCTCGGTGACCCGGTCCCCTCCCGTTTAGGCTCGATCATCGTTACGATCATTTATTTCAAACTCCGCTCCCTGCCTGCCGAGCGTCGTTTGGCGGGTGGGTCACCGCCTTCCTCATCCCGTCTCGATCGTCGATCCCGCTTGGTCACCGTACTTTGGGTGGATGGGTCACCCATACAATTTCCTCTTATGGCCATCTCCGGCCGCAATTCAACCCATTCACCCATTTATGGTATGTGGTTCAATTTTTGTCCAATCTGCGACCGACGTCCTCTCAACATCCAATTGGTGGCTGAAGTCAATGAGTCAACCTACAATTTACTTTACTTATCGCCGCGTCGTCGACGCTACATCTGTTTAGCTCCGCTATATTGTTCTCTTTTTCCGACAACGTCTATGTGCAACAAATTCATCCGCTCCGTAGATGCGGCGCTGCAAGCAGTGCCTTAGGGCACTATCACTTGATGTTCTCTCTTTCCTGTTTGTGAATTACTTGCTGCTCAGTCCGATTACAACGACAAAACTAGGTTGTCCTGTGCGGGAAGGGAACCGGCCATACTTTCGAGGCCCACGCATAGGAATGTACCACCCCGCGGGATCAACTCGTGTTGAATACAAAGAGTTTGTCATTCTCCCTCATTACAGAAGCAGGGTAAGGTTGATCCGGGCGGAAAGAAACACCACAGCTATCCTTTGAGGCTTCCATGTTCGTAGACTCGCCTTTCGGCACTATTCGCCGCGATGCAGCCACCTCGCCGGTGTACGAGAACGTACATTTCTTCCTGTACGTACGCCGAGGAGTATACGCACGTACTGAGCATTTTAACCAGCGGAGTTGCTTCTCGGGATAACTTGAATACAGTTAGCAAAACAAAGCTTACCCGCGTGCTGTGGCGCCGATTGTATGCCTATGGCAAGTTCCACGCAGTATGGTTCTATTCTATCGGATTACCAAGAGAATTGAGCGGATGGGCTCGCGTATCAAGTGCCCAAGCTTGCTGTCAGAGATATGAACGTTCCATGATCAGCTCCAGCACAGAATTGGCGACAGTGTGGACTCGGAGGTATCGAGAGTGGAAGTAGAGAGACGGGTTCGCTTTGGGAATGAGTGCGTCAGTATGTAAATATGAGTCTGATGCTCTTGTTTTTCCTTTGCAGGACACACTGAACTGCGGTTGTGGGGCCCGCACTTGTTCCGAAGCAACAACGACCTCAAGGGAGATGGGCTACGTACATTCTGCTAGGTCGGGCTGTTGCATGCCAAACCTGGAAACCAAGATCCAAGATAACCCCGGACTAGGTCCCAGTCAGCCTTTGAGACGGGAGCTTTGTGCAGTGGATGATTCACACGGAGGGACAAGCTCCGTGCTTCCTGTACCAGAGAAATTTCGGACTGAAAAAAAACATGGTTGAATAGATATGTACCAGGATCGAAGGCACATACATGCACAACTTAAGTGGATGTTTAGGCGAAATACAAAGCTGGTGAGACACGTGTAACAAGCACTTGAAACATAGTATTTGAGGACGAGCAGAAGGCAGCGCGTAGATCTGTACATTACGACGTGTCCACGGCGATTACCCGCCCACATCTTCTGCGCGGGTTTCCCATCATTCTTCTACGTGTTTTTGTAGGCTGCAGTGCGCCGCAGTTCTGTACCGATGACCGCTCCAATGTTCTGGTTCTTGGGGCTGGCGCAAGTTGGGCCGTGTTTGTTTCCTCGGCCACGAATCACTCGCTGGTGAGTGCACGCGGGTTCGCCACAAATACGCCGGACGTTCAGATAACAACCGGATGAGCAAGACGTCGACTCAACTTGGGATGAGAGGGCTGCCAGCGTTCTGATGACCGGGAACCTCAACGGTGTCTTGAGCTACACGATGTTGTAACCTCTACTTACTCTACACAGGCTTTTCACGACCTCGGATGGCGGATCCTGTGAACCGAATTAGAAACACGGGTTCAGAAAGGGATAAGTAGTAAGTACCCGGAGCACACTTACCTAGGCGCCGCAGTGTGCGCTGAGATGGAACAGAAGAGTGGGGCACAGGTGCGCGTTGATACACTTGTACACCCCACGCGCGTCGCGCGAGCGTGTTATTGAGGCGCGCATTGGCGGTGCGTGCGGTGTTTTGTGCATAATTGGTGGATTAAATGCACGCGGTTGCGTATCTCACGGCGGGCCCTTAGCAACTCGGACACGGCAGGCTAACGTCCAGAGTAATCAACCAGGTTCGGATTGGCAAGACTGGGAGACGCACTACTAGCCCAGCCTGCGGTTCATTCCAAATGTGACGAGGATCATTGTAGAATGTTCGCTGGTTCGCGGCTGGCCAGACTTCAGAGACGTGAGCAAGTGACAAATGAGAGATTAAATCGTTAGCTCAGGTCCGCTGTTCGATCCCAGCAGCGCTCTTTTTTTTTGCGCCCCACGCAGTGGGCCTCGCGGCGAGCGATAGCACCACGCAGTGGGCCCCAGCGGCGAGCGTCAAGGCCCCGCGCCAGCGGTCGGGGTCTGGGGTGGAAAACCCCAGCCGTCCGGGCCGGCGCCCGCAACAGTCAGTTCCATCTAACATTAATTGAAGGCGTACAAAAATTACTTTGTGCCCATAAAAATCACATAAAATGGCCCCGCGCCAGCGGAAAATGCTAGCGGCAGCGAAATGCTAGCGCAGCGAAAATGCCAGCGCAGCGAAGACGCCAGCGGCAGCGAAAGGGAGGGGGTCCGGGGGAGCTATCCCCCGGAGCGTGACAGTGACGCATCACACTTCCTTGCGTGGGTTCAATCTCCGTGGACCGTTTGCTTCTCGTTGTATATCCCCAGGTTCAGATTCTTACCTGCTTCACCCTTGTCCCGCAAAAATTCACAGATTTTGCAAGGCATCTATCTCACTGTAGAAAAGCTGCTCTTAAACTTGTGGGCCAAAAGGGAGAGCCTAGACGAGAGGGTTGAAACTCGGCCTCGCTCAGCATTTTCGGCCATCGCCGACGATCTGCATCAATGATGGCAAATTTTGCAAATTCTTTGTCATCCAACCGCATCCGACCACTCTTCCTTTCTCTCCACGACGATGAGCGTACCGTCGACGGTTTCACGCCGGGGCCGTGCCACATCGCAATCCGATCCAAACCCCGGACCTCCTACTCAGCGACGAAGGCTGACTGCTGACCCTCCAGTCGAAGATCCGTCGTTTAACAGCATAGATTACCGCGTCTGCTTTCTGCAAGTGGAGGATCATCTCTTCCAGGTATGTCTCAAGCTGCGCCAGCTCATGCTCGTCTGTATTCACGTATTGATGAACAATATTCATCTTTATCATCTCCTACAAGATGCGGATTCTGTCTTCCGCAACATGTTGACTATGCCAACTGGTGGCGCTGCGCCAGAGGGGTTTGAACGCTCCAATCCTGTGGTTCTACAGGGTGATTCACTGGCTCACGTTCGAGCATTCCACCGGATAGTATACAATAGGTGTGCTTCATATGCGTATGTATGCCGGTTACCGACTAACCGCCTGACAGCCCGCTTGACTCTCAGTTCAGCGCATTCCAACTCCACGATCTCCAGATGCTTGCCGATGCTGGCCTATTTGCTCATAAATACTCCATGACAACTGTCGTTGTTTTGGTCCTCGGCGCCATTCAGCGTATCGGCACTCGTCACTCATTCGATTTGATTACCCCCGACCTTGCCAGCGCCTTCCTTCAGCTAACATTGTTGCGAGGTTCCAACATTTACGATCGCACTGGGACTCTGGAGCATACCATCCGCGAGCTGGTTCGGCGATCCTGGATGTTACGCATACATGCGGATCCCTCTTTTGACAAACTGCGCGAAATGTTGGATATCGCCGAACAATACGATTTTCGGCCTCTCCTTGGGGAACTATACTATCTATATCTCCACAAAATCACCCTCGAGCCGCGGGAGGCTAGCCATGATCCTGGCCAACCACCCTTCCCCGACCCTTCCCTCTCAGAGCTTCATCGAAGCAGAATCTTGATGGGAAACTGGTCCCTCGAAAATTGTTGGCATCATTTTACCACCAGCGCTCCCCCAGTTCCTGTCGGTTTCTGCGCGTACCCCGATCATCATGCGGGTCGGTGTGATCCACACTGGGATGTGCAGTGGCGAGCGGCAGTCGACGCACCTGCAGTGCGAACGATCAGATCCGTGGATATCTTCCGCAAACTCGCCAAACTGCACCAAAGCCTCGAGGCTACGTACGAAGACTCCCAGTTCTGTTTCCGGAAGGCGTTCGGGGGTCTACACCCCGTCTCTGAGTATAGTCGCAAACTGCGAGAGTCTCTTGCCGACCATTTTATGGGTCCCCCCTAGGTGCGAAATATGTTATTCGTCGCTGTCTCCATGTTTAAACGGCATCCCACAGCTTTCGTCTGTCTTCTTGGTAATTTGAATACCGCTTCCCCTTGTGGGTTTTCTTGTTGAAATTTATCCGATCATGCCATCCTTTCGCTCGGAACCTGCTAGATCAGGGAATGGCAGGCTTCCTACTAGGACTTGGTAAAGCTACACCTTCTGTACCCTGCGACATCACCTTCCCCAGCTGCACCTCGTCGCCATGTTCAGTTGGCGTGGAATGCATCAATGGCTCGTACTTATCTCTGGATCCATCCCTTGTCACACCGTGATCATCGTTCGCTGCTTCTCTTTAACGCTTCCTTGTGGACAACCTTTGGGCGATATTTCTCCGAAGTGTTGACCCTTTTTCAAGGAGTGGCTATTCGCCGGGACCTGGGACAGATGTGGCGACTCTGGGGCTCCGCTGCAATGTGATTCCCTCGGTAGGTAGGGAACCTTCGTAGTTGATCCCAACCTTCACGTCGAACGTCTACTCGGCATCCACCCGAAGCTGATTCCCAAAGATACATCTGCCGCACGAGGTATATGGGCGTGACGCCCTCTTTCCGACAATGGACAAGCTGCGTAGCTCACCCGCGCTGAGTGGCTATTCTCCTTCAATATTCCGATTCTAACCTTCCCCGTCGTACCGGCGTTGAGGTTCAATTATTCAGGGAATAGTCTGTATTAATACCTCCTCATCTGGTATCTACCCATCTTGATTGATAGCGACTCTTCTGCAATGGTAACGCTGGCATCTTCGACTATTTCAGTCTCCCAATCCCAATGGCCGGCGGAACTTCCTTTCCTCCACGACGTGGACGGGGCGTTGCAGGGCGTCGCAGTATTCCCATGGAGCCTCGCCAGGTCGCCCTCTCGTCCGATGCTTCGCAAGTCTCGCTGAGTTCCAACGCCTTCACAGCGGTCGAAGGGGAGGTGCTAATCGAAACGGCCGCGACATCGTTTCTCAGCTCGTCCAGCCAGGCTAGGGGCCTCGCACGAGATTCGGTCGGATGCAGGGAGCAGATCTACAAGAGTACCCCACAAATGAATACCCGGTGCTGTACGTTACTGTGGTAGTTTTTCAATTTGGATCTCATACCACACACAGGTCGTGGCCAGACTTCCGTCCGTCTCGTCGGCCGCGGCGGCCAAGGATCCCGTCCGCCGCTCCCAAGCAACGCAGGGTCCATACCACCGGTCCCCATTCGTGGGGTTGCGGGGCTTGAGATACGCCTATCAAAGCGCTCGGTCAGCACTCGTATTGTCGGGCGCGGGGGGATTGGCTCCCGCCCACGCGAGCTGTCAGCACCGGCGCATATGGGTCTCCATCCACAGTCCTTTCCGCCAGCTACATCCCTCAAAAAGGCCGCACCGCAGGCCCTGTATCGCCCCAGCGGGCGCGGTGGCGTGGGGTCGAAGCCGCCGGCACCGAAATCCCTGTCTCATGCGAACGAGAGGGAAAAGTCATTCAAGATTCTATGGAAAAGGGAACGCAAAAAGACGGGCAATGCCTCGACATACGGGGCACCAAGTCTCACGCGCACGAACACGACGAGCACCATGGCGAGCCTCGGCGCGGTTGAATTTCTGTCAACGCGCGGAGCGCAGCGTCTATACCAATCTACTGCAGTACAGGACCCTGATCCTGTTCCGAAACACGTCGATTCTGCCACGCGTCCGACTCGTAGGCTACCTAAATTTCTGCGAACCCTAGGCGCAGAAGGATTATCGCCCGGGCGCGGCGGCATTTCCCGCTTCGCTGAGACCTGCAGCGCGGGTCCTATTCCTGACGCTTCTGGGGCAGACAAAACTCTGTCACAGCTCGCGAGTCATGAACCGATGTCCTCTCCTCATTCCACGACCCACACAGCTGGACCGTCGGAGGCAGATGATACGAAATTCGAGAGTCTGTCGTATGACGAAAGCGCAGACGAACACTCAGAGTTGCACATAGTGATGTTCAGGGCCCGGCTTAAAGCCCAAAGCCGGCAAAGCCGAGCCGCGGCTTTCCAAAGCCGGGCCGGGCCCTGGACAGGGCTTTAGCCGGCCCAGGGCTTGGGCTTGGAGATTTCAAAGCCCGAGCCGGGCCGCAAAGCCGCGGCTTGGGGGTGGTGAATTGGGTGTGCGTACGCGCGCGCACTGACCGTGTTTGCCTCGGAGACCTTAGTGGGGCCCTTGCTGATTAATTCAGCGAATTCTACTACGTGTTCAAAGATGGTCACTACCCCGCGATGCCGGGTCGGCAGCCAGCACGTATAAAAAGTGTGACGATCCGTGACAAGACGCGTCAGACTTTTCCCTCCATCCATCTTTCCCTGCTCTACCACAACATGGCTCCGGCCACCGTGCTGCCAGCTCGCAAGTCTGAGCGGTCACGTAGACCTGCTGATGCCCTCACAAACCCTGAAAATGGGGAACTTACACGTACGTCGCGTCGCGTCGTTCTTCAAGTTGTCGCGTCTTTTTTTTGACATTTACATCCAGTTGCTGCAATGGACGCGCTTGTAGACCGTATTGATACACTGTCCCGAGCGCTTCCTAACAGCGTGGAGACAGCTGCCAGGGACGGCCATGTTCATCACGTTATGTCACTGGAAGGACACGACGGGAATGCTCCTAGCACCTTCAATCGCCGCATGGATCTCCTCTTTGGCGAAGACCTTCGCGACTCCAGCGGCCGCCTCCAACACGTTAGGCGTGGGAAGCATGGCATGGCCCTGGTCGTCACGTACCTCAAATCAATCCAATGGGGGGACATGTTAATCGACATTGCCACAATTAAGCTGGAGCGCATAATTGCTGAGCTCGAATTTCTCTGGTACGTTATCCTCCCACACAGATATATATATTCTCATTATTTGCAGTGGGCCATCGTCGACAAAGTCCAAACGCACACTAGATGATGCGTTCTCGGACGTCGAAGAGGTCCCGCCACCGAAACGCATCAGAAGCAGTACGTGCTGCCTTGATCTTCTCATCGTTTACTAACCCGATTTTGCTTCGTAGCTTCGAAAGGCACGGTCACGGTTGAGGAACGTGACGACGACTTTGAGGAGGAAGAAGAGGAACCTGAGGACAATGGTGAGTTCTTCTCTCCTCTGCCGCATTGGCTCAACCTATTCTCACAGACTTGGGTAATGAATCTGATAATTCTCGTCGCGCTGGTCCTTCAGAAAAGCCAGGTATGTCCCTTTCCCTGGTATCTGGCGAGGGTTCACCTCTAAATTAGTACCTGGTCCGGGCGGTAAATCGAGCCATATCACCAAGGAAGGTACGTGTTGGTTTTTATGCCCGGTGCAATCCTTGACGTACCTATATCCGGTAGCCGACAGACGGCGGGCTAAACGTAAAGCGTCGATTCCACAGCCATCCTCTGATCCCACCGCCGTGGATGAAGATGGAATGCTTGTTGACGTCGTTGTGAGCTCCATCAACGTCCCCGCGCCGGTCATCAACGCTACGGCCGACGTCCTACACTTTGGCGGTGCGCCGTATATGACGACGGGGAAATCCGGAGTTGCCAAGCTCCATCGTAAATGTAGACTTTGCAAGTACGTCCGCATCATTATCGTTTCGAGATTTTGGACTGAACCACGACTAGCAAGGAAACAGTTGCCGATCCCTCCACCGTTCGGCGTCATCTGGAGAGTAAACACAAGGTAATTGTGTTTGCATCTCCCTCCGTTCAAAGTTGATATGGCCCCAACAGGAGCAATATCACAAATGGGCCACAAAGCACAATTTCGAGTCGAAGTTGTCCTGTGATATCAAAGCCCGCGCGGACGCAGTAACGGCTGCGGCGAAGGAGGAGGAAAAGGCGCAGCTTCATCAGCAGAGCCTTGATTCTCACCTTAGAAAGAAACCTGATCGGGTGGCCCGTTATTCAGATGAGCTTATGAGAGACGCTGCTCTCCAATGGTTAATTGCGACAGATCAAGTACGTTCGACTCTAATTCCTTGCTGTGTTCAATTTACAAACCTTTCGCAGCCTATCGACGCCTTAACAAATCCCGAATTCAAGAAGATGATCGACATCGCCGCTCGCGCCACCGAGGGCGTGACTTTGCCCAATCGAGCCCAGACACGAGAGGGAATTATTAACCTCTTTCATGAACAAATGAACCAGCTCAAGATCCGGCTCCATGTGCGTCTCTGCTGTCGTTTCAGCCACCGTAACTCACCCCGTTTCGTTCAGAGCGACGCTGTCACGGGCTTGATTCATATAACTTGCGACGCTTGGCAGGCCGATAACGCTGACGGCTACTACGCTGCTACGGGACATTGGATGGAGGAGACTTCTCCCGGCGTTTGGGTTTTGAAAGAGGCGCTGTTTGGCTTCATACGCCTCAATAACGCGCATCACGGCAAGCGCTTAGGTCAGGCGTTATACAAGATTGCTGAACGGTTGGATATTGTGGGCCGTGTGAGTTGTTTAGCCCATGTTATTGAGTTTTCCAGACTTACGGATCGTAGGTGGGATACGTGACGTGCGACAATGCCGCCAACAATGGCACCATGCTCCTGGAGTTTGCGCACCAGATACTACGCCACACGGGCATGATCTGGGATCCCGAAGAGCGCCGCATCAAGTATGTCCCGAACTCTCAAGCACCGTGTTTTTGCTAATGTATCACAGCTGCCTCGCACACGTCATCAATCTCGCAACTCAGAAGTTGATCTCGACGTACAGTAAAGCTTCTCATTTCGATATTCACAACCCGAACGCGCACATCCCCGATACTACCAAGTCCATTACCCAACTACGCGACGAGATCGGTCTTCTCCGCGCAATCGCTGTCAAAGTACGTCTGTGGCCGCCGTTGATAATTCTGTCTCTAAAGTATTAATTCAGGAGCGATCTTCGGCCAAGCGAAAGGAACTCTTTCGAAGCATCCAGCTTCGCGAGAAGGCCAATCCCGCCGAGGCTGCCAAACAAATGATCCTCGACATGAAGGTTCGCTGGTCTTCGACGTACTCCATGCTCGACCGCGGGTTCAAACTCAAAGAGGTATTCCCGTCATTGACCCGTTTCTTGCGACATGTTTAATCATTTCCCCAGTCCGTGGATACCTTCATTACCGAGATCGCACGGGACGAGAGGGACCACGACAAGCACGCCAAATTGACGGCCCTCAAACTGACGGAGGAGGAGTGGCAGAGACTCGATCTCTTCCTCCAGGTCCTTCAGGTAGGATTCTTTCTTCTGTAACTGCGCACGCTGACGGCATTTGCAGAGTGCCCAGAACGCTCAACATGCGTTCTCCTCCGATCTCAGGTCAACACTGCACCTCGCTATCCCAGCCTTGGAAAAACTGCATGCAGAATGGACTCAAAAGTCGAAAAAACCGATGTACGGGGTATTTCACGACGCCTTGGAAGCAGCGCTGCTGAAGGTCGACGAATATTATCAAAAAACATCGAATTCTAACTCTTATATGTTTGCGATGGGTACGAGTTCGATTTTCTCATACGATCAAGCTAAACCATTTCGCAGTTCTCGATCCACGGAAAAAACTGTCGTATTTTCAAAAGCACTGGCCCACAAACCTTCAAGCTCAGGCCAACAAGAACATGGAGGCGACGGTATGTTTATATCTCCATCCCGATTCGATTCGCGCACCCGATTGACATCATATTCCAGTTCAAAGAGCGCTACCTCCGAATGCGCGCCGAAAAATCCACCACCTCCGCGTCCGTGTCCTCGCAAAAATCAAAATCAACCCAGGCCACCAATCAACGCGCCGTCACCCCGCTAGACGATGATGACGAGGACATGCCTGATGAGTTTTCCGCCACCCATATCGATGACCTTCGACCGTGGCTCGACGAATATCAAGGGTATCTCTCCGCACGCGAGACTGTTCTCCCGGAAATGACCACGATTGAGTGGTGGGGGGTACGTCGACACGTTTGGCATTTCAGCACTGGTCTAACACATCTGTTCAGCGCAATTATCACCGCTATCCGGTATGGGGATCTCTCGCTCGCGACTACCTGGCAATCATGGCGTCGTCGGTATCCTCCGAGCGGGCCTTCTCATCGGCGGGGATCACGATCAGCAAGCGTCGTAACCGGCTGAAGGGGGACATAGTCGAGGCGTTGCAGTTTCTGAAGTGCATGATGCGTCGTGATTTGCTCTTCCGTGTGCCCGCCGTTTCGATTGACGACGACGACTCGGACGTTGACACCACCACCACCACGGATGCTGCCAAAAGTTGGGACATGCTCGTTGATGATGATCCTGACAATTATGAGTTATACGTTGTAGATCCTGACTCGGATTCAGAATCCTAATATATCTTTTGTTGTGTTCGTCTACATGATTGAACTTTGGTCACAATGTAACTGTCACGCATAAAAGCCCGGGCTCAAGCCCCGGCCTTGCGGCTTTGAGCCCTGGGCCCGGGCTTGGGCTTGGGCTTTGGAAATCTAAAGCCCAAGCCCGCTCAAGCCGGGCCCAAGCCGCGGCTTTCAGGCCGGGCCGGGCCCTGAACATCACTAGTTGCACACCATCTGTTCCGTCGATAGCTCTACCCCTCCGCCTTCCACTCCTTTTACGGCATCGAAAGCAGAAGATGACCTCGACTGGGGTCACTCGCCAAGTCGCTCGCCAACACCAATGGTCAGCGAGAAGAATTCCTCCGTCCCGTGTCAAACCATTATCGCAGCACCTTCTGAATGGGAATCTAGAACTACTGCCGATGCAGCGGAGATGAAATGGGCGGGAGAGTGGAACTGCGAATCTATTGGGGAGATAATGACCACCCTGCGCGAGCTGCGGCTGTAAGAGATTACCTCTTACACAGCCCCGTTTGTGTTTAACACTGACGCTTCAGTTGAATCATTCATTTTATGTCATTCGCACAATGTCGCATAAAGTTTTCGATTGTTGGGTCGACCCTAGTGAGCCATGGTAACCCGCTGTCCTACCCGTTTCTTCTGAAGATCTGCGTCGTGATAAGGACGGGATTTGGCATGCTCCCTGGACTTGTGTGAGTTCAATTTATACCATTTTCAGTTTTCTCAAAGTTGACCTCTTGTAGAAATCCACAAGTCATACGCAAAAGTTCTCCACGCTAATGACTTTGCTAATGCAGCAGCACAGCGGACCTCCTTTTTGTGGTAATAATAGGCCATTTGATAATTGTGTCTTCGAACAAGCGCCGAAACGGAGGAAGAGCGCACGCAGTTAACAGCCTTGCGACTTGCTTGCGACTGATCTCTCACCGTCTCTCCCATGGACGACCTCCCCCCAGAACTTCACTTCAAGATCTACAAAATTGCTTGCAGAGACGATGGCGCTACCGGCAGCTCACTGAGCTCCGTCTCTAAACGCATCCGTCACCTTGCCGCAGAGTATCGATACCAATCAATTGCAGTTTGCGGTCCCATCCAGCTCCAAAGGCTCGTCGAAGCGCTACGGGTGGTGCCGCAAGAGCTGCGACGCATTCGCTTCTTATTCATTTACGATTACTGCTCCTTCTCAAGTAGAGAGAGACGCGGCAATGGCGTCACGGCACGGCCATCGACATCGTCCGTGTCGTCTTGCGCGCGCCGTCATCCATCTGGCTCACTCGGCATCAACCCCACCGCGGGACTGACAGAGGAGTTGAGACGGATGTTCGATGGGTTCATCCAGGACAGCATGTTCGACGATCCGTGGGACCGTCTGGTACACGAAAGCGTCAGGAATGTGGAAGCCAACATCCGTGAAATCCTAGCCATGGCCAAAACGACAGTGCAACTGCTTTCTCTCGTCAGTTTCAACGAGGAATTAGACGCTGGCGGACCTGCATCACTGCTGCGCGGCAGTTTCCCCTCCCTTCTTCACCTCACAATCAGAGGACCGCATGAGCTCCCCCGCGAGCGGAGCTTCGCGCCTCTCCTTCGCACACTGCACGTCAATGATACCCAACACCTCACTAAATTCTCTGCCGTACTCGCGCAGAATCATCCATTCCTCACCCGACTTCGTATTTCAAGAGCCTTCACCGAGAATTACTTTGGTGACCTGATCCGCTTTCTCTACGTCATGCGGATAGTTGAATTTCGCGCTTATTTCAAGACCGGAGTCCCGCCGGCACAAATGGTTTCGGGGGTAGAACGCTTGATCTTGCTGGAGCCCCGTACCCTTGGTGCTCCAACTAGAAACAGGCGACTTACACACGAGATGCTCCACAAGTTGGATTCCGGATGTCGGGGCTTTCACTTGTTGCCCAGTCACCCCAACCACAAAATGAGTGTGGAGGCCCGCCTCGCCCTGCGAGATTGGATGATGTGTGCGGAGGGTAAAGCCATGCTTTGGGGCGAAGCACGAAATAAACTGGCCTGGGATGCGAATTTTATTGCTGGTGAGTCTCAACTTTGTGTTAAACGGTTTATCCAGAAGTAATTCTCAATTTTCCATTGGCAGAGTGAATTAGGGACGATATACTGAAAGGAAGTGGCGCGTTGGACGTACGTACATACGAGGAATGTAAATCATGGATGGCGTGTTCAACCGAGACGAAGTCTGTGAAGTTTTTCGTTATGAATCCATTTAAAAGCTTGCTCACAAAACCAATTGGAATTCGAACAAGAGCTCGTAGCAATGTCTGTATGTGCACAACAATTCTGATCACACCTTGTCAATGGGCGTTACAAGTTCCAGAGGTATGTATTGAATATGCGGGACGTCCATAAATTTAAGCCCCGTCCGCTACTATTTTTGATCGGCTACCCGGCCACGTTAGCATTTATCGCTCGTTCTTGACAGCCCTATTGTACCTATACAGACCATGGTGCACCCATTTGAAGACTGATACCATGTGGATAGTTCGGTATAATTTCCATGAATTTAGCGCAAGTGTTGATGCTTCAGGGAATTTCTTTCCGTCGGCATCGCCAACACGGCCAAACACAGGGCAACCGGCCACCCCGTCAATCGGCCTCTGTAGGTAAAAGCTTGGGGTCTTTTGCTTCAGGAATAATATAGGGGGTGTTTAGGGACTATTTCCTACAGTTATTGTCGACATACAAGATATAGAACAGCAGAGAAAAATGTTGTGTTATCGCAGAATAGCCTGCGGACTGACCCATCCCCGACAATCCGGGGCCCTCGGCACGCCCAGCAGTTGTAGCTGGGAAAAGTATGGTGCGGATCGTTTCATGAGAACCCTCACGACATACTACAGTGCCCGGCTTGACATGGGGATAGCGCTGGGTCCCCAAAAGAATCCAAAGGTCACGGGCACGAAATTTGGGTGGGTTCAGCTCGAAGCCGGCAATGAGAAGGGAATTGGGACTGGAAAAACTTTGGACGCACACAAGGATAGAGTTATACCAATCCCAAAACACCATGCCAAATCCTAGACCCATACCATGCATGGGGTGCACGGTGTGGATACGACCGTCTGACCAACAAAGAATGGGAGTGACGAAGTATCTGGGTCGTCACAGCAGTGGATAAGATAGATGCGCGCTCTGTCACGTCGCAGAAGGAAGCCCAGGACTGTGGGAGTAGAATGAGCCCAGGAAGTCGCGGAACGGTGAAGAACTGAGGGAGCAAGATGGAAGGCAGTCGCAGGAAGGCAAGGAAAGGCTGATCGGGGCTGTCCGGCCGAGACTAAACACACCACAACATGTGATCCGAACATCACATTCGGTTGAATTTTGGTATGGACCAGCGCTATAGGTCCCCCTCGCTCCCTAACCTTCGAAATAGCCATACTGTGGCTTCCTCTCGTTGTAGAGAGCAAATGGCCGGAAGCCTAGTTTGGCCGGTTGCCCAGTCGCAAATAGTAGTTCATATACCGTAGTATTTCGATCAAATAGATAGTCACGCGTCACGCGCCCCCCTATCGATATCGAAATTTGGTCCATGTCACGCGTCACCCGGGCCATTATCGAATTGGTCCGGCGGTTCGGAAAATCCCCTTAAAATGCGAGTAAATTCATAGACATATTTGTGAGTCTTCGCAGGCATAACGGGCATGAAATCTGGCCTATTTTCGTCCAGGAACGGCCCATGGGTCCTAAAGTCCCATTTTCTGGTGCCAAATCGTTGAAAGAAAACACGGGAACAAAAATTCCGAAGGTGTGGTAGCATACCCCCCGATATTCAAGGGATGTGCCATGAGTGATTACTACTCAAGCAGCACCAATTGCACAAATTATCGAAATTTTTCTCAGTGTCACGCACCTTTCAGCCACCTATCGAAGGCTCGAATTGGTTAAAGAAGTCACGCGTCACGCCTGGGTTCGATTTGATCGAAATACTACGGTATTCTGGACTTCTGAGAACCTCTCAGAGAATCAGCTGCATAAAAAAATAGCCCCAGACAAGGTAAACGTACCTCCATGATCTTTTCGTAACTCTCCGATTCAAAAGTGACCATCCCATCCCACTCCGCCGCCGTAAGACTACCGACGCGAAAATACTCTTGCATCTTCTCGTTGAGGTGCGCCTGAACTGTCGATTCAGTTCTCACGGCGCAATGGTCTGAAGTAGGTGCATACCTGTTCGTACTTGAGAATGTTCTTTCTGACTATGTCTAGCTTCGGAAACAGCGGCCCGTGCACTTCGACCCAGTGGTGACTGAACTCCTCCTTGCTCAGGCCTGGCTTGCGTTTCACCAGGAGGACGAGTCGGACGCGGTCGGTGCGTACTGCGAAAGACATATGTGGATGTGGGTGGATATAACCCCGGTCACGACAAATAGATTCTCCCGCTATTTTCGCTGACAGATCTATGAAATAATGTCTCCGACGGCGACCGGACTCACTAAATCTATGCTTGCAAGCCACAAGCCCAGTTGGGGATCAAGGTACGGTCCAAATCAATCATCATAAGAAACCGGCTCCCTGTAAGGCACGCCCTCCAGCTGGTTCCAGTCCGCAGTCCGCACAAAGTGCTCTAGACTTCCGTATGCCCCCTCAAACCGCTGCATGTCACCCGTCCATGGTCCCCACGGACCGGCTCGGTTGCGATTTTCGTTATGCCACAGATAATAGGTCCCTGCCCCACCCGGCGGACACATCACAGTGTCTCCGCGGAACGGGCCCATGGGCACGTATAAGGCGGGAACAAACCCCGCAAGGTCGCGCCCGTACTGCTTCGCCGCGACGTCTTGCTCAAGGAAGTACCAGTCGACGCTCCCTACAAAGCGGGACCAATCACAGGACCACGGTTCGGGGAGGTGCATGTCGGAAATTTGTGGCCACTTGCGGATACGGTAAGCATCACGGAAGCGGAGTCTATAGGGGGTTTCGTGCTGGCGGGGTTGATACATAAACGTCCCCTGGCCTGGCCGTGAGCAAAGAAAGAATACGAGAAGTTGTGAACACACCGAGGGCGGTGGGAACGACTCGCTCCATCTGGTTCCAGTCGGCTTCTTCGATAAAGTCTTCGACGGAGGAAAAGACGCGTGCGTCTCCAGCTCCGAGTCCCCATATCGAGGTGGTCCGTGCAGATAGAACGTGCGTGTTTTTGGGCAGGCGAAAACCGTTGTCCCAAGGAAAGAGTTGAACATCACGGGCTGCAACGGCTCGTTGTCAATGGCGTAACGTGTCGAGAGGACAGCTTCCAGCGGGTGTGGATCATTCCAGTGAGGCCAGCGAGACCAGTTGCACGTCCAGGGGCCGGGCAGCCTTGTTATCCACTGTCCAGTCCCGCACAGCCAAGTCACGTTCATGTTGACGAGTAACGGTATGTTGCCATTGCAGTGCGATGCGTGGCTGGAAATCCCAGGCAGCCTGCCTCTGTGCTCAGCATGTGGAAAAAAGGTAGCAGGCGGACAGACTTGGGGGACGTGAGAATCCCAGAATCTGCGGGGGCGACGGATAGAAAGCAGACTCATAGACGGAGAATTCATAAGCTCAACTCAGGATGCGGGAGAGAGCAAAGTTACCTGCTGGAGGATCGCGGAAGCATGCTTTGCCTGCCCCTGTTTTGGAATATCCATTCTTATACTCGCAGGATTTGCAAATCCCGTTGTTTCGGTGCGATCCGTCGTGCCGGCCGTTTGGAGAGCCAATTGCCGTAGACGCCCAGAAGAGCCTTGTGACGCTCAGCTCGAAAGAGCCGTAGCGCATCGAATGAGAGGAAACATCTGCGAGAAAGAAGGAGCTCGGGAGATCACATCAAAGCTGGATTTGGCGATGGCTGTGCTGGCCCTTGGGAGGGAACTATTGAAACCGTGCAGATTTATTGGATGTTACATAAACCGAAGATGGCCACCAAAGCAGTCTGGTAATATTTTCACCAGATTATCGTGGACGTTCAAGTTCAAGATCACGGAGTTTGCCGAACACAGCCTCTGGTTGACATGTGCACGTGCATTGATTTTCCTCAGTTTTTTCACTTGTCCTTCTGCCTCGATGTCCATCCCCACCGGTCTTAGCCTTGTGTTCTACATATCCTGCACGAATACTCTGAACGAAGGAGCGGTCCCTCCCCTTCCAAATTCCGTCTCGACATGAAGCCGGCTGACAGCCCGAGATGGGCCATGGCTCAGATGCATTATTCTGTGATTACTGCGTCTCCAACTGTCTCCAATCCTTTCGGCCGGCACGACAAAGGATCTCCCGCGGACACGGGAGATTTGGGACCCAGACAACGCCCTGCAACGCCTCGGCACACGGCACGCCAAATCTGACCCGCACGCACACGCCGTTGAAGCGGAGCGGTCGAGTTCTTGCCAACGCCGCACGCGGGGTGCAGCATGCTTCTCAGCTTTTCTCCGAGTACGCTGTCGCCACCGCAAGGTTGCCCTGGTGCTGTTACGATCTGAGACAATGGCTTCTCCTGGTTACAGTTCACACTACCTGGACCGCCTTGGGTGTTTCTGGAAACAGCAGACGCCGAAATCCGAGAGTCTGCGTGATGACGATGGAGCTAACGTAGGCAATCGGTTCGAGGTGCGCACCATAGTTTGCCCGCAATACAACCCTCTGCTGTAGCGCCAGGTGTAGACGATAGATCCGACCGCCGCGGGCCCAAGCGGGCAGGATTTCTCTGTCTCTGCCCCAGTTCAAGCCTTGCAGTGGGTGGCTCAACACCCTCGTGTGAGCGCATCGACGCCCAGCGCCGGGGTGGACAGGCGAGTAGGAGCAGGAATTCATCGTGGAGGTAACCCCCTCCCTGCGCGAGCCACGGGTGAGCTTCCCTGACCCCAAAAGGTCGTACGTGTCACTTACTGGTGCTTCAGTCAATCAATCTCCTGGGCTGTCGGTCTGCGGACGACGTGGTAGGAAGAGAGATTGTCCCTCCGTGGGTGCTTGTTTACACGGCAAACAACGACGGTGACTTAACATCAACGTCAGACGGCGAAGGTTTAGGATAATAAATTTCAGACGAAGCCAGTACGACCAGAAACTCACTACAAAAAATCTCCATTAATCCTTTGTCGAGGTTGACTGCCAGCGCCACATGTCGCCACAGCCATCTGGTGGTCTTGTCTGGGGGCTTAAATCTTGAAGAATCGGCATTGTGTGCATACACCCGTTGATGCGACCGTCCCCGATCAGCAGGGCGATGAGGAGGAACAAAATGCTTGTCGAGTTCTCGCTAGCGTTTCTCAAAACGGGATATTTCTTGAAGGGCAGGCTCAAATATACCAGGCAAGATAGCAGCAGATTTCCCGTGTCGAATCATTTCCCCGGGTCTCAAACTCTAGCGACGCGAGTCAGATTCGCCACACAATACTGTGGCAAACCACCGCCACTGTGGCCCGTGCCGCTCTTCATTTATAGCTCCGACTGCGCTGCCTATAAAATCCGTGCGGATTCCTCTAGATCTTTACAGAACTACCACATACCATGGGCTCACCAGGAATTCCACTGCCGCTGGTGTCGCCTCTCCCCGGGTTGCTTTCGCCCCCGCCTGTATCTCAGGTATGTTCCGTTCAGCATATGACTTGATGGGTGTTCTAACCTGTGTGGAGGACGCCGCACAACAACAAATTGCACCTCCCGTCGCGCCTCCTACTGGTCCCTCACCTCCAGTCCTGCACGAAATTCTACTGCCCGGTGCTTCGAATTGCCCTACGCTCGACTTTTCCCTCCCTTCAGTGCTCTACGACATACGCCTCGGGTCGATACCGCCTGCTGTCCTCAACCAGCCCGCGTGCTCACCGTCACAAACCGAGATGGTGGTCCGCGTCCTTCGTCCGCACAGCGCGAGCGGACTCTGCAGGATCGCCGTCAAGCACACCTCACACGGGGGGCATGTCACCGTTGGAGACATTCTCAGGACGGTCCACCAGCGGCTACGCGAGCCTGCAGTGCCTACACCCCTAGAGCTTGGCGAGAGGCGCATTGGACTGATCCGCGGGACGCGGCTGCGAACACTCACCTTATACTCGGGGGTAGTCCCCGAGCAGAAGATGGTGGAAATACTATGTCGTGAGGTGCAGCAGACAGACCCGCTCCGTCTCGATCGATTGCTTGGGCAGGTGCAGTTTGCGGGGATCAAGCTCGAGGTGGACGGCGATGGGAGACTGACTGGCCGACTGAATCTCGTCCACGCAAAACGTTACAAGATCGAGCCTGAATGACTGATCCGGGTGGGCAAGATCAGTGGGATGTGTAGATAATTACATTTGTTGGCGACTGAATGAGTGTTATGCCGCTGGCGGTTGCTACACCTATGAATAATGATACACAATTATTCATCTTGCATTGTAACTTACAACGAAAAGGTTTTGCGTCGATTGCGCCGACTTGGCGCCAACGGCCCGAAGGCCGGGTTGCGGCACCTCAGGAGTGACCGCCAACATGCCGTAAAGGGCCTCTTAGGCCCCCTTCGCTGTATGAGTAAATGGGGGCTAAGAGGCCCCATCCGCCGCGCGGATGCTTCTTCTTTAGTCAAGTTGCTCGGTTCCAGAAATACGTGCCGGCGCGCCGTGTTCCAATATGATCCCAACTTTGATTTCTACTCACGGTTCAATGACGCGGGCGGGGGTGGGCGGTTTTGTGTGCTCTTACTTCTCGTCACCGTCCACAGCGACCACTCACATCCTGATACGTGGCTGTGTGCTGCTGGGCTATGTGCCAAGGTGAGAATCGAGCCATAGCGCCCATATTCACGTTTGATGTTTCTGGGTGGGGTCACCGCCGTTTCATTAGCTGGGTCCCAAATGCTTGAAGTCTACTGCTTACGGCAAGGATGTACTGTTTTCATAATCATCTCCGCAGACGGCTTCAATTCAATCACATTTTTACACCCGCAATATGGTGGCGGGTGCGTCCGCCATTTTTGTGATTTTCAGGTGCACCATTATCTGCGCCTTGCGCACGCTTCCTGATTTGCGGAAGCAGCCGAAGGTCTAGTCTCTTATAAACAGACGCTACAACATAATGAGCTCGTACCTCGCTTGTTGTACCGAAGGTCAGTGTGTGAGGTGCAACGGGGCCAAATAGATGGAGGACTGCGTCACGGAAAGATTGATGTCGGCCTCACGGCGTGTCGGTCTCATCCGCCGTATGCACTGCCTACCTCCCTCTTAGGTACCACATAACAAAGGAGCTATCTTAACCAAGCCTGTGGCATGCCGCTACCAAATTTTCCTCACCATTCTCACTGACATGTTATTCATCCGACACGGCCGCTGCGTCCACGGTGCCGTGTGATCGTTGCCGGTATTCAGTCGGTGCAATCCATGTTCACAATCGATTCGCACATTCTCCTTTAAACTTCAGTCCTGCGAGGTATCGAACGGCGGACACATCCGCCGCACTGTAAAAATCATGCAATCTGTGTGTATCCGGTTTAGGTGATGTAAGTATTCCTTCTTGAGTGAGAGGTTACATGTAGACTAGTCATTCAGAGGACAACAGATGAGATGCACCTCTCACTGTGCAGTGGCGGATGTATCCGCCATTACCGAATCGGCGAACGACTTGAGTAGAAAAGAGATAGTATAAACAATTCGGTGTACGTCGTGCATGCTGCCGTGCACGGTGCGTGGTCTTCAATCTTCTTTCTCTAGGTGGATCTTGCAGTGATGCGAGATGTCGGGTCTGGATGTTCCACTTTCCGCAACTCCCGCGAGAAAGATCGACCTCTGTTCCAAATTGAGCCACCCGGAGTGTGGAATGTCCTCCGGAGGTAATTCACCAGCTATGGACAGGTTTTCGGTCAGTATTCAGCCCAGGTAGCCGTATATACGTCCCTTTACTGCTGAAAATGTGTCGACAAGTAATTCACTTTACAGCGTAGCAGGTGTACTTAGAAAACCTATATCACTGTGTGAAGCAAAAGAACTCCCGAGGAGTACCCCAAAAGACCTCCAAGGGAGATGCGCAACACCTTCAAAAGAGTGACCAACCTACCTCCCTTGGAGTTCTTTTTGGCCGAAAATCGCCGCCCCCCGAGTGCTCAAAGCACACCTCAGGAGTGACTTTGGACACTCCTCAGCAGGTTTTCGGAGACCAAGAGGTAGCAGATCGGATAGATCTGCACACAACTGATCAAACGTAAGGGACCCACCCACAACAAACAATAATAAATATCACGTAAATCTCCTTTACCTCTGCGACGCGCAAGCAACGCGTCTCGTCCGCCTCACACACAGTTGGGAGTGTGCTTCAGTGCGGGGGCCAGCCCCTAGTGCACCTCGCCAGGTCCATGTCCTCAAACCTGCTCATCTGACCTTGATCTGACCCTCAAATACACCCTGTCGCTCGGACGTGCTTTCCCAGAAAGCACTGCAAATGCTGTCTATAGCAATGATACCGGTACATACTACGATGTTTTCGGAGGTGCCCGAGCTGCACCGCCGGTCCCCCGCTCTTTTGCTAGCACGGCTCCCCATCCGCCGGGTGCTCAGCCTTTGACGCCGGCACCCTTCAATTTTGACGAAGCCGGCTGTCTGAAATGTCATGGTTTCATAGAACAAAAGCACCCCGCTTCCCGCACCCAATGAGCCGTCAGGAAAAGGAGAACTCCAACCCACCGCGCACCAAAAGCACCGAAGCTCAGTTTACTCCTAGTAAATAATGTCATTGGTTCTTATTTTACATGCTGGCAGGCAGATACACTACACTACTTGTTTCTAAGCGACGGCGTGGTGGTAAGCCGCCGCACAAGCTCCCGTGCAATGACTCGAGCTCCAAATGTCGAAATACCGGGGGGCGACAAACTGGAGACGGGTTTGAGGCTGCTAATGCACATTAGATGATTACAGAGCATTGAATCGTACAGCGGAAGACGTACCAATGGCCCGAGTGGACTGCTCAAGGAGTACTCTGTAAACGAACGCGCCAGTTTCATTAGTGAGAAGAAGGATCCCATATGGAAGAAAAAGAGCGCCTGGGGAAAAGAGACGCGGGAGCTCCCGATGGGAGAGGAAGTGGTAGGAGCAAGAGGAGAGCAAAAGAGAGATTGGGGCATAAGTGGTTGGAGAAGAAGAATAGGAGAGACAAGGAGGGTGACAGCCAATAGAAAACGAGGGAAAAGACACGCACGTTAGCGAAAAAGTCGAGCGACGAATCAGCGCCAGTGCGGGCGACATAACTGAGGGTGCTAGGGAAGATGTTAGGACTGATCATGCCTCGGGAGGAACACGCACACGAGTCACACTCTTCTAGGAGTGTGATGGTTGTCCGCAAGGCCCTGGATACTGATCAGTAACTGTCCATGCGAGAAAGGAGGAAGAAAGGAGGAAGGTGACGTGTCAGCTCCAGAGGAAGAACGCAGTATGGAAGGAAGAGGGCGTGAGGGAAGGAGGGAGATGGGAGAGGAATAATCGGGGAGGCCGAGAGGGAGACAGCACGGACCTCGGTGAAACTCGATGTGCTTCCGGTGAGTCGAGTCGCATTCAGCACGCAATGGGAGGCGGAGATTCTGTGGCGAGGTCAGCGTCTGTGTGAGCTGTACTCGAGAGGGAAGAGGACGGGGACCACGTCTCCGTGACGAGTAACGCCGCGATCCCTGCAGCGGAACTCACGGCCGCCGTGCACTCGCCAAGGAAGGAAGGAACGAGGCCGACACACCTGAAACCCAATCACACTATGTACGGATGCGCCTCCATGTAGCTACAGGTCTCGGGGGTCCAGTCCGAGGGCAGGATCTGGTGGGGAACTGCAACGCGTCAGCCTCAGGAAGGGGAGAAATCGGTGCGAGATGGAGACACGGTCGAGATGAGCGCTCACAGCAGTGACACAAAGCAACAGAGCGGGTATGGGGATGCATATGGGGGAGAGGGGAACAGAAATGGAATGGTAACTCTTTTCGTCAACAGATTGCGCGACCGAACGAAGACCGATCCGACATTGAGTCGACGGCCCTTTCCATGGCGGTACGTTCCCGTAGCGCCTCCGAGTTAATCATGGATGGTAAAAAGGCGGTCTGGATTCACCTGTTAGGTTACTGAAGCTCCTATATTCAAGATCTGAGTGCGTACGCATCGAGACGGTATCCTATTGCCTATTGGCTTAGCTGGGTACTGGCTAGACCACTTCCGGGGAATATTGGAGTCCTATGTAAGTCGATTAGACCAATGATAAGGCCCAAAACGCGAGGGGAAGTGACTTACGCGTCGATCTTGTCGTTGCCTTGAAATCGTCGAGACACGACCGTAAGGAAGTGTGAGACCGTCAGACCGGTGCCAAGGATCACGGAAGTGCAGCGGGGACCCATTTGGATGCATACATCGAGGTCTGAGCAAGGGACGACGGGGAGACGGCGCGACTGTGGTGGGAGGAAGGAAGAAGCGGCCGGCGTAAACATCAACAAACAATGGCACGTGACCCTCCGAAAATGCAACACTTCGTCCTGAAATATTCTACACGGCGTATTTTGACACTTCACCGGGTCCTAAATCAACTTATTGAATTTACAGCTCTGTTCAGAGCTACGCGGAAAACGTGCAAAAATTCTCAGGCTGTTGGGCTTTGTTTGTACTGGGTGTCTAAATCCTCCTGCATGTGCGCTCTCGCTCGCCCTTAGCCGTGTCGACCCAATTTCACCACCCGGCCCTCGAGCAATGCCTACAGATGCCACGGCCGTGTGCTCCGACGGCGCGGGACCTTCTGTGTCACTCCCAAGTCCAAATGCGAGAAAATATGCTGCCGCATCCAAACTCGATGCTCGTGTCTTTCTCCTTGCCACGGGAGACACTCTATCAACCTTATGCCATCTTTCAACCATCCAATGGCATGAATGAATGACCGACTCGACGAATTCCGGCATGTTCACGGTGTTTATGGGCAAGGCTACATTCGCGGGTCAGCCCAACGAGCCTGCGACGGTATGAAACAGAGTCGCACGGGGCCTCAAGAGGGAGGGAGCAGTCATTGGATAAGCTCCCATGGGTTGGACGGCGAAAGTGAGTGGAATTCAGCATACGAACGGTCCAAACCACATTATTCTCGTCAATGGGCTGTTTCTCTGCCCTCATCCTCTACCTCCCCTGCCACACTCCATGGAACCTGCACAATGACGATATATTCATGTTCAATACATATTTGGTTGAAATAACGGCCCCAAAGCCATGGAAAGTGCCAGAGGATGCAACATCAGAATCGGTTAGGGGCGTGTAAACAAAGCCCAACAGCCTGGGAATTTTTTACGTTTTCCGCATAGCTCTGAATAGAGCTGTAATATGAGACCCAAATATTCTCAGGGCCTTTCATGGGACCCCCCATGTACTGCGACCACTTTTGTATGCACGCCGCCGTCAAATATTTTAAGTTGGAATTCATACATTACATCAAAGCTTTTGGATACAGGGAGTGTGCTGCAAATGAGTAAGAGAGGAAGTCCAAGGAGATTGGGAATACAGTCGAGTCAGGTGTCGAGCCGGAGAAGCAACAGGGAGGCGTCAGGGAAAGCATTATCGAGCATAAAGGAGGCGTTGAAATCCTCGGCATTACCTTGGACAGAGTTGCGTCCATCTCAGGCTAAGCACAAGGTTAATTTTATCAAGAGAGATGCCCAGTCAGGCATACCGTGGGTTTAGTAGTCTTTACTGGCGCCTGTGGATGATCATTACATAGATTGACGACCCGTTGAGACTCGTCACCTTTGGTTTAGCCTTGGGTTTCGTGTCCTTTGGCTGATGGGACGTCAGTGAATTGAATTGAACACAGAATTTGAACTTTACAGGGGTAAAGTCGTCGAGCGTAATAATCTTTTGCTTCGGCAACTTGGGACCAGAGATTGGAGCGTCAACGGCGAAAACGGAAAGCAGGATATGACCTTACCACAAGGTTAACCTGCTTGAGCTTCTTGCGATCATGGCGAGGAGGCGCGGCAGACACCTCGTTGGAGACCAACACGTCCATCTTTTCTATATCACCCGGATTCAGTACTTCGCCGCACCGACGGCTATCGTCCAGGATGTCAACTGCCTCCAATTCGCTGCATTCCATATCCTGGAAGATCAGAGTTGCGGCGACCTGCGGGACCAAAACAAAGTGCATGAATTTTTCGACTGAGATGAGGTCAGAAGTGTCGTTGTATTCATCCCAGGGATGAGGCTTGTCGATAAGCTGCACGAGGGTGTCGAATAAGGAGTGAACAGCAGAAGCTGGAGGGAATATCCTTCATCGCCTCTGCTGTTTCGCGCCAAATCTCCTCCCAAATCTCCTCAGAAATCTCATAATCCTCCTCGCCGGTATCCATACCCTTGTACTTGCCGCTCCAAAGAGCGACCAAGTTGGGGATGATATTCTCGAAGAGGAGATGCATAAAGTCCCAGGGGTAGGAGCGCGCCAGGTCCATGGAGCCGACTCGGCGCAATGCGGCGGACCTTTGACGCCATGAAATTTGGCCTGCTTTTCGGCCGCAGTTGCGCTGGTAGAATTCGCAATCTTGTCAATTATTTCCAGAAAGTGTTTGTGTGTACGCAGAGGTAGATTTCGAGGATCCCAAGTGGCGGGCTGCTGGTGAGGTTCGCAGGGCGCGGATAGCGGGACATAATAAATGGTCTCCCCTCCTGTAACATTCCGAAACCCTTTGATGCGACAATTGCGACACGGACTGAGGCTGTTGTGCCCTTTAATGTTCATCATCTTCTCGACGGCAAGTATATCACCATGCCCGGCGATATTGTAGGCATGGAGATCGAATGTTTCGCGGTCGAGTGAGTCGTACGTCGGAATGCCGTTTGCAAGGAGGGAGCTCATCGTCAAAGGGAACGATATAGCTATGCATATCCTTCGGGGGTTTGGGTCCAGCGATGACTCCCACACACATCAGGTCGCCGAGATGAGTACGGGTATTGGGAGGAACATTGTGGATCTCTGCGAGTATCGGAGTTGCCGAGGGACCCTTACGGCGCCGCTCAAACAGGAGATATGAATGAGTGCAGATGGAGAGCGCGATGTCGTTGTTGTGGGAAAAATATCGGTGAGAAAGTTCCTGGCCGTCCACGACAACCTTCTTTCTGCAGAGACTCTTGTAATTTTCGCCGTCAAAGACGTCGCAGATGCTGTCTGGGAGGGGGGTGTAGTTATGGCGATAAAGCAGCTGCTCGACCTTTTTGGGATTCTGAAAGAAGCCTTGAAGGCGCGGGATAATGGGTAAATAACAAAAGAGTCGGCGCGGACGTCCATCGGCAGCGAATCGGGGCTTTTCGCACGATTTAAATCGACACTGCTTCAAATTAGAATGGACTCCCGTGTAGGCCATACAGGAGTTGATACAGCAGTGGTACCACACGGGTTCAACTCCGGAAAGGATGGCGACGCGGTGGATCATGGCATAGTGTGACCGAATTTCAAGCTTGTGCTTGAAGGCGTAACGTATTTGGCAAACGCTTGATGCGGCATCGTCGTCAGCATTTTCAGATGAAACGCACGAATTGTGTCGAGATCTTTCTCAGTAAGAATATCGTTCCCTGCACCGCGCGTCAATGCTGGCTATAAGAATTGGAACGGGATACACACTAGAGTCCGACAATTCGGCTTCTTCATCCAGCCCCATCATTGCATCTTCGTCGTCCGATCCTAGAACCATCTCCACCATCTCGCGCAGGATTTGGCCACTGCTGAAGAACTCGCTCTTTTGGTCTTCTTCATCATATGCGAGCCATTCATCGTCTTTCTCCAGCCCAAACTCTGTGTCCGAGTCTTCTTCAAGCTCAAAATCCGAGCCCACCACAGAATCAGCATCCGAGCAGGAATTCTCATTGTCATCGGCGTCCTGCGGCGCAGCAGGTTCGGGGGAGGGAGTATACATAGGCTCTTCGTCGGCCTGCTCTCGGACTCCATCGGCAGCCTGCATCTCTACGTCGCTCGGGGTTTGACTGTCATCCTCGGATTCTGAGTCCCGAATGGTAGATTTGTCGAGGATTTTGCGGTAATGCGTGTTTCTAGTACGTTTGGCGATGAGTTTCCCGCAGGTCGTCGAGCAGTTACAGCGCCTGGGCTCGCTCTTGGCCTGCTTGTCCTTGGATTCGTCGTTTTTCTTCTTGCCGTTCTTCTTGGACGTAGGCATTTGGACAAAGAGACAGGGGTCACATGCACCGTCGCGCACACGAATTGTGAGCTGACAAAGGCACGCTCACGAATTGCTAGTGGACGCCGGTGCAGACCATCCGGGTATGGCAGCAGCCGTGAGCCGCACAGAAGATATTACCACGAAAAGGCGCGGTAATATGTTCGTGTACGGCCGACAGGTCTGCTGCGAGCCCGGGAGTGGGTTGAGAGATGTCATAGAGATCCAGAAAGATACACGGTGATTTTCCGTCGCGCCGTTGACAGAGAGCTTCAAAAAAGATATGTTCTCTAGTCATTAGTCGGAGAGGGATGCCGGACAGCAGTAGTCGGCAAACGAGCATTCCGATAGCAGTTGAACGAGCGTAGACTGGCAGAGAAGGCTGGCCAAAGGCTGGCAGCAAAGGACAGCGACGTCGTTGGACGTGGAAGAAGGGAAGATGCAGCTTGATCGGACTGGTGATGTCGGCCGATGCATCCGTCTTGATGGCGGGAAAGGCCGAGGAATGGTCTGTGGATCATTTGAGATGCTGGGAGTTGGTTTCCGGGAAAAGAACTGATATCAAGTGCCTTTCCAAGTAGTGTCTACCAGAACCTCCCTTGGAGTGCCCGAAAAGAACTACGAACGGACGACCTCCTTGGGAGTGTCTAAATCGGGTCAGGTAGTGACCGGTCACTGATGATCAGTGACTTTGCTTTACACAGTGTAGCTATGTTGCATTCTGAGAGTATTCCAAGGCATTTACGAGACCTGCAGCACGTTTTGAAGCCACAAGAATGTCCGGCACTGGTCTTGTATGGAACTGGTGGATGTAAAGGCTAAAGTTCAACTAGAATCTCGTTGACCATCTGGGCTGTTTCGTGCACCGGTGTTTATGTGGTGAATAAAAATCTGGGATAAATTTAAACGGCTGCGGGGCATATACAGAATGGGGTTCCGCCAGAAAAACCTATCCATTACAAGACAAACAAGTCCAGGACAAAAATAATGGATTAGAACCAGGTTTATTCGCCTCCTGATTGGTTGATATATGCCGTGAATGCCACATTCTTTTACGTTTCTGACGCTTCGGATGTAATGGCGGTGTAAGGCGGACGCGGCGGTGCCATCCGCCAGATTCGCAGAACCATCTGCCAATGGTTCAAAGGCCTTGGCTCGTCGACAGAACAGTCACTACACAGATTCGAGGCTGTCCGGTGATGAATAATGTCCAGAGACTCAGAGAGACGAGCACGGAGGTTGTCCTATTTGTTTTCGAGGGGTCGGTAGATGCATCTGCCACAAGTCTCTTCAAGGACGAGCCTACCAACTGAGCAGGAGCATAGTCAAGGAAGAGCGAGGTCTTGCCGGTCAATAACTGGGCGAGCATTGGCTTGCATTTAATTTAGAATGCTGCACATAGGCTCCGTAGGCGCCGAAAAATAGAAGACAATAGAGAAACAGTGAGCCCACGTTTGCGTGAAGGTTCGGGTGCAATGTGTTGCCTGAAGCCCATCCTGGTCCCATCTGAGAATCAATCTGAGGATTGCATGCCAGCCATTGGCATGAATTTGACGCAGTGCGGGCTGGGGCCATCTTATCCGTGTTTAAATTTTAACGGATGGCCTATGTACATTTGCTGCAGTGCACGGTCTTGGACGATAAGGGAGGAGGTCGGGACCATCGGATTGGCGGATGTGGCGGATGTGCCGAGTCCGCATTCCTTTGAGCCGGGCCTGGATTTCCGTTAAGAAGTTGGATGGGTGCAGTACTCTGTATTGCTGCTTTCACACTGCCGGAGCATGCTAGTTGCCGATGTTAGATGTAGAACAAAGGGCGGCAGCATCCGATACTACTTCACACAAAGCAGAGCCATCCTTGCCCTGGATCATTCGGTTGAAGAGTCCCCGTCTAGAATGCAGTTCAACAAGTCGCTTTAAGGTCAGCAGTGGTCGAGTGCCAAATGGCGGATGCATCCGCCGCCGTCAAAATGTGGTCGAATCGGACCTATTTGACTGGGAAACATCAGAGAGAGAATAAAGTACAGTAACATGAGAATTAGTAAGTCGGAGCAAGAAGCCAAGGTGAGTATTTGGCGCACCCGCCGAAACTGCCCCCATTATCAACCGTGGTAAGATATCAGAGCTGCGATCACTCTTGGTCTCGGACCGTACGACGGCGCGCAGATAGCCGCCAGGAGCATTTCCGAATGGAAAGCGTTGACTCATAGTGGCGCCATCCGCGCGGCGGATGGGGCCTCTTAGGCCCCATTTACTCATACAGCGAAGGGGGCCTAAGAGGCCCTTTACGGCATGTTGGCGGTCACTCCTGAGGTGGGTTGCGGATGCAAATGGCATGCCGATCAAGGAGGTTGCGGCACAGCTCCCCCGGTCCATGCTGCGAACACTTATTTCGCCTTCAGCAGGATCGCGGGCATGTAAGTTCTGGGACGTCACTCCTCTCGCCTGTCTCCATAAAATTATGTTCAGTTATCCTCGTCTCAGTAGTCTGGATCAGTAATTAGCGTGAATAATAATCAATTGTTTCTATATTTCATTCGTGTCTTTCGGTTCTACATGTAGATCTATGAGCAAAGTCAATGGCCATGAAAAGACAGCTCTCTATAGGAGCTATGAACTCTATCAGGGCTATGGCTATGATGTGTTTCATAGACACAACCGAAACTATGGGGGTCTATGAGTTTTAAAATGCCCCTCCCACCTTTCTTTCATAGCTATAGACACTGCTGTTTACTATGGGGTCTATTATGTCTATCAGTGTCTTTCCAGGTCTTTATGATAACTTCAGCTTTTCTTGATGGTGTATGATGCGACGCAGTACGGTAACCGTGCTCACACCATCGTACACATTACTACAATGACTATTCAGTGGTAGGCCTCGACACGCTCCCTTGTAATTGATCCTCATCGTAGTTATTCGATCCATCACAAATTTAAACTCCAGGTCAACCCTTGGATCCCTTTCGAGAGGAAAGCTTCCTGGCAACACTACTTGTTACGGATTTCTCCGCGGGCCGCAAAATCTGTGTTTGAAGTTGAACGTGAAAACTGCAGTAGGCAAATAATGTAATAGCACGTACTTGAAAAGAACACACAAGATCGTCGTCGACAGACATCATTGCAGCCGCATTGTCGAATTCGCCGCAGTAATTCGGTGCAGAAAACAATGTGACCAGCCTCCTCTTTGCAAAAAACTCAAACCCATCCTCCACAACCTGACCAAGATTAACGCGGAGGCACGCCACGAAGAAACCAAAACGCACTTGATGTCCGCGACATATCAAGTCCAAGTCATGTTTTTGAGTAAACTTGGTAACAACATCAGCCCCGAAAGTGAATCCGGCGCCGCGGTCGTTTGTCGCCCATCCGCTGACATAACTATCGGGATCACTCCAGAGGATGTCCGATAGAATACCTGGGAGGCTCTAAATATGTTTCGCAGATCGTGGCATGATACTCACCACCGTCAGGAATCTCGGTGGGACGCATTATCCGGCGAAGCTGATCCATCGACTGCAGATCCGGACTAAGCCCGCCGTGCATCGTCAGTATCCGTTCCCCGATGATAGCCGCAATAGGGAGGCAGTTGAAGCAATCTGAGAAGGTTTTCCACAGCTTTATGTTGTATCGGCGTTTGCCTGTGAAGGACACTCATGAAAGAGGTCGACTCAATACAGCAGAGCATACGCACACTCATCGTAGAAGCCGTATATTCTGTTCACGGAAGCGGACTCGTGGTTCCCACGCAGAATGAAGAAGTTTTCGGGGTACTTGATTTTATACGCGAAGAGCAGACATATCGTCTCCAGCGACTGCTTTCCTCGGTCCACGTAGTCACCGAGAAACAGATAGTTTGCGTCTGGCGGGAAGCCGCCGTACTCAAACAGGCGAAGCAGATCGTAATATTGGCCATGTATATCGCCTGCGAGCTAGCATGAATATTGGCCGTATAAATTCCGATTTTTGGGCCACGCACCGCAGACTTTGATCGGAGCCTCGAGCTCCAAAAGAATTGGCTGAGCTATCAATATTTCGCGAACTTGGGTGCATAGGGATTGGATTTCGTATTCCTGGAGCTTGACCGACTTTCCTGGACGATTTCCTCTGACTAGGGGCATATATCAGCATGAGCTACGAGGAAGAAAAAACTTGCCCTCCAAAAGCCTGTCGATGACAGAGTCAAGGTCAATTTCGATCTTCGTGACGCCCATTCAGGTACTCTCTCTATAAGATTCCAAGCAGACTTCCAAAGAAGGCGCAAAGTTTGGTCCGTGCACCCGAAATCGGATTATGATTCTCCGTCAGGGAATGGTCAGGAAACAACGGGCCCCCGCTGGATTGTGGGGGACGGGAGGAAGAAGTAGTGCTGTTGGAGGGGCGGTTAGGACGGTTATCATCAGGGATTCAGTTATGACTCGAATATAGCCATCAGAATCGCTTACGCGGACCGATTGGGCAGATACACTCCTATGATCTGGCAGATGCTTACCCGATTCGCGTTGCATTCGTATGGGTATCCATTCCGGTTTCCGCACCGCGAGCTGCTGCCGAAAGCCGTTTCGAATCCAGTGAGAGGCCTCGCGATATACAGATATCTCTGGGGTTGTGTTTATAATAGAATCCGCATAGAACGCACGGAACCTTGATTAATGGACGAGGCTGTGTGGGTGTGGAGGGCTTCATATGACGGAGAGAGGGTTGTGAAGAGGCCGAAGAGAAACAGTGAATGGAAATGAAGGACCCCGAAAAACTGAGACCCGACAGCATGGTTGTCGGCAAGAGAGGATGGACGCCCGCCAGGTACTTAAGTTGACACTCCGACTTACTCCGACCTACTCCGATCAGATCGTTTGGGTTGTGAAATCAAGTTGAAGTAAAGAGGGACAAAATCCACGACTCTTTTCTGCTTCGTACAACGATAAAGTGCGAATTTGATGAGGTGGCAGCGACTGCCGCTTGTTCACCCACAACTAAACCCGACTGTCAACAAGGAAAGAAGGACATAAACAACACTGACTGACCTTTGCAATAGCGCAGTGTTGCGAATGTCCTGGAAAATGAACATCAACTTCTGGACCTCAGCCCATGCCCTGGAGCAGTCATTCTCCACTTTCTCAACGTGGCGAATGGTGTTGATTCGTGGAAACAGCTTGTCTAGATAACGCGCCATTGTGACGTTATCGCTGGGAATATGGGGGGAGATGACAATGATAGCAGCGAGATTGTGGGAGATTGTGGGACCTGAGGAGAGCCCCGGAAGATTCGTGACGTTGATTCCAATGTTCAGCTCCTGTAACCGGGGGCATTTGCGAACGACCTTTGTGATTAATGGAAGGGTGAAGATAATGGGGGAGGCCGGTGTTCCTATAGAGAGTAGCTGCAAATCGGGGCAGCCTGTAGCCAAGTCTACGATGTCATGAAGAGCAGATGGATGTATCGAGCACTCGAGTTTCAGGGTGCGAAGAGTGGAGAGACGGCGAAGGATTTGCAGATGATTATTCGCAATGCGGGAGGTGAATTCGAGGTGGAGACCACGGAGACTTGTGTGCCATCGAGCTGCGAGTAAATGATAAAGATCATTGCTAGCCTCCGTAGTCCATCTCTTGATTAAAACCTGCCCGCAATGAAGGCCAAAGAATGAGATGTGTGGTGCTGCAATCTTCCGGAGGAAGTCGAGGATCGGTACAAGGCCACCCATGCTATAGATCTGGAGGTGAGTGAGCTCCTTGAACGAGGGGCGAGTCCCGGACACCGCAGGCCATCCCATGAGATCCGTCACGAGCGAGGTGAGGTTCGGGAGTGTTCCCAGCTCCGCAAGGAATGATCCGGAGAAGGTGCCCACGGTGCCTCGAAGCTCGAGTGAAGTGATGCTCTGCGGGAGGAGCCCGTCGAGAAGCATGCTCGACGGCCGATTCAGGAGGACCAGAGTCGAGAGATCTGGAGCCTTGGATTTGAGCATTGACAGGAGGATGTCGTGGTCGATCTCGGTGTCCAAGCCGAGAAACTTCACCACACGAAGCGGCGAGTTCAGATACAAAACGATCTCTGACGCACTCAAGTCCCACGCGCATGCAAGGATGGCCAGATTCGGGAGGACTGTCGAACCACGCATGGCCAGACGAACATACACTGAAGGATCGATGATGATCGGACGTTCCGAGTGACCCTTGTAGATAATTTCCTGCACAAATGATGCATGCCGATCGAACGACAGCCATTGATGGGGTTCTATAGCCCCAAAAAGCGCCTAAATGGTATTCAATATTGTATAGCATGTGCAACGATTTCCGACCCACATATGTATGGCCTATGTTGCGGAAACAAGGCAAAAGATGCAGCAATGGGCTCAGATTATCCAATCTTCGCCACAAGAATTTCACAGCCGATGGAGAAAACGCTGTGCAGGTGCGTGCCATCGAGAAGAGCGACCGTCTCGCCGCTTTCAGATCCTCTTGATCCTGTACCGATGAGACGTGGCCCATGATTTCTTCGAGGAGATCGGAATTCAGCAGACATTGGTCGAGAGGGCTGGGGCTGGGAAGCGGTGTGTCAGAAGGTGCCTGCATGCCGATCGAAACTGAGCTACACGCAAGTTTAAATGCTGCGATACAGCTAAAGGCGACGGGCATACTCTGGTCGAAGAACGTGGGGGACTGGTGCGGGTGGTGCTGTCAAGAGATGCACTGTGCCTCGTGGGGTGATCAGTTCTAAATTAGCAGCGCGATTCGTGGAAGCTGCGCATTATGATCTCACCGGCAGAAGGCATTCATCGGCGTCCGGCGCGGCGGGCCAGACAGGGATGTAGGGGAAGATCCATATTTGCTGGGACAATTATCCAAAGAAATAAAAGAACGGATGTTTTCATAGGGTTGTAAGCAGGGTATATCGTAAGACAAGGGGTATCTCAGCCAAAGCCGGTCGGGGCGTTCAAAGTCCTTCCCTGTCGTCCTTGAGTAACCGGAAACCAATAGAGCGAAAATAAACACACAGGTATCGTCTCAAGCGCCGCAAAGCTCTTTTCACGCGTCTCTGCACGGTTTTTTAATGATTGTGCGGTGAAAGGACAAAAATGACGACGCACCTGAACTTTGCGCCTCCACGCTGCAGCGAGCCTCAACCTTTTTCTCTCCCTCTCCCGCTCCGCCTCGAACGGCCGGGGCTCGTATGGAACGAACGCCGTTCGTCGCACAGGCGGCTCCTCCTTCTCCTTGATAGTTATCGTGCGCAAGGGCGGGAGAGCAGCTTCAATCGGCTGCGATTTCGCTGTGACAGACGTCTCCACGACGGACTCATCGTCGAGCCACGGCTGCGAATATGGATGCGCGACGGGGATGCGGTGAATGATCAGGGGCCGTTCCGACTCGCGTGCGCGCCGCCCGTACTGCTCGTCCTCGGCAGAGAAGACGCTCTGTGTGAAGGTGCTCTCGGTCGTCCAGATCAGTGTGTTCTCCGGGCTGTACGGCTGCGAGTCGATGGACTGGGGCTATTGTGTGGCTGTCAGAACTGGGTTCTCTGTTAGGGTCTTCCACGGTACCTGAGTAGGCTTGAAGCTCTGAGTCTTCTCGTAGGTATTGTGGTGCGCAGCGATGTGAGAGTCTGGGTACTGTGTGTTGTGTGAGTGACTCGGATGTGAGAGTGAAATAATGGGTATGACCATACCTCGTTCGCGTAGATGTAGCCTGCCGCTCCACTGTATGGATGATACATCGAGTGATAGCCTTAGATTTGGATCGGGGAGCCAGCAACAGCGATGCCTGAGTAAGCTTGAATGCGACGGGCGTGAACCGCGCAGACCCGTCCTAGGTCTCGACGATGAAGCGACGACAGATGGGAGGAGGCTCTCCGGTATTTGGGAAGGGCTACTTCCGGTACTTGGGAAGGGCTACTTATGCCGACGTTGCCACGTCAGAGAAGCACGGACGGCGGGAAAATCAGAGGGTTCATCAATGGTTTGACCGCGTGCGGAACAAAGGGAACAGACATAAAGAGTGATATTGTGAACTGTCGTAAGGTTGGTGAGCGCTGATAAACCGGGCAGAACGAAAGAACTATTGATTGCGATAGGTATCAGGATTGCGGAGACCACCAATTTATGGCGATGCCGCATGTAGCCCGAAATCGTGCAGAATTGCCAGTGTTTCCTCAGAGTGAATTAGATCCAGAGAACTTCGTCGAATGCAGTTAGATTAAGATATGTATCTGTCATTTTTCCGGAGAAATAACATTCACAGAAGGAACGGGCGTCCATGCGTACCGGAGGTCCCATGCGTCAGATTCTCACCCAACACAAGACAAGAACGGAATCGCAGTGCCCAGTTTCCCCTTGAGTTTCCCACCAAAAGATACAAGCAACAGCGCCAGCCGACCAAAGACGTCCGGCGCAAATCCGGCGTATTTCCCCGCGAGATATTCAAGGGCTGAGGAGTCCCGGCTACGCACAGAAGATCAGGCTCAAGCAAGGGCTGCAACACTGCGACTCAAATGCGTCGTGGTGGTGGGGGAAGAAGAGTCAGGAACCGGCTATTCTTTGGACCGGAGCCGAAACACTCCCACATGCCAAACAACCGACAATTCAAGTTCAAGTTTTGAGTTGGAATAAGTGAGTATCCTGCGATGGCGATGGGCTTGGGAGTAAGTCTGACTGGTCGGCAGGCTACTGTTGGTTCGGATTTTCTTAACCATCGATGGGCTGCCCGATCCATTATGACCGCGTAGACTCGAGCGTTCACCAGGAGATTAAGGGCTCAACGAGTCTCTGGCCCTTCATTCGTGATCCTTTTTCTCGTCTCCAAGGGCATCAACTGCGTCTGGCTACACCAGAGGCAAAGTCCGAGGAAGGTCTTTTTCAACTTCCGGCAAGGAAGTTGCGCGGGAAGTTGCCCAGGAAGGCATGCCGGAACATAGCACGGCAACACACAAATAGTTGTATCGTGGTTGCGGCGTGGCCTGGCTGCGGCAGACAGCAGTCCCGATGCGGGGAAGCGCCCGGGTAGCGGCCCGCGGGCCGGGGCCTGACATTGGTGACGAGCCAGGCGACTGCCTGCCCACTTTCCTGTGCGTGCTTTCCCCGCAACTTCCTTGCCGGAAGTTCATGGGCACCTTCCACGGGGTTTGCCCCCCATCACCAAAAACGGGGAATAGCGCTGATCGCTTGTGATGGCGGCAATCGAACGCAACGGTGATGGTGTTTTGCAAGCGGTTATCAATCCTTCACATAGGTTTGTAAAGGGGACGCAATGCCGGTGTGAACTTGCAGTGTCACTGCCATGCTTATACGTGCATTGCCTACGATTGTGTCAGACTTCTACCGGACGAGCCTGAGATAAAAAAAAAAAAAACCTCGGGCTTTCCATTTCTGCTGTTCGCTGGGCAAATTGATTGTTCACAGCTGGTACGACTGTAGATGCATTGGCAGTTGAGATGCGGGCATTCGTGCTAGTACATACGATGTTGGTCGGTACGACACTGGCAACGGTTTGGCAACCTGAAAGGAGACTTTTTATCCCAACATTAGAGTGAATTACATCGGTGAGAACAAGGGGTGGCAGGAAGAAAACCTTCGGCATCAACTCCCCCAAAACCTTGCTGTCAGGACCCCAAAACCACCCCCACCCACCACCACCTACGCGAGCTCCTTCTGGAATGATGGGCTCGATCCGGAAGTAACGCCGAACAGTGGTCGTACTTTGTGTCTTCCACTGGTGTATAGCTTGCCCCCTCCTGTTTGTGTGGCTGCTTGCAGCTTTCGATTATCCTACCTCCAAGAGATGTCTCCAAATTTTCTCAGCTCCCCCGGGGAGAATTTCGAGGCCAGGGCGTTGCAATGCTATATTATGCTTATGAGTGCTCAACAAAAACCAAGTTTTTGGGTTCAACCTTGATTGAAGTTCAAAAACAAAATTTATGTCTAGCTCAGATACGCGTACAACAGTCATACGAAGGCGGAGCGAATGTTTCGCGGATTACCCAAAGCGGTCGGATGGACCCCAGATACACATCACGTGCACGAGGGAGTCCACATCCGGAATTGTGGTTTCCGCTACAATGGGTGAGAATGTAACGGACCCAGACTTTCATTGGGAGTCGAGTCGAGCTGTTCAGCTCTGTTCAATTGAATTTGTCGATCGGGACCGGTGGATCCGTCATGACGGTCATCACTCCATCATGCATCAACAACCCACCACATGTGTTGGTCCGTGCGCGCATCGCCTTTTCGTGATCCGGATCCAGACTTGATCAAACCTTGATCCCGCCTCTTCCTCTTCCCCACCATGTCCGTCTTTCGTCGCCGCCACCATTGGGACGTCCCTGCTCCTTCGTCCTCCCTCAACAGCCCTCAAGCGGCCCTCACCACTCCCTCTAGGTCATCAATCTCGCTTTCAAGCCTCAAGCTCTTGATGAAGCTGCCTCAAGTTGTTGATGTCAAAGTTGTCGATATCAAGCCACCTCAAGTTGTCGATATTAAGCTACTTCAAGTTCTCGATATCAAGCTACCTCAAGTTCTCGATGTGAAGCCGCGTCAAGTTCTCACCGCCAAGCCGCGTCGAGTGGACTATCAGAAGTGTTCTTGTCCTCAAATGTCCCTAAGAATCCAAATCTGCGTCCAGAACGGCCTTCCATCTGCCTCGAGCGCAAGTCTTTATCTCGTCAATCTTCGCTTGTCGCCGCCTCAGACTGCATCTCATTCGAAGCTCGCTTGACATGTGTGCAGTCTGTGGATGGGTCTCCTGGCAATCGTGGACGTCCCGTCTCCGTACTTGTATCTCATGTATTCCACTCGAAATATATTCTGTTTCTCCCCTTCATCGTTTAAGCCCTCGAGTCTGGGAGGCGGGGATGGCTGAGTGGAAGCGGAGAGCTGTATGGAGCGGGGAAGGAGGCAGTACATGGCTATGTGGTGCTTTGCAAACCCCACAATCGATTGCAAACCCCGCCAGCCTTGCGATGATTACAGGAAATCTAGTCTGGTATAAGCACCTGTTGAACATCAAAAGGCTTTTGATGGATTGCCGTGGATTGTGATGATTTTGAACGTCTGCATGGGTTTGCAAGCCTATGCATTTTGTTCCCGGTTCTCGTGATGCCGATGCTAGAGACCCGCATTATTTAAGCTTCTCAACTCAATTATTTTTCCATGTTCAGATGCAGCGTTCGGGGCAATTCGGGGGCCTGGGATAAATCTTGGATGTAGTGCTTAGAAGCTGCCGTTGGGATGTATTGCTCGCATCTCGACGGTAGACTTGCCGTATGTATGTCTGCATCCGTCCGGGACCTGCTGAGCTACCGAGCAACCGCACATCCGCCACAGCCGCAGACTCAAAAGCCCTTCTCTTGCGAGTATAAAAGCAGACCGCGGTGCTTCAGTAAGTCCATCCTTTCCCACCTCATGAAACTCCAATTCTCCTTCTTCGCCCTTGCCTCTGTTGTAGTTCTCCCGAATTCCGCAGAGGCTTCAACAAATGACCACGGGTTCATTCCTGCCACAGCGGCCGACGTCCGTTCTCCTTGCCCTGGACTTAATACGTGAGGCACCTCATTCTATTTTTTTCATACGCAGTCTAGCTGATATTTATCTTTCGTAGCCTCGCCAACCACGGCTGTCTTCTGCGCGACGGCAGGAACTTCACTATCCCTCAACTCATGGACACCGCGGTATGTCGCAAACTAATTGACGCCCTCTCGCTGTGCTGACACCACCGCCATGATCTAGAGGCACTCAACGTGAACTGGGACCCCATCCTCGTCGCCGCCAAGTTCGGCCTGCTCACCCGAGACGAAGGCGGGAGCTTCGACAAGATGAGTCTCGACGCACTCGCCGTGTACGTCTGCCTATCCATATCTTCAATGCAGCGTCCCCTAATAAGACCCTTTATGCGCTTGCAGCCACAACATGGTTGAGCACGACGCGTCCATGTCGCGCAACGACTTTGGCGACGGCACAGGCGACTCGCAACCTGCACTTCAACGAAACCACCTTCGCCACGCTCGCCAACGCCAACGCCGGATCGGACACATACGACACGGCCTCTGCGGGCGCGGTGTAGTACGCACGGCTCGTGTTCAGTGTCGCGACGAACCCGCTCGTCGTGAACACGCTCAAGGAGTACCGCCTGCGCAGCCGCGAGTCCGCGCTCTACCTCAGCATATTCGGCGACCCAAGCACTGGTGTTGCGTCCAAAAAGTGCGTTATATCCATACTCCACCGTGGTTTGTTCGATTTTTTGATGTTTGTTTCCGAATCGGTAGGTTCGTGCAGATTTTCTTCCGCGAGGAACGCCTCCCGATTGCGGAGGGGTGGGCGAAGCCGAGTAAGCTCATCACAGTCGACACACTCACGCCGTTAGAGCGTAACATTGTGAAAGCCTCCAACTGGACGACCCAGCCGCGCGAGCCCCTCCGCTTGGGACCCAACCTCATCCTTTAGGGTTTAGGTATCATCAAATAATCGTTAGGCTTGGAGATACATACCGTAGTGTTGAATGTTGGTTTGAGCTTAATAACAGCAGTTTGCGATGGAGAATCGAACGGCCGCACCATCTTCGCAACCTACAAAGATTCAAAACTCATTTAGTGTTTGTTCAAACGAGTCATCGAGGACTACATAGGACAGAGATAAGGGCCGCCAAAAAATATTGTTTGTACATTTACATGGATCGTTCTAACTACGACGCGAGATATAGCTACAAGTTGGGTTTCCTGGGGTATGGGGTTCCACCCATTAAAGGCGACTGTACGAGGCGATAGTTGAGGTGAGGGGTACGTCAAGGAGTGTTTTGGGAGTTTATGAAGAGCGCGAGTGAGGGTAAGGGTGAGTGTGTAATTTTATGAGTGTGTAGCCCGGGAGAGGTGGTGTTGACCGAGCATGACGCCGCCGGTCATGACGCGCGTGATGCCGCCTCGGTATAGATACGCCGTGGTGTCCACCCTCGAGTGATTCACGCGCGGCGGCGAGGTCTTTGATGAAGCCGAACGGATGGGCAGACGCGACGTCGAAGAGAATGCGGTCGGCGTGCATTTAATAGATTCAGTGGGGGTGGTCGGTGGGGAGCCAGCGGACGTGCAGGACTCGCCGGAGTATGAGGTGAATTTTGAAGACGAGGCCGAGGAGGCAGAATCAGAGTCCGAGTCTGGGTACTCGGACGCTTCTGACTCTGACTCGGAGTCAGACTCGTCGGTGGGTGAAAGAATGATAGTGGGGATGCGGATGGGCGCCACCATCGACTGCTGGCGTCGGAAGGTGCGTACACAGGCGGAGACGAGCACTGCGCGGAGGCGGGCGTTGGTCGGGCGGGAGGTCGAGGCCTCGAGCTGGGTCTGGACGCGCGGGATGGAGATGGGGATCGCGTTGCCAGGGTCGCGCTCCGCGTTCCAGACCTCCGTCGCTTCGGCGTCTCCGAGGCAGACTTCGAAGTGGCTGGGCCCGAACGAGAGGAGGATCTCGTCGCATCCCAGCGTTGCAAGCCATGCGTCCCATGGGATCCCGGCACCGATGGATGCAGCGAGAAGAGGCTGAGGAATGGAGTTCGCGTTCAGAGTGTACGTGGCGGATGACATGGGCGCAAGAGACGCCGTGAGGATGAGCTGGGCCGAGTATACAGCCTTTGCGGTGAATGCAGGAAGAAGAGGACGAGTCAGGAAGAGAACGACGTGAGGGATGGCGGAGGACATGGTGAATCGCGCAGCGATGGGCAAAAAAGTCTGACAATAAATAAGAACACGGGGAAGACAGATGATGGAAGCGGCGCACTAAGTTAGAAGATCCCTGAGTGACTTGCAGAGGCTCCGAGAACGAAAAGCTGAAGATGTAGCAGAGAGGTTAGCTGGGCGGGAATACCGAACGGAACCGAATCCCTCCGTTATATACTAGACAAGCCCTGGGCCCACAGACCGCGGCATGCGATCCTCCGCACAACGACGGTCTCGCTGTACTCTGGACTCCAGCTCTTGTCAACATCCTGGCACTGATACCTATGCGCGCTGATATTGAAGCCTCGCAACCGACGGTTACCAACAGGTTACTTCGACTCGAGGCGGGCCTGGCCGACATTGAGACGGATTTGGCGCAAAATCCAGAGCAGCGATGTCTTGCCGCCGCCGCAATCCAGATCCCTCCGCGCTGTCGCACCCATGGACCCGCCCGCCATAAAAAGCCTCGTTCCGTGTATGTAGTGCCGCGGCTCCGACGTCGGACTGCGGGTCGGGATTCGCCGAAATCTCATGTAGCTTGTTTTACCTCGACAATCTTGGGAGTGAAGTCCCTCCAACTTTGGCCACACCATCCAGACTCCATACGTCGTTATAGATATGCTGGGAGATGCTGAGGCGAGTTCTTGATCGGTTTTCAAGTTATTGGCGAGATTTAACGGCTCACGGGAGCTCGGGCAGTCGTATCTGAGCTGCAGAGAGCCAAAAGGGCGAAGAATTGGAGGTGGAAGGCCGACTTCGAAGGCATCGGACTCAAACGCAGAGACTCAGAGGCTGCAAAAAGAAGAAGTGGGTCACGTGTCGGTCGCGTCCAAATAATCAAAACACAAGGACAAACAAAGGCGACAGTATTGATAATTAAATCGGGGGGCCAGTCCCATTGAGCAGTCCTAACTGTGACTGTTGGCTGAAAATGCAACGGTGATTCAGCGCTGAGCGAAGTAAATCTTTGGCAACTGCCCGGAAGACGCGTCACGGTGGAATACAAGGGGGAATCGGGATTCGAAATTAGGACGTGGGGTCGATTTATTTTTTTCGACCTCCTTCGGACCCCCTCCCCCCCTGTCACCTTCCATAACGGGAAGGTGGTTCCCACCCCTGACACCGGGCCGTCCGCTCCGCTCTCACCGGCACCTTCCGAACTCGGTGGTTGCGTTCAAGAATCGACGAAATTGGTTACCCGCATCTTGTAAGATCTTCTGGGAGCCAGCTGAAATACTTGTAGTATCTCTTTATGACTATTTCATTAGTCTTGGCTCATGAATGTCCCCTTTGCGGTCACATTGCTGCACCTTCCGCTTTCAACCCACCAAATTTGACTGGTTTCCTACTACATATCAACCTAAATTCATAGAAAGAGATCCAAGGTGCCTAAACAATTGTTAGGCTTCACCTTCAGGTGCTTCCAGTGGGACAGATACCACATATGAGGAGAAGTAAAACCACCCAATCGGGGATGACAGACAGATTTGAGGGCCAAGTCGTCCAAAAACAGTGTGGAATACATTTAACTGCACCTAGACACAGTTTTGAACCTTCCTGAAGCTCCTGAGTAACATGTACTAGAAGTTTTTTTCGACCCGAACCGGACCCCCCCCTCCCTAACCCCATGTCGGAAATTTTAATCCCGATTCCCTCTTGGTGGAATACCCCGGTTGTACGTAGGAACTGGTTTCGATCCAGCAGAAAAAAATAGAGATACTGCGAAGTCAGTTCAATCGAACTCTGGTGGAAGCCATTGAGGTGCAATTTGCAACTGTTATACTCGCCCATAATTGCGATGTTAATGAATGCGCAGCAGGCCTTTGATAGCATCCCGCAAGATCGTGGCTTCTTTGTGCGGGTCCAGTCCTTGATTAAGAATGCGTGTCAACCCATCATGCAACGCGGAGCCCGCACTGCGCTTGGGAAACATGAACTGGCGCATACGGCCTGCCTCGAAGATGTGCATGACGTGCAGCTCCATTCGCCCCCCGCTTCGTGCGGCACGCGCGATGTGCTCGTCCCAGCAGATTTCGCGGCGTCGGTCTGTTGTGCGCGCTAAGGCGAGAGTCGTGATGTAAGAGCTGCAAGAGCTGTTTCTGTAATCGAGGACGGAGACTGTGGGTTCATCGGGGTGGCACCGCATCAGGTCGAGGCGTGCACGCAGCTTCTCCGGGGTCTCGAGCAGGTGACTGTCCTTGTGGAAGAGCTTGCGCAGGAACGAGACGTCCTGCGCGCTGATGTCGGAAACCCCTGTGAAAAAATTCAGCCAATCCGCGACAGAGGATACAAAGTGGCAACTCACGGAACCGGGAAATGCGGAGGGAGTTGCATGTGTCGCGATGGCCGCTTCTCCAATCGCGCTTCTGGCAATCCGAGGAGCAATAATAAACCCCCCGGCAGTGAGCGCATCGCTTGAACTCGGTCTTTTCCCTGATTAATCCGCACTAAACGACGGTGAGTTTCACTATAATAGAGAAAGAACTACTTTGGCTGACCTCCATGTTATCGCACGCCTTGCGGCTTGGAAGGCAGTCCTCCGTCCGGTCGTTCATGACTGTGATGCGTTCCCTGGCAAGACCGACAAAGGTCAACCAGTCGTGACACACCGCGGTTCGTTGGGACGCCCGCGATTTTGTAAATTCGTCAAGTTCAAGAAGGCGTGGCTCCATCTGGACGAGCACAGAGCGGTAGACGGTCGTAGCAGGCAAGTCAATGGTCACCAGCTTCCACAAAGCTGACGTTTCGAGCCCCTCGGAACCCTCGCAGACGACGATGGAGTGCGCGATTCCGTGAAGAAGGCCTGCGCCAATGGCATCAGCAATGGCTTTGTGCGCCCCTGGGACCATAAATATATGCTTCAGCACTTCGAAGCAATCCAGCAAGGGCCCGACTTCCTGGAGGATAAGGGTGGACTCGCTCATCGCGCAGAGCACAGCGGTGAGCGGTTGCACGATACCGGCATCAAGAAGGGCAGTAGCAATGTCCAGACGCGTCAGCCCTCCCGGGCCATCGAGGATTTGCGTAGTGAAAGTGAGGATGCCATCGTAGAGGAAGAGGACCTTTTCTGTGAGCGCTATTCGCCCAGCAGGCATAAAATGTTTGATATACTTCACGACAAGAAGAGCCAATCCAATCGGTCCGTCTGCAGCGTCTAGAATCTCTTCGAAATTTTCCGACAAGTCGGCGTCCATGAAGTCGCGCAGGAGAGTGGACAGGTATGCAAATCCGTCGCTGTCGCCCGCAGACATGTCGGATAGAGCCGCCCATCCGTCCATCAGAACTCCGCGAACGCCAGGGGTCTGACCCATCATTGTCGCAGTTTTTGAGTCTTGGCGCAAGCAAGCAACGAAGAGCAAGAGGTCAGCAGATACATCGTCGGTGCGGTGATGAGCACCGATCAAGGCACGGTTGGTGTGGAGGAAATCGCACCACGCCCACATGCGGGGCCACATATACGATCCGGCCGTGGCGTACGCTCCCTTCATGTGACAAAGGATGCTCAAGGCAAGAATTGCGCATCGGACGGGATCGCTTCCGATGTCGTCGTGATCTTTTGGGATACCTGCAGTATCAAGATTGGCGTAGAAGACGGGGAGACAGGATACCCATGTTTCAGAATCCCCCGTGGTATTTAGGAGCTGCAGCAAGCCCTTCAGATCGTTCCAGGACCCCTCTGCCGCGGACAGGGCCAACCGCTAGATGGCTCCGAGTTAGCTTTCAACTTTGATACCAGAGAGAGTCCGAGACTCAGAGGGCACGCACTTGAAAAGCGGGGGGAAGTGAGGACAAATTTTTCGGCTCCAAGAGCTGATGGACGTTTACTTTCGGGGATTCGTCGTGAGCTTGCGCGGCTGCTCGGTCTTGGAGGCCCTGAGTTGAGTCGGCCGAAAGAATTAGCAAGCACATCTGGTTGTACCTTCCCCTTCTTCTTCTTAGCCATGGGCAGCTGTGCGCAACGTCGCGGAGGGTCGGTGTCGAGTGTCAAGAAGCAAAATGTCCACAACGGATCTACGATCAATATTGCACGTGCTCGTGATGGAACCGAATTTACATAACTCGCAGACTCCTTTATTAGGGCGGATTTTGAAAGGCCTTCGTTTCGAGGCCGAAGTCCTGTTCGTTATTGGAGTGCTTGGCAAAATGAGCCAAGGCGGACAAAAGCGGTGTCGAAAAAAGTCTGGCGAAAGGGGGAACCATCCGGATGCGGGGGGCCCGGGAGTCGACGTCGTACCCCGTCTAACTGCACCTATATATATGGTACTTGCACAACGAGACCAGCGGTGCGCCGTACACCACATCCGATTGAGTATTCACAACCTTGAACGGTTTGTATGGACTGGCAAGAGTTCCGGTCACTGAGCACTTATGCCCATCGCCTGCAGAACAGTTGCTCAACATCCAACGATTGATGTTCCTTGCTATTATTTCGGTGAAATCCACGAGCAGAAACAAAAACACGCCGGATTGGGTGCGGGGAGTCGAACCCCATCTAACTGCGAATGATTTGGAGCACATCCTCCATGGCCAACAGCAGTGCGCCGTACACTACATCCGATCGAATATTGCCATTCAACACAATGTATGGTTTCGTTTTTTCATGTCCTGTGAAGCAGGATGAGTCGCAACTGTAGGAGGATTTCAAACACTTATGTCTGTGAAAATCATTATGAAGGAGCCCCTTCCCCTCCCCTGACCCTCCAGGCAAGATCTTTTTCACCAGTGCTTGGCAAAATGAGCGAAGGCGATGCCAAAACTGCTAACAAATCAGTCGGATGCGGGGAATGCAGCCCCGTCCAGCTGCATGTGCTCGAGGGAATCATCTCTTATGTCCAGCACCGGTGCGCCATACACCACACCCGATTAGATATTTACCTGAGGCTTATGAATCCAAGTAGCCCTTTTCGATCAAGGGACGGACAACTTTGAAAGGTGTCCCTCGCTGCCAGGCAAGAGTGTCCTGCAGCAGTGCGCCGTCCACCACACCCGATTAATTCATTCCACTTTACAACGTATCGTATGGCCTGATCTTCGAAGGATAAATCCTACGCGGCGTGATGAAACTCCAAGGAATTCCGAACACCGAGCACTTCTCTCTAGGTCCACGGCCGAAATTCAACATCCAACGATTGATGTTCCTTGCTATTATTTCGTTCCAACTCACGGCCAAAAAATTCATATCGAATTCCTGCTATCCGGGTGCGAGGAGTCCAACACCGTCCTGCTGCAAATGCTTTGGGTTGAATTCTGTATGGCCTGCCGCGGTGCGCCGTACACCACATCCGATTGAATATTTACATCTCACTGTATGGCCTGGGGTTAAATCTTATGAGGCTCAGATGTTTTCGAACAACAGCGGGTGAAAGTTGAACTGCGTTTCGGGCCCTCCCTTCCAGAAAATGTCCCGTTCTTTACGGAGCGTTCTATCCCAACCCATCCCCTCAACCGTGACTCTCACATGAGCCAAGCTCGCTAAAAAAAACCTGGCTTGTACATGATGTATTCGGATGCGGGGAGTCGAACCCCGTCCAGCTGCAAACACTCTAAACCATCATTTGTCATGCTCAGCAGCGGTGCGCCGTACACCACACCCGATTGAATACTTGCGCACATATGGGCACTGTAGTACTGCGGACTCGGATTAGTGTTGAAAAACGACGGAGTCCTGTAATAGAAACGGGTATCGCGGCGTGTGCGATATCCTTTAGGAGAGGGAATATGACATATATTCGGGTCCAAATACTGGAACCTTTATATAATCAGTCAAAGACAAGCTTTCGCCGGAAGTCTCAGATTTAAACCAGAGCGTGTCTTGGTCCAAGGCTGCTAATGAAGGCTAAGATAAGGATGAGCGCTGAAGGCCCGGTAAGAGAATCACGCAGGTAAGCAGTGAGTTGGTGGCTGAGCACAATGTAGTTGGGTGGTAAGAAGATATATTCACATAGAAGGGAGCCTCCTTTTATACAGTACAGAGTATCTACGGTATTCTGCGAGGTTCCGAAACTATGAGTCAAATGACTCGGGGCAGTGACCGAGCCCGAGGCATAGCCAAAGTTCAACCCCGAGATGCCCGAGGCAGTGCGAGCCTGATTGGAAAGCAGTGTTGAACCGAGGGAATGAAAGTACATTCGAGGCATGTAGGCTAGAAATGGATAAAGTACCTACAAGCTGCAAAAGAGCCAATATCCATCACAAGTCCTCGGTTCTTGAAAACTGTGAGGGTGCAAAAATTGCTATGACATTGTTTCTTATCCGGGTGCGGGGAGTCGAACCCCGTCTAACTGCAGATGCGTTTCACTGGGAAGTTGAATTCTTAGCAGCGGTGCGCCAGACACCACATCCGATTGAATAGTTGCCCAGATACACCGCACTGTATAGATTAGTTCTCTAGACGTGTCCAACCTCGAGATGAGGGAATTAATGCCAAGGAATTGCAGAATACACAAGCAGTTTGCGTTGGAAAATCGCGGAGGCCGCGGTCTAAAAATGAGGGTGCAAAAATTGCTGTAACATTGGTGGTACATTCGGATGCGGGGAATCGAATCCCGTCCAACTGCAAATGCTTTCAAGTAGGAAGTTGAATGGCCAGCAGCGGTGCGCCAGACACCACACCCGATTGGATACTTGCCCAGATGCACCGCACTGTATAAATTAGTTCTCTAGACGTGTCCAGCCTCGAGACGAGGAAATTAATGCCAAAGAATTGCAGAATACAAAAGCAGGATTAGCGTTGGAAAATCGCGAAGTACTCGGTCTAAAAGAAATGAGTGTGAAAAAAGTGTTGTCAGTCATCGATTTCCCTATTCGGATGCGGGGATTCGAACCAAGTCCAACTGCAAATGCAAACTCATCACGCTCATATGGTCTGCAGCGGTGCAACGTACACTACACCCGATTCCATGCTCCCTCCGACGCGCTTAGTATATCATCGAGTCTTTGAAAAACCCAGTCTAAAAATGCGCAAAACATGGTATCAAACGCGTGCCACATTCGGATGCGAGGAATCGAACCCCGTCTGACTGCACATGCTGGATTCGACCGCAGAACGCCACATGACCTGCAGAGGTGCACCGTACATCACATCCGATTGAATATTCACATCCCATTGTACGGTCCACTGTTTCATTTGGCGAGGCTCATTTCGAGCGCATTTAAATTAATTTCCAAAAGAAGATCCTCGCAAAACCATGTTTGCTAGATGTGATCGAGAGTGCATGAGCTGATTGCGCCAGCATGGGCTGCACGCTTCTCGCCTCAACACGAGCCAAGGGCGCCACAAAAAAAATCACTTACCTTCAGATGGTGCATTCGGATGCGGGGAATCGAACCCCGTCCACCTGCAAACACCCTATTCATTACGCTTATGGGTAGCAGCGGTGCGCCGTACACCACACCCGATTGATTGCCCACTTCCACCGTACACCACATCCGATTGATTGCCCACTTCCAACGCACTGGATGGCCCGGTGGTAGATCCGACGAGGCTTGTGAAACCCAGCAATTTTTTTAGGGCAAATTTTGAAAGGCGTTCTGCAAGAGCAACCCCGCTTCGAGCCAAACTTACGGTTCACTACTGGACTCGAGCTCAGCAACATCTCCTCAGCTTCAGAGCTTCTGGCCTCAACACGAGCCAAGGGCGCCAAAAAAAAAAATCACTTACCTTCAGACGGTGCATTCGGATGCGGGGAATCGAACCCCGTCCAGCTGCGAATATTGGACAGCATATGATAGTCTCGAATGCCTAGCAGCGGTGCGCCGTACACCACACCCGATTGGATATTTACCTGAGGCTTATGAATCCAAGCAGCCCTTTTCGATCAAGGCACGGACAATTTTTAAGGGCGTCTCTGCTTCCAGGCAAGAGTGTCCTGCAGCAGACCACATCCGATTAATTCTTCCTACTTTTGAGCCTATGGTATGGCGTGATCTTCGAAGGATAAATCCTACGCGGCATGATGAAAGTCCCAGGAATTCCGAACATCGAGCACTTCTCTCTAGGTCCATGGTCCGAACAGTTGCTCAACATCCAACGATTCTTTTCTGAATCCTTGCTATCATTTCGTTACAGTTCAAATCCACTAGCAAAAAGCTGGTGGGATTGTTTCTTATCCGAGTGCGGGGAGTCGAAACCTGCCTAGCTGCACATATTACAAGGCGCGAGACGAATGAATATCTCGGTCTATGAGAAACAAGGGCCGCTGAAAAAGATGGCAAATGACAACAGCACATTCGGATGCGGGCAATCGAACCCCGTCCAGCTGGAAATCCGCTACAGTGTCTTCTGCATGGCTAGCAGCAATGCGCCGTACACCAAGGGGGAATCGGGATTCGAAATTAGGACGTGGGGTCGATTTATTTTTTTCGACCTCCTTCGGACCCCCTCCCCCCCTGTCACCTTCCATAACGGGAAGGTGGTTCCCACCCCTGACACCGGGCCGTCCGCTCCGCTCTCACCGGCACCTTCCGAACTCGGTGGTTGCGTTCGAGAATCGACGAAATTGGTTACCCGCATCTTGTAAGATCTTCTGGGAGCCAGCTGAAATACTTGTAGTATCTCTTTATGACTATTTCATTAGTCTTGGCTCATGAATGTCCCCTTTGCGGTCACATTGCTGCCCCTTCCGCTTTCAACCCACCAAATTTGACTGGTTTCCTACTACATATCAACCTAAATTCATAGAAAGAGATCCAAGGTGCCTAAACAATTGTTAGGCTTCACCTTCAGGTGCTTCCAGTGGGACAGATACCACATATGAGGAGAAGTAAAACCACCCAATCGGGGATGACAGACAGATTTGAGGGCCAAGTCGTCCAAAAACAGTGTGGAATACATTTAACTGCACCTAGACACAGTTTTGAACCTTCCTGAAGCTCCTGAGTAACATGTACTAGAAGTTTTTTTCGACCCGAACCGGACCCCCCCATGTCGGAAATTTTAATCCCGATTCCCCCTTGCCGTACACCACATCCGATTCGATACATATAGGGCACTGTGTGTACCACGGATTAGTGCTTGAAAATCACAGAGTCTTTGGTCTCAAATGAGGGAGCAAAAATTCCTATGACATTGGTGGTATATTCGGATGCGGGGAATCGAACCCCGTCCAGCTGCATGTGCTCGACGGAGTCATCTCTTATGCCCAGCAGCGGTGCGCCATACAGGACATCCGATTGGATACTTGCCCAGATGCACCGCACTGTATAGATTAGTTCTTTAGACGTGTCCAGCCTCGAGACGAGGGAATTAATGCCAAGGAATTGCAGAATACAAAAGCAGGATTAGCGTTGGAAAATCGCGAAGTACTCCGTCTAAAAGAAAGGAGTGTGAAAAAATGTTATCAATCATCGATCTATTCGGATGCGGGGAGTCGATCCAAGTCCACCTGCAAATGCTTTCAAGTAGGAAGTTGAATGGCCAGCAGCGGTGCGCCGTGCACTACACCCGATTGAATACTCGTCGCGCTTGTGAGCCTACCAGAATTTCCCAACAGCAAACTCCATACATAGCCGATAGCCCGTACAGCTTTGCACCGTTCAACCTTGGTTCAACCAAATAAATTGGAATCCCCAAGCCAAAAAAAAAAAACTGTCACCAAATGCGGGGAGTCGAACCCCGTCCAACTGCTATCGCTGAGGTACTTATCGGGACCTTTTCCATGACCTGCAGCGGTGCGTCGTACACCACACCCGATTGAATGTCCACATTTAGAGCACTTCGAAAATCGAATCTTGTGAGGCATATGAAATTCAGCACACAATGGGTGAGGTTTGAAACGCCTCCTGAAGAGGGCATCGTCCCTTTCGGGCAAAATCCTTTCGCGGCTTCTCGCCTCGAAACGAGCCCAGACTGGCAAAAAAGCCTACCCGTGAATGATGTATTCGGATGCGGGGAGTCGAACCCCGTCGAACTACAAATGTTCCAGAACACATATTCATGGTCAACAGCGGTGCGCCGTACACCACATCCGATTGAATATTTGCGCACATAAGGGCACTGTATGTACTACGGATTAGTGTTGCGAAATCACGGAGTGCTCGGTCTAAAAGATGAGGGTGCAAAAATACGCAGGAAACCCACCGTATTCGGATGCGGGGAGTCGAACCCCCGTGCAGCTGCAAACACTTTTTCAACACGATTCCATATGCCCAGCAGAGGTGCGCCGTACACTACATCCGGTTGAATTCCTACACACCCAAGAGCGATGTATGGATTAGTCCTTGCAGTTTCGGGGCCCATGGATTCAGGGATCAGGGGATTGAACGAAAAAAAAAGACGCAATTTCCCAGGCAAGACCCCAGCCCGAATCGAACGGGCTCTCATTGACGACCTATGATCCCGTTTACAAGGGACAAGGATGTGGTTACTGCGAGTCTTGGGGTCTTTGTATCAATGTATGAGGCTGAAGAATGTCGGTTCCAGTCGAAACCAAATTTAAATTTGTGATCTTTTCCAAAGTTCGTTACTGGGCTACAATGATCTGGTCCGGTCCACCGTCGGTCGCCGGGGGATTGATCTCCGCTGACACCTTCGCCAAGTGACGGGTCTACGGCTACGGCTGCGCAGTCCCCGCTGAAACGCCGTCTTTCCGTCTTTCCGCGGCGTTGCGCGTCCGAGGTTCAACATTCAACCCATTGCAAAATGAGTATAATTTGCCAAAAAAAAATTGGCTCCGGCCTCTCCCGCTACGGTCCTTAGCCACACCCAGAACAATGAACATCGACGGTGAACAATGACCCTCCTTTTGCCCTCATTTGTCAAATCAACCTGACCAAACGACGGGCGGCACCTCACGTGCGTCTGTGTGACTGTGCATCCTGTCAGTGTGACGGTGTCAGCACTTGTCACGTCCTCTTCGCCGACTTCTCCGAGCCGCACCCTCCGTCCCGCACCCACACGCACCCACACCGCCAGCACATCTCCACCTCCACCACCCTGCGTTGCGTCTCATCCTCCACCTCGAGAGCGACTCGACGGGACACAACAGCGACTCGACACCCTTCCACGACAGCACAGACAGGACACAGCAGCGACGACGCCGATACCTACTCGAAAGAACGGAATTCACAAGGGATATCATATACACACACACGACGATGCGCTCCTCCTCCTCCCCAGCCTCTTCAGCGAGCGAAACCCCTTCTTCGTCTTCGTCCTCCTCCTCAAATCCGAATGCGAAAACACCGAATTCAAATTCAGATCCGCCGCACAAACTGCGCCACCGCCTCTCGCGCGTCTTTTCGCGGGTGCGGGAGCACGTTGGGGGGAATGGGCTTGGGATTAGGTGTGTGTTTTTCTTTGCTTTTTGGGTTTTTCGGAGGAGGAGGAGGAGGGTGTGGGCTGCGGCGTGGGCGTTATGTGGACGGTTCTACGTGGCTGGGGGTGCGACTGCGTGGTCATGCTGTTGTGTGGTACTCGACGGCCACCGGCCACACTTGCCTCGCTCGTTCTTTGCCCTGCGACGGCGTGCAGCTCGTCACCCTCCCCGCTCCCCCGCTCCCATCGGGCCCCTCGTCACCCTCCCCTCCTTCGCCTACCTCGCCTCCCAGCCGACGCCCACACTGTGACACCCCGGTCCAGGCCTTGCCTTGCCTCCCTGTCCGTCATTGCTATCCGGAGCCCGGATGATGCGATGCTGCGCTGGCACTATGGAATTTCATTGATGTGCATTTGGATGCCTGATATCATTGTTTCGAGATCGCCGTGTGCGTCGAGTGATGGGGTGCCTTGCGGGATGTGCGGGGTGCGCGGGGTTTCGTGCTCTGGTGTTCATGCGCATTGGGAGGAGGAGTGGGAAGCCGCAGGGAGGGCACAGCTTGCTTTTTTCTGGCGCTGCAATGATCTCGGAACGCATACTGACTACTCTTTTTCTCTGTGCATAGGTCGAATCACAAGTGAGTTCTCTTTCTTTGCTTTTGTTTTTTCATTTGCTAGTTCGTTTCGCGTTTCACGAGCATTGCCCCTATGCGCACACCGTGTTTCGTATGCGTCCTTGCGTTTGTTCCAACGCATGTGCACACTCCTTCGTGCCTGCGTTTCCCATGCGCGTCATTGGCATTGTGGGTCCTGCCGTGCGGTCGGGCGAGGAACGAGTCGTTCGGCACACAGCGGTGCCTGCGGGCAAAGGGGTCGTTGTCGTGGACGTGCGGACGTGCGGACGTCGAGCAGGGCGGAAAGGGGTCCCCCTGTCTGCTGCCCTTTTTTTCACGCGTTCGCCGAGTCTGGACTCAGACCCGGGGAGCCGCTGCTGCGTGCGGATGACGAGGTCTTTTCGGGGGAGTTTTCATTTTGCGGGGTATTTTTTTTTCTCTGTTTTGCGCGAGCGGGGAGCGGGGACGGGGATGACGGGGACGCGTTACTGGCAAGAAGCGAGTCTGTGCCGAGTGCGCGGGTGGGGGGTACGGGTTGCGCACGAGTATCGCACGTCGAGTCGTCAATGTCTCACTCCCTCGCGCCGGGGCGTGCGGACGCGGGCGTATGTGTGTGCGCGGAGGAAGCGCTTTTGTGCAACGGCGAGGGCGAGGTCCGTCCTTGGCCGTAAGCGCTGCAGCGCACGGTGTCGTTGTCCCGTGCGAAACAGGTGGCGCACCGAGTTGGAGGAGCGGGGTCGACTCGACTCGATGCAGACGCGCGGTGAGTGGCGAAGGTCCGTCGTGTGTGGGCGCGTGTGGGTGCGAGGGTGCGGCGCGGCAGAGTGGTGATCGCACAGGATCGCACGACGTCTGGACCGCGCGAGACGGGTGTAGCGTCCGAGACGAGTGTGCGCAGTCGCGGAGGTGTACTTATGGCGAGGCGCGCGCGTGTGTGGGCCCATGTGGGCGCGTCGGTGCTGTGGTCGTATAGGCGGCTGGCCATTCGGCGCGCCCTCTTCGTCGTCTCTCGTCCACTCCGATGTCGTTTTTCTTTATTTCCTTTTTTGGACTCGACCTTGCTTTCACTTGCACTCTCCTTCCCTTGGGCTGGGGAGCAAGAGGGGGAGGAGGGGAAAGCTTCTTCTTCTTCTTTTTGTCGGAGGCATGCTACGATGATCTCGGAACGCATACTGACTATTCTTTTTTTTCTTTTCTGTGCACAGGTCGAATCAAAAGTGAGTTTCCTCTCTCCCTTGCCGATTTCTTTCTTTCCGATTTCTTTCCTTCTTTCCACTTTCTTTTCTTTTCGTTCCGCGTGCATTTTTCGATTTTCGTTTTCATTTTCGTTACGCTTTCGCGTTTCGCGTGCATTCGTGCCTGCGTTTCGCATGCGCGTCATGTCATTGGCATTGTGGGTCGTCGGGCGAGGGACGCGCGTCGCTCGGGACACGGCCGTGCCTGAGCTCACGCGGACGCCGACGTGCGAGAGGGGTCCGCCGTCGCCGTCACCTTCGTCCTGCCGCGAGTGGACGTGCGGACGTGCGGACGCCGACGTCTGACGTGTCCAGACGTGCGGTACAGCGAACGCGGGCGGAAAGGGGTCCTATCACTTTCGTCGGGCCCCTGACTGCTTCTGCTGCGCCTTTTTTTTTTTTTTTTTTTCGCGCGTTGGCCAAGCCTGGACTCAGCGTACTTAGGTTCGGGGAGCTGCAGCTACTACGCGTGGACGACGCGGTTTTTTGTCTTTCGGGAGTTTTCTGTTTTTCTTTCTTTTTTGGGGGACGGACCGGATGGCCAGTCGTGCGTGGAGTGCGTTCGTGGCCGGACGGGGAGCAGGGACGGGGACGGACGGGACGGGGTGGCGCAGCGAGCTTTCTCTGTCACTGTGTGTGTGTGGACGAGCGGTGCGCTGGGGGGAGGAGCGGGAGGAGCAGGGTTTTCTTGTGCAGCTGCACGCTCGCGACGTACGCGTTGTGCGCATCCTCTCCGGAGGCCGTGTCGCATGTACTCCCAGTATGCGCTGCGTGTGGGTGCGTGTGGGTGCGTGTGAAGCGAACGCACTGTGTCTACGCTCGAGACCGACGTATATGTCGTCCGGGGAAGAGCGGAGGAGGCGCGCGGTGTCTTTGACCGGGGCAGCGTTTTAGAAGCGCTGCTCGAGATGAGACGCGCATACGTCGGGAGGGAGGGCGCGCGTGCGCGCCAAGCAGAGCAGCCATTCTGTCACTGGCTCGCCCCGGCGGAGCGCACGATGTCTGGAGGGTGTGGGCCCACGGCAGGATATCCGCCCGATGCGCGATGGTGCGGAGAGGGCTTGTGCGTTATCGAGACGCCAGAGCCGTTCGCCAGCCGTCCTGGCGTAGTGGAAACGTCGATGCTCTGTCGATGTCGCATACCCGGTCGACAGGCAGTGATGTGGAGCCCGGGGTGGAGCTGTCCATGCGTCTTCCTCTCGTCCCTCGCGGGGCTGCCGTGTGCTTGGGGAAGAGAATGGCGATGCGTCAATGGTGTAGTACGGATGAGGTGTCGGCGTCGTGCGCGTGGGGACGAAGACGACGGCGTGAGACGGCGAGTGCTCGCGTGCTCCGCGCTGCTGTACCCGCTATTTGGCAGTCTTCATCGTCCTCCTAATTCCCTTCGATGTCGTTTTTCTTGATTTCCTTTTTTGGACTTGACCTTCACACTGATTTCTTTTACAATACCTATTTCTGCTTCGTCCACCACCGCATCCTCCACGTTCTGACCTCCTTTTCTCCCAGACACACAATACCCTCCCCTACCGCGTCGCGCGCTCCCCTCCCCGAACTCCCGCCCGAGCTCTGGATCCTCATACTCGAATACTCGACCTACCCCTCCTCCTCCTCCTCCTCCTCCTCCCTCTACCCCCCCTTCCCCCTCGACGCCCCCGACGCCCCCGAACTCCTCCTCGAGCTCCCCTCCTCCTTCCTCTCCCCTGCCCTCACCCCCTCCTCCCTCGCCCCGCGCCTCGCCCTCTACCGCGCCTCCATGCGCCACAAACGCGCGCTAACCCTCGTCTCCAAAAAATGGCACGCGTATGCGCAGCCCGTGCTCTACGCCTCCATCTGGATCGCGCGCTCCGCGCAAGCGGAAGCGCTCGCCCTGACGCTCCTCTGCCAAGCGTGCTGCCTCGCACCGAGCTCCGCGCCCGCGCACGCCTCGTCCGCGGGGCGGTTCATCCGCCGGCTGCACATCGAGACGCCCGCGCTCGAGCGGGTCGCGCGCGCGGACCTGCGCGCGATACTGGCGTACGCGCCGGGGCTGGAGGTGTACTCGGACGTGCGCTCCGTGCGGCGCGGCGCGTGCACCGAGAGCGTGCTCCGGGCGCTCGCGGCGGGGGGCGGGGGCGGGCTGAAGAGGCTGAGCTGGACGAGCTACGACGACCCGGCGCTGGTGGGGCTTGGGGTGGGGCTTGGGCTGGGCGTGGGGGTGGGGGTGGGGACGACGCATATGCATATGGGCGGGCGGCTGGAGTACCTCGAGCTTAATTTCGTGAGCTCCGCGGCGGCGCCGGCGTTTGCGAAGGCGTCGTTTGGGGACGCGGGTGCCGGGGGCGCGGTGGGGCTGGCGCTGCCCGCGCTGCGCACGCTCAAGGTCGCGCTCGACGACGCGACGTTTGCGGTGCTGAGCACATGGGAGCTGCCCGCGCTGCGCAACCTCAGCGTGCTCAGCGCGGACTTTTCGTATGCGGGCGAGGGGCTGAAGGTGTTCTTTGAGGTGCACGGGGGGCGGCTGAGGCAGCTCGAGCTCGGGCATTCGAGCGCGCATATCGAGGAACATTACCTCACGGCGCCGCCGCCTGCGCCTGCGGCCAATGGGGGTGCGGGGGCGGCGACGGGGGGGATCCGGGGGCTGAGTCTCGCGACGTGGTGCCCGCATTTGGAGGAGTTCCTGTGCAGCGCGGACGCGGCGTGGGACTGGCAGCACCCGGACTGGATCGCGCCGCATCTCCTGCTCCCCGCGCACCCCACCGTCTCGCTCATCGGCATCCGCGGGATCGACACGCGCATCTGGGAGGACTACGGCGACCACAACGACAACGACAACGACGCCGCCGGGCCTGGGGGGAATGGGAATCCCGAGAGCACGTTTTTCGGGCTGCGCGCGCAGTTTGAGAGTCTGCTGCAGAGGGAGGCGTTCCCGCGCCTGCGGTATGTGAGGGATTTGTCGGAGGGGTCGGACGCGATGCGGAGGGCAAGGGTGCCGCTTGCGGCGCCGGTGGCGGGGAGGAAGGATCGGAGGGAGCGGGAGAGGGTGGTGAGGTTTTGGGAGGGGGTGTTGGCAAGGTGTCGGGATGAGGGGGTGTGGTTGGAGGATTGGAGGGGGTGGAATGTGACGAGGGGGGCGTTGATGCGTGCGAGGGGTGGGCTCGGGGAGTAGGGTCCCTTTACTCCCCCGCGCCCTCCCACCTCCCGCCCCCCGTATGCCCTGGATTTCTTGGACGCTTCCTCTCCCGACCCGATTTCCCCCTTTAACCGGCGCTTTCCTGGCTTTATCTATCCTATGCGTCCGTCATGCAGCGTACCTCGGGCATCCTCGTTCTCATCCTCATCCTCCGCGGCTCCACCTCTCTCTCCTCTCCCCATATGCATACCCTCCCTCACTCGCACTCATACACACAATACACTCATACACACATACACTCATACATCCCCTCTTCCTCCTCACTTTACATCCGCATCCGCAACGCGTCCCCGGCGCACCCTGTCCATACATTCATCCCTTCATCCATCCACTCATACCTTCATACCTCCGTATATACACTCCGAAAACACATACATGCGCACATACACCTCTCCCTGCGTTCTGCGTCCCACACTCACTCACTCACTCAATCTCACTCGCAGCGCGTACATGCATCGCACAAGTACTATACATAAGATTCAAATTACAATACGTTCCTTACCTCGGGCTGGTATATATTAAGGACATTCATTCACTCATTCGGATTCGACATGCATCTTTGTTTGCGACTGAGGTGGGGGCTGCGTGGGGATGGCTGTAGACTTTTACTCCGGCTTCTGTTTTGCCAACGCACGAAAGCGGTCTACAAGGGGATCAGAGACATCATGATTGACTGATCGTATCTATCAGCTCTCCTCTTGAGTCTTTTCGCTCTTTTTGCCACGATGCACCAACTGCTTCGTCTGGAGAATCTGTCCCGTCTTCCGCCTTCCCTACAGGTTAGTTTCCGGTTGTGTTTGCCTTTGCTTGCCAGTCCAAATTACTCACTTCATGTCAATTTGAAGCGTCTCGCTGTGTCGGCTTTGCCCAGGGGATCATGGGAAGATTTTGAACGATTAATCCAGCATCTGGGGAGAAATCGGGATACGGAATTGTGGGCATCCTTCCTACCTGTATTTTACGCCAACCTGGATCCTGCTGGTATTCCGACGGGACCCGACGTGACCACTGTTGCGGCCAAGCGAGCGGCAATCGTATTGGATACTCTGCGTCTAGCACTTCAGTTGTCTGACGCTCCCGCCGGAATGGATCTATGGCCACGTATCTGGAAATGGACCAGCTTCTTGCACACCCGACGAGATGGCATTCCGCCTCGTAACGTGGACCAATATGCATCGGTTGGGCTACTTTACTTCGTCGGTTTCCTGAGCGAGGACGAGGACACTGCGGCGCTGATGAGCGGGACTTCTGGAGTCCGCGCAATTTTGATGCACGGCTTCGCCTCTCTTCTCGACACAGATCTAGGTGAAGAACATAGGGGATTTGTACATTTGACCACCATCCTGCGCAGTTTTATGGCGCCCGACCAACCCGCTAACTTAGCCGAGATTCTAGAGGCCACGAAGGGACGGGCTGGATTGGCATCCCTTGTCGTCCGATACATCGAATTCCTTCTTCCTCCTCGAGGAGCAGAAATCGCAGAAAGGACCATTTATCTCTACGATGGCATCGCGGGATTTATCTTGACAATGACACCAGATTGGGAGTAGTCTGTAGTTTACCGCGCCACCTGTCATTGGGGTCCAGGTCTATTATGTAAACATTGAAGTTCCCACGGCCACTTGGCACCGCGCCATTCTTCTCTTCCCGCTTCGTCGTCCTCCCTTTCTCCCCTGCCTCTTCCTGACCACGCCAATGGCTACTCGCTTTCGCAGAAGTTACCTTCCAAGCCGCCGGACTGCCCATGAGATCCTACAGAAGACTAGTCCGCAGTGGAGGAGTCGGCTACGTACAGGGCAAGAAGCGCGAGTCGTTCTACGAGTTCCTCGACAGTCCAAGTACCATTACTGGCGGGTGGAGGCCAGGCATGGCTGTTGTACCCGTCATAATACTCCAAGAATTGGCAAGCTTGGCAATGCCGCGCACGACCATCTCTTCGGCCTTCTGTGGTGCCTTGAACGCTCCCCAGCAACGCCTCACCCCGCGCCTCTGCCGTGCCTACAAGCATCGACATCGAGTCCTGCGGCTCCTTCACTGCTGGATGGCTACGAGTTCTACTAGGAGAAAGAAAAGACTCGGTGTATGTGGCCGGAATCTAAGGTACGCACATCTCTTCTCTCTTCAAGCACCATCCCCCGCAGGAGCGTCTCTGCTGGTCGCCCATCCACATCGGACGCAGCCTCGCCGGTGCCCATGCAGCGCTGCACATCGGCTCGTCTGCACCGCGCCGCTGTGTAGCGGCTGCCATCCGACGACGCGCTGTCGTATGTACACGGACTTGCGCCGGCTCATGTACATCCTTCTCCCTCCTACTCCCACACACTCGTTTACTCACTCAAAGACTCCAGCTGTATAATCTTTAATAAGGACACGAGAAGGCCAAGGTACGTACCTGCTCTCTCTCTCTACACGCACAGATCGCGCGCCGCCACCTTCCCTCTGGGTCGGTGTACATGCGAGCTCCAAGCGCGCATCCACGCCGTCCGCACATCATTCCAGATGACCTGCCGATGATGCGGCGTCCCTACGCACACCGCAGACACCCCGCCGCATACTTGCCCCGCGTTCGTTCCGAGCTCTGGCTCGTACTCGACGGAGGCAGCGTCGTTTTCCCTGTATATCAGACGTAGACGGACAGTCCCAAGTACCGTGTAGTCCTTATATTGCTTTGTAGTCAGGGCAACTTTTTCCGTTGGATTTCGGTTCATGATTGCTTTCCTTTGAGCACTAGATGGTCTCTACGCGTCTTGTGTGCCGAAAGCACCACTGTGGATGGAGGAAGACGCGTCGAAGCGCGATGTAACGGACGTGACGTCACGCGAAAAATTTCATGTTTACATAATACACCCGGACACCAATCAATCACCTCGGGTAACTGACAGACTACAACAAACGAGGTACGAGTTTCTTATGTTGTAGCGTCTGTTTATAAGAGACTAGATTGGGAGGCAATTGATGCGAACGCCTCTGCGGACATTGCTATTGCCCTCGTTTCCGCAGGCATCGTGGCGCCGCTCACCAGTGTAATTCGCACAATCAGCGACTGCTAGTGATGTTCAGGGCCCGGCTTGGCCTGAAAGCCGCGGCTTGGGCCCGGCTTCAGCGGGCTTGGGCTTCAGAAATCTTAAGCCCAAGCCCGAGCCCGCGACCAAGGCTTGAAGCCCCAGGCCCGGGCTTTCTCGGGCTTGGGATATTTTGGAGTCGATACATACGCAGGCGCACCTGTGGGTCTTCAAAATGTTCTGTGTCTCCTCTGCAATGACACTGGTCAGTCTCGTCCTCAGAAACAAACCGGAAAGCGACTTTCAAATAGAATAAAACTGCCGGGCTTCAAAGCCCAAGCCCGGGGCCTGACATTTTCCAAGCCCAAGCCCTGGGCCCGCTCAAGCCCTGCGTCGGGCCCGGCCCGGCTTGCTCAAGCCCGGGCCCGGCTTGGTCGGGCTTAGGGCTTGAGGCCGGGCCCTGAACATCACTAGCGACTGCTCTGTCATCCACGAGGATGTCGATGCAACACTGCTGGATTGCCTCAAAGCGCTGGCCCAGCTTTTTATACCGCCTGGATCACACAGGGCCATTGCTGACGCGATCAGTGCCGGTCTTCTTCGAGCGTTAATTCGTTGCAGTATTGTCTGCGACAAGGGTTCCCGGAACGTCCAAGCTTCTGCCTTGCGACGGCTGCTAGCCTTCATTTTACCTGGCAGCACCGTATACTATACGGTTGTCGCAAGGCTGGAGACACGGATGCATGATGTTGAAGAGTTGGCCAAATCACCAGCCTTCAAAGAATCGGGGATGTACGACGACTGGTGTTCCTTCGCGGATCTTGCTTCGCGACGCATCGGACTACTGAAAGATAGGGCGGCGGAAGAGCATGTCACTTTGAAGGCGTGCGATAACATGGAGGTCGGAAAGTCCCTCCCGTCTGTATCTCCCTTCCCTGACAATGTTTTGTAATACAGTGCGGGATAATTCAGGACAAGACCGAGTTTCGGCGATGCTCTCATTGTCAACAAGTCTTTTACTGTTCCCTGGGATGTCAAAAAAGGGATTGGCAAGCAGGACATCGTGAGACATGTGAATCGCTCTACATTTCGAGGCACAGTGAATTATCCCGATTTCGTTCTCAATCACACGTCGGTTGACTTGACTCGCAGATATTTCCCATATCAGCACGCGCAACCTTTCATTCATGCGATCCATGCTCCACCGCGACAGCTTCCTAATATTTGACCTTGAACAAGCACGCCAGGCGCTGCTCGCATTGATGCAAGCCAACCCCGGGAAACCAATTGTCTCAATGGTAGACTACTGGGATGGCAAAATCACACCGGAGTTCAAGCTCCTCGAACAGCAGCGTGCAGCAGACGAAAACGGCGATGTCTGCTGGGACGAGTATGCTGCGCGCGCCGCGCGGAGCGCCGGGCGCATGGAACTTCACCTCATGCTGGTCTGGGACGGTGCCGTGCTGCGTCAGATCATGTTTCCACAGCGCTCAGATCGCCCCACGCTCCATGACGGTTTTGTCCGAATTTCAAGAGATATAGTGGGAGTGGACGAGCAGCGGAAAGAAATGCAAAAGGTGATGCACGAGAGCCAAGATATAGTCTGTATCCACCAGTGACATCCTAGGAAGAGTTGACTTTTACACTTTTGGTGCTTCATTCTCGATAACATAATCGTCTCTCAAGCGCGGTTGTTTGAAACGAGCCAATGCCGGCCCACGACGCGCACAACATGGAGATGTTAAGATTGTTGAATGGCAACAAGTTTTGATTATCTACAAGCGAAAATACAACTACATTACAATTCCCCAGATAGTATAATGAGAAATAGATAATGATAGAGCAAGAGTAAGAGGGGACGTGCAATGAGTGTATATGTGCGGAGCGTATGAAATGAATGCGAATGTCTACGGTATATGTCAAGTCTCACCACGAGGAGTGGATAATAAAATCAACTGGCTTAGCATGCCCTTGATATCAGAGAGCTCCGTTTCGAGCGAGGTGATTCTGTCCTCCAGCTTCGGCTTCTTGCTCTGTGTGTTCGTAAGAACCGGGGCATAACATCAGTGGATATGGCAAAGATTACTGACCTTGCGATAGACGTCTGAGATGCTCGCTGGATCCCCCGCCGCCGATGGCCGCTCTGACGGACGTCGTTCAAAGTCGAAGTGGTAGAAGTAATCGACTGAAGCCATCGATGCCCTGTGTGGATTCTGATTTTGGCGCAGATGCTTAAGAGTGTGGTTAAATTGGGCAGACGCCAATGCAGAACGCTTACGGAATTACGTCGCGGGCCCTGCGGTCGAGGCGGGGGCTGTAAATTCCTCAGTAAACACTGCTAATACATAAATTTAACGGGATCCCTACCGCTAGCCGCGCGGGAGGACTCCCAGGACCGGACTCCTCGGACTCGGAATTTCTGGGACTGGGCTGCGCTGGCAATGGAAACAGCAGAATGTCCTGCGGCCGTGGCGGCGGTTGGTCTCGTGCGGTGGGCGTCACTGCATGCGAGCCCGAGTTGGAGCGCTCCGGATGTCCCTCACTGTGCAGAGTTTGCTAAAAGAGCGTCGGCGACGAGAAGTGAGATATAGGGATTGAACGCACATCTTGAAAGACCTCATGCCAGTCATTGAATATACCACCGGCGAAGCACTGCACCAGGAACCCCGTGTCGAGGCGCTGCTGCTTCCAGCTTTCGGTGAGGGTGTGGTACCGCGTGCTGAACGCCGAAACGAGATTCCTCAGACTGAAGGTCATCGTCTCGAATTCCCGTTCGTTGAGCGCGAGTGTGTTGGCTGCCTCGATAATCTGGCGGTGGCGTTCCAAAATCAACTCGAGGAAACAAAGAATAAACTGGATAGCCCGGTATTCAGCGGCAGTTAAGATGCTACAGTGAAGTATCGCTTACCCCCTCCAGCCGATGGGTCCCAAGGGCAGCCATGACCTAGCGGAAGATAAATGAAGCAACGGAAACTTTGAATGCAAGAAACAACTCACAGTCTCCGGACTTTCGAGATGATATTGAATCCTCTCCAACCGGGATCGTATGTGCCCCGTTTCTTTCTGCATAATCTCTGCCCGCAATGCATTCAGCGGCGCCATCTCCGGCGCCTGGTGCACAGCGCGATGGGCGATGCCGTCGGCGGTTAGCGAGTTGACCACGAGCCAGAGTTCGGAGAGGCCGCTGGTCTTGATGTAGGATTTTACACAGCGGCGGTTCTGCGGGAGCACAGTGCGCGCAGAGGCCTCGAGCTCGGAGAATAGCGCCTGGTAGGAGTTGTCAGGTGTGTAAATTCTGATGAAGAAGCTCGTACTTTGCAACGTGTTTTGTAGCTGTAACAACCAGATCAGTAACATAAGGCTTGCAAAGAATTCAGAGAACATACGCAAGCGCATTTTGCTTCCAACCAGCGGCCCAGCTTAAACGGAGAATATGTAAATCCAACACAAGTCACGAAAATGATATTGCGCGACTCACAATGCCAGCCACTGAACGGCAGACCACTCCGTTGGCCGCGACTTGAAAAAGTGGTTCACCTCATGCACAGAAATATAGCCGCTCCCGTCGTCGTCAATCGCGTCCGAGATATTGGAGTAGTCTGATACTTCGTGAGCAACTAATCAGCCCCACGCTGCAGAAGTCGAAGGCGTACAGATCACTTGGCTGAGCACACTGAGTGTCCACTGTTCGGGATGCGTCTCGCCTGCTTTGTGGCGGTGCTCACCGAATTGCTGAGCAAAGTGGTTGTGGACGGCTGGATATCAGATCGGAGATTAGTCGGCATCAAGGACGGAGAGAGAGAGGTAAAACGTACCGTCAACAAAGTGCCGTGCTTTGCAGCTGATGCGCCAGTTCTGCAGTATGGTTAATAAAAGGGATCTCATCCATCGCCAAGACGTACCATGCCTAGACAGATGGCGCAATTAACATTATACAGAGAGAAAAGAACCACGGCGACGCACTTTTCCAAACCGCCTTGATATCCTCGTCCTTAATCAACTGGTATGGCCCAGAATTCAGCTGCAGGGACATTAGACGTGGTTGAGGCATGACGATATACGGCACGCACTTGTTGCATAATCGTCTCCGTCGAGCGCTCGACTGCCTCGGACATCTCCTTCTGGGCCGCTTCGATCTTGAGCGTGAACATCGGCCTGCAAATTCGTCAGCAAAGCACGGGACGAAGAGTGACGCCAACGCACATATTGGCTGCCAGCGCTTCGTCAAGCCCGTGCCGCAGACTCGCCTGCACCTGCGGCGACACCTCCTCCGCCGCAAGCCCAAACGTGCCTTTTGCAATCTGCCTCAAGAACGCCGGATCCTGTAGCGCGCGCTCCCCACCGCCTTCTTGCACCTGCTTCTCCACAGACAGCTCGAGCGGCGTCTTTTGGGCAACACATGCCAGTGCCTGCTCCAGTTTTGATGAGACCGCATCGAGCTTCGCAGCCATGCCCGCGACGGACGCGTCGACGTCGTTGAGCTGCAGCGCGGAGCTTTCCGTGAGGATGAATTGCAGGCTCGCCTTGTGGTCTGTGAAGGCCTGCCCAAAGGCAGTAAGCTTTTTCTTGTATTCGGTGGAGCGTAGAGTGCGGGCTAGTTTTTGCACGTGCGTCAGAGGGATTTTGCGAAGGAGCAGTAAGCCCCATACCAAAGTGACCGTGCCGGTAGTACACGCTGGATAAAAGGTCAGATAATTTTCAGCCAGAATTGAAGAGAAAACTGACTCTCGGAAGTTACCGAAATCCTGCATCGTCGTATTAACCTGCGGAACAACAAGAAGTCATTAGACATATGATAGCTCGTTTGAAAGGGACGGAAACGTACACCCTGAAAGAACGTATCAAGACTGCTCTTGATCTGGTCCTTATCCGCACGGAAAATTGCGCCTAGATCGCACAGCGTGTACCAGAATACCGTCTGCGCGTGTGTGAGCTGATGCTCGCACAGATTGTATTTCGGGCCAGGACGTACCATTGTGTGGTATATGACAAGCTGTCGTTGCGTGTCAGCGGGGGTTGGAATGACGGATGAGTGCAGACGCACGATATTTTTGTCGTTCTCGTTCCGCTCGAGCTCGTGCTTGATGATAACCTGCCCACATTCGTGTCAGCTACCAAACAGAAAACATGAGCAAAGGAGTGCTGTACCGAGAAGATCGACTCCGCCACCATTATGGCTGGGATATACTTCGTGATCGAGTCCAGAATGACCACCATGTCTTTGGCGGGTGCCAGTACCGCCGTGACGTTCTCCTTCACCACGCCCCACGCCTCGCCTGCAAACTCGTGTCATTAGGATCCACACATATCGCAAATATCGAGAAGCAAGGGAAGGAATGAAAAACGCACTGGCGACGATCTCTCCCACAACCGTCTGCGCCTTCGTCAAGTTCTGCATACCCACAGTTATGAGCGGGCCTGCGCTCTCGTGTAAGTTGTCTGTTTCGAAGGGGAGAGAAGAGGAAGGGCGTACCAACGGTAGCGGCGACCTTTGCCTTGTCCATCTTCACCGTCGCGACAATGTTGTGGCCGACAGGCGCCATGCCGGAATGGCTCTGCCCCGAGTGCGGGAGACCGTCATGATGAGCCGCTTCGGCGCTTGCGACGGCCGCGGCTGCGAGCATGCCGGAGGATGGTGTAGGAAAGAGGGCGTGCGCCGCAGGAAGGAGGGAGTCCATGGAAGCATCCCACTGCGTGCCAAATTTCGCGGGCTCCGTCTGTGTCTGCGGTTGCGTCGCTGTCGGAACTTCCGAAAAAGAAAGGGCACAGCAATATCAGAGCAGTACTCCGGGTGCAAAACGAGCAGACTCACACGAGCTGGACGTCGGCGAGCGTACTTGAGGATATACGTGTGCGCCGTAGATGAGCTGTGGGTCCGAGTATCCGCGATTGTGGTTGAGCAGGGGCGGGACGGGTGGCAATGGCTTCGGGGAGTCGCGGTCGGTTAAGGCCTCAAAGGAGTCAGCGGAGTCGTAGCGGCGCACTATGATGTCCTTCGGTGGCGGGCTCTTCTTCGCGCCCTCTGTGGAACGCTTGCGGATGCGCAGACGCGAGAAAGGAGAGTGGTGCCGCTTTTCGGTGATCGGTGGGGGCGCATCGAGGTCGACGAAAGATTCGTCTGCGGTATTTTCGCGCCGCCCGCGTTTGGGGAAGATGGTGGACATGAGGGCTAAGGAAGAAGGTTGTCGCGTCCTCACGGAGTCAGACGGGAATACCTCGAGGCGTGACGGCAACAAATGCGCCCAAAATTAACCAGCGCTTCGCCCACTATCAGATTTACGACGTCGAATCAGAGTCAGAGTAAGAATGGAGCCACGGGCGCCTTTTCGAACCCATCTCGACTCCATCCTCATGCTATCTCCGTTCTCGCGTGCCGACACCGAACCCACGAATTTGGGCAAGATTTATGCGATGGGCCTAGCATATACACCGTTGCACAGTGCCAGAAGCCGATTACTGAATGTCGAGCTCGATGCCTTGAATTTGTTTAATGAATCACCTCGCTCAACGTGCTACAAGCTCGGGCAGCAAAAGTGCCCGGTCGTCAATCACAAACAGAAGGTGGATCTCCGATCCGCGTTGAGAGATGATAGATTGACCACGTAAAAGCATCCAGGTCGCCTGAATCCCAGAAAATTGCCAGAGAAATTACAGAGAAATCGAGGCATGACAAGGCGGGAGAGCGCGAGGAGGACGTCAGATTTCGCGGCTCCAAGGACAATTTTATGGCGTGAATAACCGCAGCAAGCCGTTGACGTGGGCAGAACAGGACCGACAGCATGAGAGGCAAGGGTGATAGAGATCTGCACGAGATGGAAGAAGACAGCACAGCGCCCACCAGTGATGGGGCGTCAATTTGTGATCGGCAGTTGAGACTCAATAAAGAAGCACCGCCACTTGACCGCCACAGAAACTCAACATCCGATCTTCAGGGTGTATACACTGTAAAGCCCTTGTTCTTATTGAATGCTTAGATCGGATCTCAGCAACTGTGGAAATAATTACTCCGAAAGACGGCGTAGCGGTGGAATTCAATTTTCTCGAACCCAAGTAAGTGTGGACTGTGTGGTCGAAAAATATCTGAGACTGTGTTTTGAGCTAGTTAGAAGAGATGCGAGCACTTCGATGGTGAGCACAGGAACAGACGGAGTTCCGAGCTGAAGGTGGTCCGACTTTCGGGGTGAAACAGGCTGTTGTCGCACAACGGTGCTCTAGCAACAGATGAAAACCATTAAGTTGCCGCCCATTACCAGCTAACTCCAGATAAAACATGACACATTTCAATCATAAGCCGGGGGAGGTAGCGAATCCCTTCCATCCGAGCCCGCACCACGCACGCCCTCAAGGCGCGCAACCTGGGCCCGCAGTGCGTTCATCTCAGCCGCGATGCTCGACAGCGCGGGATCGGCGTGTCCTCGCGACGAGTCCGGCGACGTGGGTGAATACGCGTGGCTGCTACTGCTGGTGCTCCAGCTAGGAGCCGGGCTAAGCGCGCCGGGGCTAGGTGTGGGTGCCAGGTACTGTTGCTGTGCCTGGGGGCTGGTCGAAGTCCGCACCAAGGGCGCACCACCGCGTTTCTCATCGACGACCCATGCGATGGGCGGCGCGTATTCCGCCTCCACCGCCCGCTGCTCTGCCATGACGCGCTGCATCGCGGCATCGTGCGGTTGCACGTATGCGAATGGGTCCTGGGGCAAGATTTGCGAGTCGTTGTGGTGCGGGTTCGAGTATTGCGGCTGCTGGGGCTCTTGGAAACGCGATTGCAGCTGGGGCGGATCGCGATATGCCTCCGGTTGTATTGGTGCGACAAAGTGTGGCTCGTATGGCTGTTGTTGTGGTGCCGTGTACTGTTGCTCGGGATATTGCTGCTGGTTGGGCACATACGAGTGCGGCTGCCCGTGCGCTGGATCCTGATAATAGAACTGATACGGATTGTGCGCATCCGGATACGGCAGCGGGACTGGCGGCGACGGGCTGCCATACTGCTGTGACGGCACCGCCGTCAACGTCGGCGCGCGCAGCAACCCCGCCTCCGACATATTCACACCGTAGCCAGGCTGGCCGGTCGCGCCGTAGGGTCCGCCACCGGGGGCGTAATTGTTCTGCTGCAAGTTGGTGTTCCTGCGACCAGCTTGACGGCGGCAAATCAGGAGTAATGCGACGCCCGCGCCGACGAGAAAGACTACGCCAGCGACTGCCCCCGCAATGGCTGCGATGTGCGACGTGGCCTTTCTGGCTGTGACGCCGCTCTCAGACGCAGACGCGCCGGCGGGATGGGCGGTATTCTTTGCTTGAGTCGCAGAGGATGCGGCGGAAGAGGGGGGTGGCTGGACAGGTGGAATGGTCGTCTCAGGTGTTGCATCGTTCGAACTGCATCAACATTCAGAAGCTTGCTAACGGAGGAAAAGGTGGACGTACGTGAAGATAGCATAATCAAAGTATACCACTCCATCCGAGGCGAGCGTGATAACATGTGGGCCAAGGGGTAATTCCTCCTTCGAGAATGCGAGTTGTGCGTATTCCGCGTCCGTATTTGCGTCAGCCGAGAAATCGTCGTCCACGTCCTTGTTGTCGAGGAAGATCGTCCACCCCGTGCCGAACACATTTGAGTCTGAGTTTGTCGTGTCAGGCTTTGCAGTGAAGAGCCAGATTGCTGTGCCTGCATGAAGGTTTTTTTTTAGTGTCGGAGATCTGCGAGGCAGGAGAAAGAGAGACGCGCACCGGTGAATTTCAGCGTCATATTCACTGTATCCGTTGAGTTCATCACCGCAATGGTCCCATTGTACAGCTTCGTCACATCGAAGCCCGTCGTGTCCAGGTGCGTCACGTTCGAGGCGGGCGTATATGTGATGAGCGAGGAGAAGTCATCCACTGTGCGGTTGGCCTGGCCAGCCGCGAGGGGCAGCAATGCGAGAGTCGATAAAAAAGCGTACAGGATCCACGGCCGCGGCATCGCAGCACGGGAGGAGGGGGAAGTGGTGGGGAACGGAAAGGAAAGGACAGAAAGTGGAGATCGATAAGAGGGAGGACGTCCCAAAGGTACAGTGGGCGCTTGATACGTCAGCCTGTGTCGTTCATGGTGAATGAGTCAAGTATGCGACGATACGGTGAGAGGACGTGGGTTGGACGGATGGGACAGGTTGAAAGCGACAGGTGGAATGCTGACGTCGGATGCTGTGCATGTCCATGATTCGGTGTGGATTGGATCGCAAGGTGTATGGATAGGCGAATACTAAGCTGTAGAATCGAACTATGTACCGTCCCAGCTCGAAATTAGCGACATTGGCGGAGGCACAAGGGTGAAAGAGGGAAACAAGCGTATCTAGCAACAAGCACAGAATGTATCACCGGGTGTCGAGCCAAAGATCCGAGAGCCTTTCAGCCGCGAGGGTGAGACGAACACCATTGCAGCAGTGGCAGGAGCCGACCGAAGTTGCGCAGAAGACAAGCTTTTTCCAACTTTTGTCGGCTTCTCTTTCGAGGATGTGAGGGAATCTAACGGGCTTCAAGTTTCATCGCATGGCCTCTGTCGCAATCAATGTCGAGTCTTAGAGCCCAAGATAGTCGGGAAACGGTCGGAGAAATGCTGAATGCACGATGGTAGTGGTGGAAGAGAGCAACCGGTGCTCGGGGACTTCATCGGTCCGATGGTTGGAGTTTTAATATTTGATGGCCGTAAGATAGCCGCCGGCAAGCTTGGTTCACTTCTTCGCGCTGGCCTTGCGAATGGACGAAAACAGAATGCTGATCTATTTACCTCAAAATCACTCACTGCTTTGACTCCCGACGCATTCCGGAATTCATTCGTGCACTATTTTATTTCCCCGGGTTCAGATTCAGAGTAATCCTTGAGTCGCCCGTTGGCTTCGATTCCGGTAAATATTACAATATTATCCTGCATGCAACCATGCTCCCACTCTCCTCCCTTTCACCCCTTCATAGATAGCTAAGGAATCCCGAACGATTCCGGCTTGACGATCGCGACCGGCGGTGTCTGTGGCCACTGTGCGTCACGATGACCGGCGCCTGCGAGCGACCGCCTGAATATCCGCCGTAATTGCCGCCGTAGTACCCACTGCCGTACGCATAGTTTGGGTAGTAATGCTGCGTGGGCAGACCGTAGTAGCTCCCAGACGAGCTGTGTCGGTGGTGCGAGTGCTGGCTGTGGTGGGAGGGGTACCCGTAGGACGGCATGACAACATTGCCCATGCCCACGCCCATGCCGGGGTACATGGCAGAAGAGTTCGCGTAGATGTAAGGCATTTGTGGGTCGTTATGATTTGTGGGGGCGGGTCGAATGCAGGAGGGAATAGTCGGATGGTAGGTTATGTGAGTAAAGGTCGTGAAAGTCGTGAAAATCGTCAGAAGTTGTGTAGACGAAGAACAGGGCCAGCCAGTTGTTTGTTTACCGCAAGCAGGAGAGGCTTATATACTGCGGAATGAGACAACCAGTATCCCAGTCGACCGGGATCCGTCTGCGGGAAACACGGCGTTATGGCCTGGTTGCGAGTTCAACAAGCGGCATGGACGGCTTGATCGGACTCCATCCCCAGAAAACCAATCGCGGCAACTCAACTTGACCATGGGAATGAGCATTCAATCGGGGCTGAGCGGGCTATAAGAACCAGGCAACGCCGGGTTCGATTGGCTTACACAACACGGACGGAGGCTGTTGCTCTTGATAGTTGCACGGAGCGGGTAACTTATCGGGGTCAGCGGTCAGAGTTTGAATTGAGAACTCCGTTGATGCGCACTACTTCGAACATTCAGAAAACAGGGGGGGTTATTGGAGGGAAAGAACTCACAGCTTGCTGATTTTATTGCCGTCCGAGAGGTGCGCATTGCCGACGACGGGCTTCGCGACGGCAATACCGTCCGAACAGTCGATTCTGGGTCGCCGTCATCTGGCTCATGGCTTTTTTTAAATCGCTCTGCAATTTGGCCTGGGTGCCTGCGACCAGGGACAGATAAGGAACGATCCTGGTTTTCCAACAACGAAACAAAAGACACACTAGTCTGCCAGGTACAGGCCGTACGGGAATCTGAGCGACAAATATGGTGTGGCTTTATCAACCCAACGTTCGCCCTGACATAGTTATCTGTAAAAAGGCCGGGGAAGATGGGTACTTGCTTGCCATAACCCGATTGGGATTCTGACTTAGGCTTGCGATTTTGAACTGGTTCATGTAATTTTTGTCAGTGGGTACTATTTCCGACTGGGTAGCCGGCCAAACAGGCTAGCCGGCCATTTACTCTGTACAAAGAGAGCAACCTAGTGTATGGCTAAGTTTGAAATTGGGGTGGCGAGGGGGACCTATGGCGCTGGTCCATACCAAAATTCAACCGAATGTGATGTTCGGATCACATGTTGTGGCATGTTTAGTCTCGGCCGCACAGCCCCGATCAGCGTTTCCTTGCCTTCCCGCGACGGCCTCCATCTTGCTCCCTCAGTTCTCCATCGTTCCGCGACTTCCTGGGCTCATTCTACTCCCACAGTCCGGGGCTTCCTTCTGCGATGTCACAGAGCGCACATCCGCCCAATTCACCCCTGTGACGACCCAGATACCTCGTCACTCCCATCCTTTGTCGGTCAGACGGTCGTATCCACACCGTGCACCACATACATGCTATGGCTCTAGGATTTAGCATGGTCCTTTGGGACTGGTACACCTCCATCCTTGTGCGTGTCCAATATTTTTCCTGTCCCAATTCCGTCCTCATCGCGGGCTTCGAGCTGAAACCACCCAAATTTCGTGCCCGAGACCTTTGGATTTTTTTTTTGGAACCCAACGCTATCCCGGTGTCAGGCCGGGCACTCTCGTATGTTGTGAGGGCTTTTATGAAACGATCCGCACCATATCTTGGGCCGCTACCACTGCTGGGCGTGCCGAGTGCCCTGAATAGTCGGGGATGGGTCAGCCGGCAGGCTGTTCTGCGATAATGCACACTTTTTCTCTGCTGTTCTATATCTTGTATGTCGACGATAACTGTACAGAATAGTCCCTAGACACCCCCTATAGTATTCCTGACACAAACGACCCCGAGCTTTTACCTACAGAGGCTGATTGACGGAGTGGCCGGTTGCCCCGTATTTGGCTTTGTTGGCGATACCGACGGAAAGAAATTCCCTGAATGATCAACACTCGCACTAAATTCATAGAAATTATATCGAACTATCCACAGGATATCAGTCTTCATATGGGTCCACCATGGCCCGCATAGCGACAATAGCGCTGTCAAGAACGAGCGGTAAATGCTAAGGTGGCTGGGTAGCCGGTCAAAAATAGTACATCCAACTAAGAGGCGAATGGTAAGGTTAATTGGAGAAGTACCGCATTGGATGATATATTCTCTCCCAGCTACCTCTTGAGACAGACAGCAGGCCGGCTTCGCTGGCCATAGGTAGCTTCTTGTTCACGTCGAACCCCAATGTTTCCTTCATGACGGATATATCAAAATGGACTTCTCGCAGTCGTGCTAAGCGTTTCAGCGCGCTATCTGTGAGTGGACGATGTGAGGTGTCTGGGTAATCCTCGAATTCCGCATCGACAACAACGTGGACAACTTCCACGTTAGGCATGTGTTCCGGGAGGGTGGCCATCATCGTCATCACGGAATGAGGGACACGCAATTTCCTGACTTTAGCCTGTAGCGTCAGGAAACGGAGTGCTGGGATATGCGGTAAATCCACCGGATTGTCGTGATACGCTGAGGACGGTGCATAAGACGAAAATGTATTGAGACTCGATGACAAAAGACCGCACCGTCAAGATGGATCCTAAGATGTTGGAGCGAATCACTGCAAGTGAGCGCTAGCTTCTCCAGCCCGTTTAATGACCCGTCCTTCCGGACCAATACGTGAAGCTGCTGCAGGTGCTGCCAGGATCCCGCTAGATCGTCGCTCATAAGATCGCCAATTCCTCCGGTGGCGCTGGGCCGCAACGCGAGCGCCAGACGAGTCAGCGGCCGCGCAGTGCAGTAAGCCCCATCCTTGGGAAGAAATGTGCACGTAGTGTGGGTGTGATCTAAGTCGCAGTCCACCAAGGCTACTTCCTCGTACCCGGCGAGGGCCTGAGCGACTAATGATACAGGGACGTCGCGGCCGTATATGAAGCCGATGCAGCGAAGCGAGGGGAGACACATGATTGAGTTGAGTGCGTTGTGAGATTCATCTGCATCCCCCCATTTGCTGCTGGATATGACCAGACGCCGCACCCGGCTGAGCAGCGTGACTATTGTGGCCAACGCGAAGGGGTCGATCTCCAAAGCAGCAAAGGGGCCGCGATTCAATTTGAAATCGTCGCAACACTTGCACCAGCATAAGCCATGGTCGACGTGGAGATCGCGGATGTACGACCCGAGGTGCGGAGCAGCGGACAATCCAACGGCTAGCTGCCCAAAAACCCGGCACTCCACTTTTAACTTGAGAGACTGGAAGAGCTGTCGCTGCGACGGCACCAGGAACGTGCGCCCGACTAGAGCACACGCTTCAAGGTCCTTGCGGTTTGGAGGCTCGCACCAATGATTGGTCGCCGCCACTTCATCGACGATTGCATCGATGAGCTCTTGTGCTAATCTGTCCATTGTGGGCGGAGGCAAGGCGGAGAGGGGTAATTACCGTAATCATTTGGTCTTGTTGCTCACGGTCCTTTCGTACTAACAATGGTCAACTTCAGTTCAATTGCTATTGCGCCGCAGTTCATCAACTTGGAGAAAAAATCCAATTTGCAAGGCACTCTCGCACGGCTATGTTTTTAGTTGAGGGTAAGTAGTTACACCCCCATGAATATCCGGTTAAAATATCGTTCCACACCCTCCTCACTGTGAATTGACTGTGAACGACGACTCCGAGTATCCCGTCAGGCCTCACAACCACAATGTCACATCCTCCTTCAAAATTGTGGTTCCCATGTGCATGCCCCTGCGTATCCTCGAGAACAACATCTGGTTCTTGAATCTCGGCCCCAAAGTGCCAGCTCGAACAAGCGCAACGCAACGTACCAGGTCAAGGGGGTAGCGCAAGAGCACCCTCAGGAGCGCCGCATAGCGCTCCGGCGAGGCGGAGAAAGTAAGCACGGTGCGACGAGAGAAGGTACGGGAACGTCCGCAATAATCAACTTGATGAAGGGGCGAGACAAGGTGAGGCCCACTGGTCGCGCAAAATTCCGCGCGCTCCGTTAGCGCCGACAAGAAAGTCGAACCGCACTGTTTCCCCCAAGCCGTCCGTATTGCAGACGATCGCATCCACTCCCTCAGCGTCCTGATTGAACAATAGCAGATTGGTTCCGAATTCAACCGCACAAGGATATTTCTTGTGCAAGGCATCACGGAGGATCGCCTCGAGATGGCTTTGACCAAGGCCGATGAGTGTGCCCTGAGATTATATCCGATTGGAGGATCAATTAATATATTCGGTGCTCACAAAAGGCCGAGCGGGAGTAGGCTCGACGGGAGGCGCCCTGAAGAAAGTCTGCAGAGGGACGACGCCCTCTGGCAGAATGTACTGTCGCACAGGAGGTATAGCTCCCGCCTGCTTGTTGATATCGAGCACACCGAGTGCCCGGAAGAGCTCTTGAGTGCGCGGCTGCAAAAGGAAACACATTATATCAACCAAGGGTTTTGGATACTAAAACTGACCTGAATACCAAAGCCGCGTTGTCCTGGACATGTCGGGACTCGGGAGGAGCTGCCTTTCGCACAAGGGCCAGAGCACCAGCAGCACCTTTTGCAGCATCGTGATTGTTGCTGCACCTCTACATACTTACGCGTTGGCATATGTGGTCAAAACAGCGCTCAATGATGCGTCCTCGCGCGCGCGCGCCATTGCCGCCGCCCGCTTCCGCGCAGGGCAGCAGAGGGAAGGGCAGATGACTGTGGGCGGCTCAGGGAAGGCGTTTAGTATTACGGTTCCGAGTTTTAAAAATTTATTTTTAAACTCGGTCTTACCTCCAGTTTCTCCGCCAAAGGGAGGGTGTTTTGTGTCGATGACGACGAGGCTTCGTGGTGGAAACACTACCGTAAAAGGGAATTTCTGTGTGTTTTTCTTACCCCCTATGGTATTTCAGTCATTTTGGCTGACTGTTATGTGTCATATCTGTTTACTCTCTTTGATCTTTTTGCCGTTGTGCTTCTGCCCATCGTTGGGTGCCAGAATATTTGACATGAAAGCTGGAAACCGCCCCGCCCCCGGCGAGCTCGAGCCGAGCGAAGCTCGGGCGAGGGCGAGCCGTCAGAATTAGTAGATGTAAAATAGCCAATGTTGAAAGCTGGAAAGAAAAAAAGAGAGTAGATAGAAAGCTGTCAACTCCCGGCCCCAGGCGAGCTCGAGCCGAGCGAAGCTCGGGCGAGGGCGAGCCGTCAGAATTAGTAGGTGTAAAATAGCCGATGTTGAAAGCTGGAAAGAAAGAAAGAAACAACTCGGATCTGCCATGCGCATGCAATGGCCCTAAAGCCCAAGTTTTTCTGCAAATCCCGACATGCCATTTGGTGGATTGAAGGCCGAGGCGTGAGCGCAGCAGTATATCGGCTTGGAGGCAACATAGACAGATGGATGAATCAGGACGGCAGCTCCAAAGAATCGCTGGAACCGTGGATGGAGGAGGAGGACGCGACGTGGGAATCCGTGGGATCACTAGGATGCCGGTCCTCGGAACGTGGACGGACCGGAGATTGGCGATCGGTTCTATGATGGCCGTCGGCACGCTCACTTGCAACCAGAAGTACCTTATCTCGCCTGGCATACATTGGCCTTGGATGGACTCCGATGCGCGGAAACTGCATTTGATGCATCGTACTTAGCCAAATCGTAGCAGTGGGTTTGTTGATTTCCCCCTAACGCGGCTTAGCGATTTTGCAATTGCTGGATGTGTGCCACTTTGCCACCAGTTTCCTATAGGTGGCCCATAGTGTAATTATATCATTCATTACACTCCGACGCCTGATACAGAAAGGACGCCATAAAATGCGGGTTCTACGAATACATCTTGGTCTGATACAATTCGTACAGTTCATCTTCTGTTCGGAGCCGCTCCTTCTTTGGAACCTTTCGAGCTGATCGCACTATCAAGGATGTTTGAGATAATATGCAACTGTAAGGTGTGGTCGATTACACGCACCGGCTTTTATGCCTTCTCTAATGTAGCAACGCATCACGTCGTCTGTTGGAGCGTACTTCCCGAGTCTCCTGACTTCTTCTTTGAGCGATTTTTCAACTGTATCATGTTCAGCAGACGATGGCTGGGAAGAGCAAGACTAAACCGGCCTTCTCGTGCTATTTCGGCCTCGCGCGCACGCTCTCTTCGACCAGGACGGGACTTTTTGCGTCCCATCTTCAAAAAGCCGCCAGAAGATGATGCGGCTGATACTAGGGTGGAAGACAACTGCTGAGTGGGTACACTGATGGTGAGAACAGTTTAAAGTCAGTGGCATTCATCCTCGCCGGAAATATCTGCCTGAGGAGATGAGGGTGTCTGACAAGACGAGTCAGACATACTGAGACATTGTGCAAACAAGTACTGCATACTATGGGCAAGAATGATGAATCTGCCGCCACAGGCGTTTCTGGCCCTAACCGACTCTAGTATACAGCTCCGGGAACTGCCGTAGTTGTGGACCATCCACCACCGAGCCGATACAAGCCCTGTCGAACATTTGAACACCGGAGCAGGTTTCTCGATACTTATGCCTGGGGACAACACGACAGAGAACTCACAGATGTTGAATCCAAAGGAACGAATGTCGGGTGGAATAGGGTAGGTAGGGAGTGTTGTGAGGAAGAAACAGAGGAAATTATTAGCGCATGGCTCGGGCCCGAGTCGAACGAGCGGCGCCTGCTGAACTGCGTATCGCAAGGTTGTATTCAACGCAGGCGTGGACCGTCCACCGAGCCGGTAACAGCCCTATGTTGGACTCGGATATTGTCTTGGATTTATTCATGGGGAAAACACAAGAGAGAACTCGGCGATGTTGGATTTAGGGATTCAGGACGATGGTCGACGAAGCAATGCTTTTGAGGAAAAAGATGGTGACCCCCATGCACCTATGACTCGTGCCCGAGTCGAACGGGCGGTGCCTGTTGAAAACCATGGCCGTGGGCGTATTTTAATATTTGCGAGGGTGCTAAGATGTGTGAGTCCCAACCAGTCCCGTTAGCGTTCAAACTCATAAGTGGGATTCCGGAAATCATTCACCGAGGCGATGACGAGGAGTCGCGAATCCGCGGCGCGGTCGCAGAAATTTGTCGGTGTTGTACAGTTTTGACAGATACGTACTTTGGAAAAAAAAAAAAGACACTCCTAAAGCAGGTCACGGCTCGGGCCCGAGTCGAACGGGCAGCTCCTGCTTACTAGTCTCTGTCCCTTCTATTCAACGCAGGCGTGGACCACCCACCGAGCCGATAAATGACTGGATTCAATGGAGCCTGCATAAATGTGCAAGTTTGAATTTAGCGATTCAAATTTTACATTACGGATCGTCTGAAATCGAATGTAGATGAGAATCTGGAGAGGGTGAGTTTGGAAGTTGAATATGTACAGGAGGCGCACTGCTATGGGAAGCTAAGGAGTCAGGAAAGCTCGAAGGAATTGATGAAAGGAGAGAGTAGTGTCCGGCACATTGATGCATGGAGTCTGTAAAAAGATCTAGTGGATGGAAGTGCACAGGGCCCGAGTCGAACGGGCGGTTCCTGCAAAGTCTGTATTACCGTTGATCCATATAATCGCTGGCAGGTGTGGAACATCCACGACCGAGCCCGTGCAAGCCCTGTTTTGAACTCGAACACATGAGTATGCTTTCCAACATCAATTGCACGGGAGAACACGAGAGAACTCAGCGATGTTGGATCCAGGGGAAGGCATGCGCTACTGGAAGAAATGTGAGAGCAAGGTTGCAAGCTCGAAAGAAAAAGACTGTGCCAACCATATGGCACATATAGTGTGCAAAAATTATCTAACGGTCGCATCTCGGTGGAAACACGGGTTTTGGTCGCATCTCCATGGTTTTTTTCAGACTGCTTGCAACTAATCAAGATCGGTGCAAAGTGAGCTTAAATGGGTCGCAACTGAGGGCTGAGGGACTACACTTTATTTGGTTTGCTCCTGGAGACTTTCCGCTGGAAAGCTTCGATATCGCAACCAAAATGATCAGAACAGTGATACGATCAACGTGCCGGTATCTATAACCGGAAGTCAACTCAATTCTTTCCTTGTTCAAACAGTAATGTGCGCCTGAGTAAGCACCGATGGAATGGCGAAGAGTCAACAGGTCATCGAGGAGTCTTTGGGCTGGGAAAATGACTTCTGTACTTTTACAGGGTGTATTGAACGGGATGAGGTCGAGAATGACAAAATAATGAGTTTCTTCAGCTCACGCAAAGCCAGTCCGGTAAAACGGTCTAAAGAACTAGTCTGGGTGAGACAATGTCTATCCGATGTACTGTATTCTCCTCGCAGGCCTGAGCAAAAGCATTTGGAGCCAAATTGGAGGCCAGCCGATAGCCGACTGATCACGGATCAGAGCCCAAATAATGACAATGTTGATGGACAAGATGCAACCCAACGGTAGTGAGATGCAACCCAGATGTAAGATGTAAGCTAACATGGGAGATCATCGAAGATTTGAAAGCTTGTAAGCTGCGAGCAAAAACCCTGCAACTTTTCGCTAATTTTTGCACAGTATATCGCCCATACAACCACATCAACGTATGGCTCGGGCCCAAGTCGAACGGGCGTCCCCTGCGCAACATTCCTAACCTCGACCGAGAATGGATGTATTGCAGGTGTGGACCCTCCACCGAGCCGATGCAATGCCTGTTTTGTTGAACTTGAACATTTGAGTGTTTTCCCTCGTTCATTCCGGGGAAAACACGACAAAGAACTCATCGATGGTGCAGCCAGACTCAAGAATGTTAGAAACCGTGCCAGGAGATGGAGTTGTAGGGGAGAAAAAACAAGCTAAAGATATCGGGGTATGGCTCGGACCCGAGTCGAACGGGCGGCTCCTGCTGATAGTACAACGGGGGCAGATTTGAATTGCTGCAGGCGTGGACCGTCCACCGAGCCGATGGAAGTCTAGGGTGCGCCCTGAATGTAGCATCAAGATATGGAGTGCGAGAAGTACTTACGGAGCAGGAGCAAGGTGTCGCGGAGGTTGAAGAAGGACAAGGTATGCATCAACACACCCCTCCACCGAGCCGATGTAAGACTAGATTGAAACTCGGCGAGTTGGTGTTCGCTGTCGGTACCAGCGTAGTTTGGAGGTTGAATATCATATCTGCACCGACTAGCGTCGACTGCGACGAGGCGCACTCCTATGAGAAGCGCAGGAGTCAGGAAGAGTCAGATTAATTGAGGAGAGACAGAGAGGAGTGTCTGGGAAAATAGGTGCTTTGAGCTGCGAAAAGACATTTCGAAAACAACCTATGGCTCGGGCCCGAGTCGAACGGGCGATTCCTGCTGGGAGTTTGTTTTGCAGTACAGATTTGGCGCAGGGATGGACCACCACCGAGCCATTCAACTTCCATTCAACTTTGCCATTGTGAGGGGCACGGCGAGTCGGTCTGCATGCGCGCGGAATTGACATAATTGGTGCTGGTTGCTCGGAACCCGCGATGAGACTCAGTGACCGATGCCGTTCTAGCCCAAAAGACGCACCTGGGTTCAACATGCATTGGCTGTAGGAAGTTTGAACGTGGGTGAGTGGGATAGTTTCAAGAAGTGGACTCACAAAAAGGGATACGAAACCGCAAATGGCTCGGGCCCGAGTCGAACGGGCGGGTTCTGCTGAAGCCGTCGCGGGATCACATTGAACGCAGGCGTGGACCGTCCACCGAGCCGATACCATCTGCATTGCGAGGTTGGATGTATGCGCACGTCTTAAATTCGTCGAACCATACAATGAGGGGGAGTCACCGATGCTGATTCAGCGCGTCTGGATTCAACGTGGCCTGTAAGAATGTTGAACTTGGGTAGGTGCAATCCTTTCAAGAAGTTAACTGGGGAAAAAGAGTTGCGATTCGTGGGCTATGGCTCAGGCCCGAGTCGAACCGGCAGTTCCTGCTGAAATCCGTTCACCCAGAATCCCAATTGCCGTAGGAGTGGACCCTCCACCGAGCCTGTATCACCTATATTTCGGGCTTAGATGTATGCCCATGTCCATCGCCGTGTTTGTATTGACGGTTGTCGTCGTCGATGTTGTTTCCCGAAGATGTACAAGCGAATCTCACTGAGGGGCTGGAGAGATGTTTCAGTGGCAAAGACGCGTTTCTGAATCCGGCTCGACATTCAGCTCGTGACAATGAGTTTGTGTCAAACAGATAGACATAAGACCCGCCAAAAACAACGAAAAAACTAGCGGCCAGAGTTTCCATGGCTCGGGCCCGAGTCGAACGGGCGGCTCCTGCTGAACGTCAGCTCGAACTGTCTATTCAATGCAGGTTTGGTCCCTCCACCGAGCCATTGTGAGAGGCATTGCGAGCCTGTTTGCGCGCGCGACTGAATTGATTGGGGCTTGCCACTTGCAATTCAGGATGAGACCCGATGACTGATAAGTACCCTTTCAGCGGAAGGGACTCACCTGAATTCAACATGGCGTTGAACACGATAAATGCAGCCCTGACGCGAGACCGCCTCCTCACTGATAAGATTAGATTCCGAACACTCGCGTTCGATAAACAACTTGTGTTGAATACTTGGAGTGGCCTACTTGAGAATGAAGAATCACAGCCGGATGACTGGACAAAAGAGTGGGTTTTAGTGGGTATGCGACCGATGATGAATAATAGACATGGAATAGGATAATATGACAGGTCGGAGTCCCACACTGGTTAAATAATGTGCGTAACGGCATTTCCTCCTGAGCAACTTCCCCGGCAAGATCTGGTTCACAACCAGCGACAATAGCGGATGATCTTAGAATGCTTCCTTCTGCAGACTGAGTATCATTACACCAAACGCTCCAAAAAACAAAAAAAATTCAACATGGCCTGTAGGAAATTTGGACTTGGTTCAATGGGTGTAACAATCTTGAGAGACTCACCAAACAAATGTAACAATGCACCTCCTTATAGCTCGGGCCCGAGTCGAACGGGCGTCTCCCTGCGGAAATACCAACGCCTCCATTCCAACTGCTACAGGTATGGTCCACCCACCGAGCCGATAGAAACCTCGTTTTGAACTTGAACCCATGAGCATATTTTTTCAACAGTGATTCCAGGCTAAAACACGACAGAGAACTCACCGATGTTGAATCTACGGCGAAGAATGCACCGAGAATACGGGGAGACAATGTCAGGACAGGGAGTAGTATTATGAGGAAGAAAAAGACGCTATTGAGAGGTTACTGAATGGCTTGGGCCCGAGTCGAACGGGCGGTTCCTGCTGAAATCTGTTCACCCTGAACTCCAATTGCCGCAGATGTGGACCGTCCACCGAGCCGACGTAAGTTTGCGGTCGAGCTTGAACAAACGAACGAGTTCAAAAACGTTTTGCGCTCACGATCAGACCCGGACGCTCAAGTGCCAAGAACAGCCTCAGACGAAAGCCAAGAGCTCGGCGAGTTGGCGTGCCGTAGGACGCTGCCACGCAAGACGACCCGGCCGAGAGTAAGCAGCGATTACTTTCCCGGAGCGTGAGTGCTGCGGTGGAAGAGCGGAAAGAGCATCCGATGGAGAAATTTGTACGGGGGACAGGCAGCGCGGGGGAATGAACCCACGGATCCGACGGCGAGCGCCAGCGGACAGCAAAACGCAGCAACTCGCGGCACACCGCGCGATGACGGCGACTGCCAAGCGGATCACATCAGGAAAAACCTCCCGCGCCAATTAGCCAGAAACTATCCCCAATTATACTGTCTCAGGATAATTGGACGTAACTTCGGATAGTTCAGGGAAATTTTGAGAAAGTTCCACTAAATTACCCTAATTTCAACCGTGCGCGGCAAGTTCGTCAAAGTTTAGCCAAGTTCAACCAACTTTTACTTGTATCCGAGTCTCGCTACGGGACGTACAAAAGATCGGCTAGAAGAGTGTAGTATAACTATGCCTGTCCGTCCACGGGTTTGCAAAGAAGACCCGACATTTTTCCAGGACATTGCTTGACTTCCATTCCGGCGGTGCAACGGGCCCGAATTTTGGAAGTAGGTGGATGCTCCGCCGTATGTTCTGAACCGGAATTATACTCGCCATCCTTTCACCATCGATTTCAGAGCGTGATATCTTGAACATGAGATGGTTCCGCTCGGGCTCCTTGGTGAACCGTGAGAACCACTCCACATAAGCCAAATATTTTGGCGGCTCGACACCCGCAGGGAAAAGCTCTTTGACGATCCGAGGCGGAAGGGTGAACACAAGGCGGACCTGCGCAATCCGATACCCTGCGGTATTCAATCAGAGATCACATTCTACATGCATCGTAAAATTGCAGGAATCACTCACCGCCTACTCCAGTCATTCCTCCGTCCCCTGTGTTCACAAGTGCCGTGTCGAAGCGTGCAGGGATCTCGTCACCGTTGGGGAGCTTGTGAGCGGGCTGCACATGAATAGAATCGATGATCTTATCCTCCGGCCCATTCGGACTAGCATGCGGATCCGACGTGCTGAATTTAATTCGTTCGAATACCGGCACCGCGTTGAAGAGCAAATCGATGTTGTTCGCAGCCGCCTCCACCTGAGATCGGGTCAAGCCCGGATCAGAAAGTTGAGCAATGTAACGGCTGAGTGCTTCGTCGAAAAACTTAGCCCCGTAGTTCTTTTGAATCGCCTTGAACGTCACCGATTTGTGGGTCGGGTGTTTCGGCATCACAAGTTTCCGCTCGTACACGATGCCTGGGTGGAGATTCTCCACCACAGGAGGCCTGGACACCCTTTAAGTCGCCATTGAATGTACTGATCGTGACGAAGGATCTTTTCTTTGCGCTCGAGCCATAACGTCATTTGTGGGAACTCGTCCTTCGAATTGGTCGCTCGGTAGGCGTCCTTGGTGAGGTCTATGTGGAGACGTTCAGTATACTCGGTGTTGTTGTTGTCCGTTGTACCGTAGAACTCGATATTCATGGGATAGTGCTTCCAGGAATGCAGCTTTGGGAGTTCAAAGTCGCTGCGGACTCCCAGATCCACAAAGATACTCTTATTTTCGTGGAAGCGTTCTGCCGCGTTGGCGAGATGCTCCAGCGTCTCCGTACTATGCAGAGGATGCTGGGCGATCGCCGTGAAGTCCAGTACTGCACGCACGCAGCGCACAAGACGCGCAGGTGACAATCCACCTAAAAGTAACTTTACGTCAATATAATTCCAACGAGCAGGCGCAAAATTCACCTGGGAGCGGCAGATCAATAATAATACCAAGGAGGAATCGCGAAATCTGGTCGTGCTCTTTCCCGGTAACGCGATTCAACTTTGAGATCCCTTTCATGAAAACCCGAATGCTGTGGTTCGGAGGGAGTCGGCGACAGCGGGCGTCGAGCTCTGCTTCTCCGTACGCCTCTTTGACCCAGGAAATTAAGTGCTTGATCATGCCCTGGTAGAGTTGGTGAAGGATATCGGAAGTGATGGACGTGAAGATGTTTGTGTACGGAAGGTTTTCCCAGAAAGGATGAACGACGGGCTTGATCCCGGCCTCGGCGCACGCTTTCGCATATGCCGTCCCGCCTTGGTCGAATGTATCCAGGGCCTCCAGAATGCTCTCCAGATGGTGGCCATGCCGTTAAGCTAAACACTCCTTGCGCGAAGTTTAAATTCAAGGTCAATCTTCCTTTCCACGCATCGCCGGTCGTCGATATCGCGCAAGAGATCTTCTTCGCGACGCCGAAATCCCTTGGACGTAAATTCAAGATCCTTTTGAAATCACCAATAGAAGATTCGCCCGAGGAGCTCGAGTTAGCTGACGCGATGCCGGCGCTTGTCGCCGCGAATGTACGTATTTCAGTTCCGCAATCCCTTCAAATTTAAATGTCTTCCTAGGTCTGCGGCGCTTTGCACAACTGGAAGACCGGTCGCTTCATGCCCTCTGACTTCACCCAGGCCCGTCTCGAGACGACGTACACAAACCTGCTCAAAACGATCGACGGGATGCGCGAGGATACTCCGGAGCTGTGCCACAAATAGTGATGTTCAGGGCCCGGCTTGAAGCCCTAAGCCGGCAAAACCGAGCCGCGGCTTTTGAAAGCCGGGCCGGGCCCCTTCAGCCGGCCCAGGGCTTGGGCTTCAGGATTGCGAAGCCCAAGCCGGGCCGCAAAGCCACGGCCTGGGCATGAACTTGATTGCTTCGAACAAGGCTTCGAAGACAATCTCGCAGTCGCTTGCCGGTATGCAGAGTGAGTTGAGGACTTCATATGCAGCTGTCCGTGCTCACAATTGACTCCATTCTCAACGCCTCTGACGATGCCGGAGCTCGGCATCGAGCTGGATCAAATGGGAGGGAAAGCGACTATACGCGTCTGAGTCTTCAGTCTTGGTTATCTTCTCTTTTCCTTACACCAGCATGCAAAGGTAATCGTGTTCCAAGTTCCAACCAAGTTCAATTGAACTGGGCATAAATCCAACCGCGAAATTCAACCGTGCAGTACACCCTCGGCTATCACACAAAAGCCCCGGCTCAGGCCCCGGCCTACGGCTTTGAAGCCCTGGTTGCGGGCTTGGGCTTGGGCTTCGAACTTCTCAAGCCCAAGCCCGCTGAAGCCGGGCCCAAGCCGCGGCTTTCAGGCCGGGCCGGGCCCTGAAAAACCGTGCATCACTTTGTGGCCCACAAAGTGATGCACGGTTTGTACATCAAGTCCAGGTACGAATTTCATTGCCGCTGTTGGCTAGCATTAAGTATTCCTGTTTAGCCAATCTCCCGCGGACAACGCGATCGCTTCTACAGGGTCGGCACGCAATGTCATTCGCCTTGATCTGGTCGACGACGACGAGGAGTAGATATTACGTAGAAACAGTTGTACTCTGGCGTGTTAATTGAAGCTCTTTCGGGTCCATCTTGTGCGATAATCGAAACATAATTGAGGGATAACTGAGGAACAACCAGTGTCAAAGACGTGCTAAATATCCCCCAAGTAATGTCTAAACTTGGGTAAATTAGGGAAGTTCGTCAGGAGGTAACTTATTTGGGTCAAGTTTGACCTAACTGTAACGAGCATAATCCTAGGAAATTATCCAAGATTTCACTGAAGTTTGAGTAAATTGGCAGGGTAGGCTTTTCCTGATGTCACTGCAGGCGGCCCAATCAAACACTGCCCTGGCACGTGCACATCTGATGTGGCGCCAAAAATTAAAATCGCCATCACCACCACCGTCGTCGTCTTCGCTGGGATGATTTCCACCGCACGCCAAAAGCCAAAGGGCCCCATCGAGTATGTCTTCCTCTGCGTATACTAGCTTACTTAACGTCAACACTACTATTTTTCACCCGGTATCCGGCCACTTTGACATTTATGGCTAACTCCCGAGCGCCAGACTGCCCGTATCCAGTCCAACGGGTAGCTAAACAAAGGTATATATCCTGTGAACAGTTCCATAGCATTTGCAGGAATTTACCTCAAGTGTTGATGGTTCAGGGAATTTATTTCCGCCGGCAACGTCAACAAGGCCAAATACAGAGCAACCGGCCACCCCGCCAACCAGCCTTTGTAGGTCATCTCTCGGGGCCGCTTTCTTCAGGAGGGGTACTGGTGGTGTCTGGGGACAGAGTTACACAGTTATGGTCGACATAAAAGAGGTAGAACAGTGGAGAAAATTTGTTGATTATCGCAGAACAGCCTGTGAACTGACCCATCCCCGACGATCCAGTGCCCCCGTCACACCCAGCAGTTGTGGCGGCCAAAAGGATGGTACAAATCGTTTCATAAGACCCCTCACGACATACTAGAGCCCGACCTGACACTTAGATAGCGCTAGGTTCCAAAGAAAATCCAAAGATCTCGGGCACGGGATTTGGGTGCTCTCAGCTCGCAGCAGACAATGAGAGGGGAATTTGGGCAGGAAAACTTTGTTCACGCAGAAGGATGGAGGTGTACCAATCCTAAATGACCAGGCCAAATCCTAGACCCATAGCATGCACGGGGCGCACGGCGTGAAAGCGACCATCTGACCGACACAAGATGGGAGTGACCAGGTATTCGGGTTGTCAGGACAGTGGATGAGGTGAATGCGCACCCTGTGGCATCGCAAAAGAGAGCCCAGGACTGTGGAAGTAGAATGAGCCCAAGAAGTTGCAGAACCATGAAGAACTGACGGAGCAAGATCGAGAACAGTGACCAGTCCGGGGGACGGAAGGAAACGCTGATCGGTGCTGTGCGGCCGAGACCAAACACACCACAACATGTGATCCGAACATCACTTTTGGTTGACTTTCGGTATGGACCAGCGCTATAGGTCCCCCTCGCTCCGTAGACCTCAAACTTTGCCATATGATAGCTTCCTCTCGTAAGATACAGCGAATGGCCGGCTTCCTAGTGTGGCCGGCTTCTGGGTCGAAAATAGTACGTGCAATGGCAGCAATTGGGCAGCGACCCCTCGGGCCTCGCACCCCTTCACCCCCCAGCGCGAGGGCCCCCCGCCCTGCTCGCCCAGGTGGCCGTGCCACTCCTCCTCCTTCCTCACGCTTACCTCGCACCTGTTGACTCGGCAAGTAGGTAGTACTTTCGGCGCGACTAATCGCACACGCAGTAGGCGCCGTTGGTGCGTGCTATCTATGTTTGTTTCAATCCGCTGTTCGCCTATCCATCCCGCGTCCTAATTTTGCTCCCGAGCCCATCCGGCTTGCTGGCCCTAATTTGACTTTCTCCCCGTGGATATCGCTTGGAACGTGAATATATCTGCAAGTTTGAATTCACTTGGTACTGTACGTCTTACGAGCCTGAGCAACCTGTGCGGCCTATGAACTACGCTGTTTGATATCTTCGGCGCGGGGAACAGCTGTAGCCAAGAATTGTGAGGTGAAGTGCACGAACTGACTCACAGAGGAGTGCTAGTGCTGGCCAAAAATATGATACGCCAGATTTAACCTTGGATATATCCAAATACAACTGAATACGATACGGGCTCGGAGCCTCCGACTGAATATGAATACGGGTGGATATGAATACGGATATGATATGGATACGATATGATACACGCTCAGCGTATCCAAATATCGGTCATCGAGGCTCAGCCATCACCAATCACCCATCCGGCACCCCAAGCAATGATCCTCCGCGGCCCGGGGGGAGAAGCTGTTTACCGGAATAGCATGCCGCTGACAATCACGGAGTCGCCCGTCTTCGGCATCTCGGCATAGAACAGCCCCAACCCGCCACAACATCAACATCGCCTCCTTTCGACCTCAGAACACATTGTCTGCGAGGATACAGTCTCTAAGTACTGCTAAGGAGATATCCTTCGCATTGGGGTTTGCATTACCTGCACTTTCAGAGGGTTCGAAAAAACATGCAGCATATTTGAATATATTCATATCGTATTCATATTCACCGGCCTGGATATGAATAAATATGAATATGCTCGGATACGGATATGATACGGGGTCAGCAAGGTGAATACGATATGAATATGAATACGATACCCGATTTTCGTATTCATATCATATTATGGCCAGCACTAAGGAGTGCGCGGTGGGGGACACGACGGATAATCCACCCAAAAAAAAAGATGCAATGGCGAGCCATGGCTCGGGCCCGAGTCGAACGGGTGGTCTCTGCTGAAATGCCCATAGGTCAATGGCTGAATTTGCCGCGGGCGTGGACCGTCCACCGAGCCGATAACATCCCTGGTCTGAGCTTGAATACAACGGCAGGGCAGGGGCTTTGCAAGGGAGAAAAGCATGTTGGAAAAAGTGATATAGCATGGAAGGGGAAGCTCCCGCCTAAGCTTTTCGAGCGATATTCCACTCAACGCATTCAAGTTGGAGCTCACTTACGGTCTCATTGCCAGAAGAACTGACTCTAGGGGATCGTCTGCACAAATTCAGTTTGTGCTCGTGATAATGAAAGAATGACTGACAAAAAAAAGATCTAGACGACATCTTGGCCAAGGCTCGCGCCCGAGTCGAACGGGTGGCGCCTGCTGAATTGTAATCTCCACCAAAATCCAATTGCCGCAGGTGTGGACCACCCACCGAGCCTATAGCATGTCCAAAATCAGGATCAGTACGCGCACGTCGTGAAAGAGCGATCCCGAGTCCTAACCGTGATGCCGTGCGGGTTCAGTGGCAGCAGTTTATCTCAGTGCAGAGGCATTGAGATGGATGTGCGGAGATTGAGATTGTGTGTGATAATGAGAGAATGACTGACAAAAAGGATGCGCTGCGGTTGGGCCCGGGTCGAGCGAGCCGTTCCTGCTGAGAACTGCTCATCTTCATATTTGATGCAGGTATGGACCACCACCCCCTCCCGGACCTATACCAGGCTCTTCTAGAACCTGATGTGTGGGCAAAGTTTCGTGTACTGTTGTGAGAGGGGGATGGGCAGCGCGGAATATGAATGCGTGGCAAAAGGATCAATGTCAGATGATGGCTCGAACCCGAGTCGAACGGGTGTTCCTGCTGAGATAGCTCCAACTTCAGTCTGAATTTGCGGCAGGCGCGGACCCTCCGCCGAGCCAGTAAAAGCTTTGTTTTTCACTTGAGCACATATGCATCTTTTCCAACCATTATTCCAGGGGAGACCGCGCCAGTGCAAGGCCCATTCTTTCGTTATAAATCCAAAAACAACTGTCGGGTGGAATGCTGGCGCAGGGAGGTTTGTAGGGAAGAAAAGGCGATACCGGTGGATCGGGCCCGAGTCGAACGAGCGATTCCGGCTGACACTTATCCAACGCAGGCGTGGACCATCCACCGAGCCGATACAAACCCGGCTTTGAACCTCTTTCCAACATTCATTCCAGGAGAAAAAGCGAGAGAACTCACGGATGTTTAATCCGAGGAAAGAAATGCACGGAAGGAATCAGGACAGGCGGTTTGGACAGGTGAGTCGACCAGGTGGATAGTTTGAAAGCGGGTTGTGAGTCGCGGCGTGTCAACGATACACTCAATGCAGATGTGGACCCTCTACCGAGCCTGTATCTGTTGTTCTGGGCTGGGTAAAAATGACGCGACCGGCGCGGCCTTGACGCGCACCGGCGCGGGACTGACGCGCGTTGACGCACCACTGACGCGCACTGACGCAGCGGTGGCTGTGCTATTGGCGCGCCATTGACGTGCAGCGTATATCTTTCAAATGCATGCTCTGTGAATGCTAAGTCCATGTTGTTAGCTTCGCCTAAGCCCAATACATTGTTCTATTCCAAAAAAGGAACCCCAATTTTTTGAAGTTGTAACCCCGATTGGCTGAATAGGGAATTCCCAACCAACCACCGATTCACAGAGTGAAAGTGGCCTTTCCCCGGTTCGAAAGACCACGCTAGGCCTAGTACCTACACTGCCATGACTCGTTTCGTGAACTTGTGCCGCAGTCGGTTGAAGGGAGTTTATACAATTTGACAAATGCTTGACCAGTTCCCGAGAAACAAATAGCATATTTCTCGGGAACTGGTCAAGCATTTGTCGAATTGTATAGAGTCGGATAGACTTGAAACACAGTTTGAAGAGTTCAAGAACCCAGGGGCGTAATGAGCAGCGGTGTTGCCTAGCGGTAGATCTATTGTTGACGCGACGGCACTCAGCGGTTCAACAAATGGCTGCAAGCTGGGCAGTTGCTTTTTGGTTGAATACATTTTGCGCAAGCTTGTGCCGCAGCGAATACAAACTGCCCCGCTGGTAAGAAGAGGAAGAGAGCTCATGTCACAATCCTTGACGTGCTCTCGACCGGCATTCAAACTAAGATTTGTGTTCTCCGAAGGCCACAGTGTTCAGCAGATTGAAAATTCGTTCAGTGGATTACAACTTTCCCTGCTGGCCTACTCTCGTTCTGCGTGACAACGTGCTGCTGGAAATAACACAACCGGCATATTGACGCGGCGGTGGCTGTGTCACTGACGCGCCATTGACGCGCAGCTTCTAACTGTTGCACGGATGCTCTGTAAGCTTTGAAAAAAATTGGATGGCCTTTTCTAGTGCCAATACATCGTTCTAAACAAAAAAAATCCGACTCAATTTTCCACCCCTCAACCCATGCAGGAGGGACAAGAAGCGGTTGCAGCAGTCTATGAACGCTCCGAGCATCAATCCGGGTTGGCACATGCTATACTAGTTACTACTCCAAATACATTGTTTGCGGCGTCCGGCACAAAATTTCTTTGGTTGAGTCAACCTTGCCCCGCAATTGGTCTGCGATAACTAGTATGTACACATGTATACTGCCACACGCCGAATAAGCTGACGATGAGAGCGGATTTGGGGCAAGATTGGCCTGTAGTGGAGTCAGTGAGGATCAGCGCGATGAACTTACACATCCTGTTGTTCGGGCTGGGTGAAAATGACGCGACCGGCGTTGACGCGCTGTGGCTGTGTCATTGATGCGCCATTGACGCGCTGCTTATAACTTTTATACGGATGCTCTGTAAACTCCAGGTAAATGTAGTTAGCTTTCCCTGGTGCGAATCCATCGTTACAGGTCAAAAAGTAGAACCGCAATCTTTCGCCACGTACCTACTTGACGGCAATTCCCATCCGTTCAACATTTTCTCCTCTGTACACGCTCCGCTCAGCTCTGTAGTATCATCCTCTGAACGATAGAACTGCTAGTTATGATTTCAATCCCATTCGATACACATCAAGTTCGCGCTCTTGAGGTTTGGAATGCGGGTTTTTTGTACCCCAGGCCTCCCCGGTTCCTGGTCAGGCAGTTTGGATAGCCGTGTCGCCGCATTTATCCTGGCACCGACAGTGTTGTCCGGTATTTAAGTTACCCGCGCTCTTTCCTGGGCACTCTACAATTAATTCTCGCCATTCCCGCTGTGGTTCAACGAGTTCGGGGACCTGATTGGCATTCAAATATGAATCATGTCTCGCCGCAGAACCTTCACAACTTGAACGATTTGCGGGTAACAGTGGCATCTTCAAGCGTTCGTGCGAAAGACTTCTTGAGTTGGCCCTGTGTATTGAACTCAGATGCTACATAACTCGGTGTCGCATGACTGTAGTGGGCAGGTGCGCCGGTCCATTCCGACAATCAAAATCAAGACCGGAGGTGCTTCGTAAAGTGCTCGCCATTCAGGCATCTCGGCCAATGTCCAATTTACAGCTTCAGAGCGTCAAGGATCTGTATCTTTGAAGCGCGGAGCAAACATTGATACGATCGGGTGATACGCCATGGTGCGCACACTTTGCATTAGCATGACATTGCCTCGGAATCCGAGTAGCCTGAAAGAGATGTGAATCGGCGATTGACGCGGCGCTGTTTGACGCAGCAGCGGCGCGCAAGCTGCAGCTTTTCAACACATCGTCTGTACTCCATAAATGCACTTTGTTGCATAAAGTACACTACAGTGCACGGAACTTTGGCTTGATTGAAGCAATTTATGTTGGAAGCCACGGCTATGCGTAACTGTGGATGCGGCGCAGTGGCGTGCGTGGGTGCGGGTCCAAAATAAATCGTGAGATAAGGGACGGGCGAAGCCTCCGTCACCGTATAATTTCTGGTACTTTCTGCTAACCGCGCGGCGAAACGTACGCAAAACCAAAATCCTTCGCGCATTTGCCTCTCATTTCTGGCGAGACCACACGGAGTGCACTGACTTTGCGCGCGTACATACTGATTCTTCACGCTGCTGGTGCAGCCCTAAAAGTTGCAGTGAACCGAGCTACCTCGGTGTTGCTTTACTTAAACAGGGATCCAAATCCTTCCACAGACATGGCACAGAAACGACCACCCGATTGAGTTTGTAAATCCGTGAGGCGCGCCGCTGGGTGCGTCACTAGAAATTGCAATACATACCTCGGCGGTCCGAGTCAAGAATGCGTTAAGAGTATGAATCCAGCTTAGCCAAACTCGAGCAAGCAGCGTCTCAACGTGCACTCGGCTCGAGTCGGGCTCGAGTCGGGCTCGAGTCACTCGAGCCGCTCGAGCCCTGTATTAATTCATTATCCGTTGTGTGTACACCCAATACAAGTACTATTACACCATTTTCCCGCTCGAGCCACTCATCTGAATCGTCTGCTCCTGCTCGACTTGCAGATCCGTTCGAGCCACACCCACGCTGGAGCCACCAACCTGCTCGATTCTGCAACGCCTGGTGTATAGTGCATCTCACCACAACATCTTGCTCGGGCTCGAGCCACCCGCTCACCGAACTCGCATTATGCAAGGGAATTCGTTGATGTAGCGGGATCGGCATGTACACACGTAGTTCGTGGCGCCCGCTGTAGGCCATAGCTCTGCGATGCCCCGACGGACAGGTCGATCGCCCGCAAAATAAAAGGGGACCTGATTGGGTTATGTGGATTGAGATCCAGAGAAGATACTATTCACCGATAATTTCAATTTTAAACTTTGAGTAAACGGTTAGCAGTGCTCGGAGGGGTAAGATGGTGCTCGCACCTGAATGGCAAACCGATGTGATGCCTTGGTGATGCCACCGACGACCGTGAGCGCTTGAAGCCGTCAACCTGCAGCTTGTAAGTGAATTTCAACGGAGAAGGGCCTCTGAACTGCACTTACCCATTCTCCTGAGGGACCCGGGGCAAGGTGTGTGCACTCACAGAGAGAGCGTTGCGAGACTCAGAGTGGTTGCGGACAAAGAAGCAATTGCCACGTGATCCTCTCTTTGTTTCTTCGTGATCAACCATCGGCATCACGGCATCAACCCTGTGCCGGCTTACCTGCAAAACCTGCTTCAGGGTTGTAAAAATGGGCTACTATGGCTGGACTTATCCAATTCCGGACGATAGGCGAGGTTGATTTCTTCGGTGTCTTCTAGAGGTTTACGCAACTTCCACGCAACCGTCACGTCGCAACACGCGTCGCAACGCGCGCGCAAGTGGCTGATATAGTTCATGGGTGAGAAGCAAAAAATTGGGCAGAAGCATTTCGTTTTTTTTTCACGCTTGCCGTGTACTAGTGAGGCAAATCGATCCCGCCGGTTGAACGTTACGAAATTGACGGGCAACAGCCCGCACTGACACGGTGTGCTAGGTGCTGGTGTAAGTATACCTGAGTCTAGATTGCAAGGCGTACGGGCGTTGAGATGAAATTGAGGGCAGAGATGATTAACCTAGCAGGGAATAATTTTTGGCATCGACACAGTTCGGAGAGACGCAGCTGTTCCGTGGGTGTAAATTCAGTGGGTGTAAAAGTATAAAGATAAAGCAACCACGAATCACCAAGTAACGTTAACCTAGCCTATCCACACACCAAGGTCAGTCAAATAGATCAAAGGACTGAAGTATGCAACTGGAACCAACCAGGTACTGGAACACCGGACAATCAAACCAAGGAAACACCTGAGAGTTTGCGCAGGCAAGCCTTCTGGAAGAGTGAGTCAATGAGAACGTGAAGAGAACTAAACACGGACAAGCAATCAACATTTGACTGGATGAAAGTCGGTTGAAGATCAGTCACCTCGCCTGTGAGATGAGGATTTACCGCCGCAGCCAAGGGGGCAACAAAGTCAGTCATGCAGGACCACAGAGGCATGTGGTCGTAATTGAATGACTCCCTCGCCGCGATCAGAATTAAGACAACAAAGAGGTAAACCGACCAAAAAACCGGGACAGGTCAAGCACTCGAAATCCAACCAAACATGAACGGCGAGAGGCGACGCTTGGTAACATCCTCATCAGTCTTGCCCGGGGCATAGACGACGAAACGAGGGAGGGTTGACGTGGACGTGGACGTCTGTAAGGCCAGGCCAAAATTAAGCCAGCCTGACTATGATCGCATCCAAAATGTCGAGTGTGTAGTAAACACACCAAGTCAGTTAATGGAAGACGATAAAGCGAAGACAATAATTGTAATCCACCAACTTTGAATTTGTGGGCCAATTGGAGTGTTGGAAGTCAGCCATAAAACGAGGACCACGTAGAGTCAGGCAGGCACGTCGGAGATGACACGGTGTGGTCCAAGCTGCCCCCGGGGCGCGACCTTAGGAAGGTGGCGGTGACCAAGTCAGAGGAAAGATACCCCTCGTGATTCATCCAAACCTCTCTTCCCACCGAAAACCAACGAGACTGGCATTTCGGGATATCTTTACATATTCAAGACCAGGCTTGCTCAGTTGCTTCCTGTCGGAGTCTGGGGGAACGAAATAACGGACGGATGGCAATGATTACTTGAAAAGGGACGCAATATAGCTCTGGCGTGAGCTGTTGGATGACGCTGCAAAGTGGCAATGAATGCACACTGAATTGACTAGACTTGAAAAACATACCGGGACGACCAAGTATCCTGATCCGGAATGTAGATACTCGACGGTGTCGCAGAGACTAAGCGTGGACTACTTGGTGACTACCCACTGCAGATAGGTGATGAACGGGGGGGGAAAGAAGATGTTGAATACGCGCTGAGACGACCACCCATCATCAGGTCCGCCGGAGAAGAGTGCAAACGTTGAGGGGATTCATCGCTGCATCTTGTCAGGCGGATGTATGACATGGGAACACTGGAACCGTCTTACCGGAAGCCCTCCGTGTTGAGATCGATGCTGGAATTGGACCACTTGACTGGCCAAACAAGGACATAATAAATTCGTAATTTTCTAAATTCTCTGTCGCTATTATCGAAAAAATATGCCGCACTCACCGATCAGCATGGCACAGAAATGAGGGAGCATAATTATCAGTCCGGTGGAGGGGGTATGAGCCGGGTACGTGAGCTCAGATCTCAGACCAGAGGGAGAAAGCAAAGAGTCGCCGATCACGCAATGATCCGCCGTCAACACAGCCACCCCACCTTCTTTCTTCCCGCCACGACAACGTCAAGGACGCCTCGCAGTCCACCGGTCGTCTTTGCCTCATTTCCTCTGGAATGCCACTTTGGAGGTCCTTGCACGGTGCTTAAGCCGCGCTTTGGCCCAGCGAGAAGCAGGAGTGCCGGTGTCCACCGTGTGCGTGCCACCCTAACGATCTTTTTGACATTCAGACCACTGACAAAACACAGATACCGCAGCGCAATATGCCGCCAACGCTTCCACCTCCTGGATCTCGAAAGCTTCCCCGCGCTGATGTCGGACGGCGACAACGAGTGGCAGCCGTTGTCGGACGCAAATCGCAAAAACCCGGAACCGTGGCCATTGCGAGGTGCGTGCTCTCGTACATTCGCTTTGTTTCTGTTCTTTCCATGTTTCCCCCTTGCTTCCTAATTTCATGATAGATCCTAACGCACTCAAACTCCGCAGTGAGAGACTATCATTGGCGCCGCACGACGAATTTACGTCGACCTGGGTACGGTGGCACTGCCGCCGCTGGACGTGCAGGAGGAAGGTCCGTTGGTTAGAGCACGGTTGTGCTTACGCTCATTGTGCACAGATTAGATACTTCTTTTGAAATCACTTGAAGCCACTGTAGTGGAATTTGCTCGGCGAAGGAGGTACATACCATCTCGCGCCTCCCTTTATTTCGGCGCTGTCGACGTCGTGGTTCACATATGTTCATCCAGGTGCAGTGCCGGCACGGGCGTACTGGCTCGAGTTTGGCTAAGCATGTGACAGTAAGAGTACGTACTTACGGCCCGACCACGTTGACGCATTGTCGCGGCATTGGCGCGCTGACGTCCGGGTGACGCAACTGCGCAGACTTGTAGATTCTGACGTGTTTTGTCGGGGCTGAGGATATACATTTGATATTTACAGGCCGGCGATGCGACGTTAAGACTCACATCGAACTCCAGGGATAGTTAAGTGGGTGCGAAAATAGATTGAACCGTGAGAAGATTGAGGTGGCCGACTTTCGAACTCATCTATCACCTGCAATCATTGTATAAGTATCCCAGACTGCTCCTCATGCTCACCCGGCCAACCACCTGTGCTGCGCTGCTGATGCGCGCTGACGCGGCCTTGACGCGCGTTGACGCGGCTTTGACGCGCATTGACGCGGCCTTGACGCGGCACTGCCGCAGCATTGACGCGCAAATGTGCAAGTTCAAAACATGTTACGGAGCTGTTAGGAGAGTATTTTGAGCGTTGAACAAGATGTCTAGATGCATTGCATTGCATCGGATGGTAATTGGGGTGAGTTCGACTTGGATTCAGCCCGCTTTTACACAAAGATATTATAAGTTATGTACTACTTATGTTCAAACACCAGCAGGGTACACCCATTACTGCTCTAGACACTGAAACACATGATATAAACACACAAAACGTACATCTAAACATCGATTGGGATGGCGCGCCGAGGCCGCGTCAAGGCCGCGTCAGTGCGCGCCGGCCGCGTCATTTTCTCCGGGCCCTGTTGTTCTTCGGTGTTGAGGGTGTGCACATCTATAACCATTCAGCTGCAAATCAGGACTTGCCCATGCCGTAGCAGTGCACAGAGACCACTGAAATTGTCATGCCACGGCCTGCAGAACTTGAGTTTGGTTTGCGTGCTAATGTCGAGGAATAGGGCACCAAAAAAAACAGAACATTACTGATGGGATAGGGCTCGGACCCGAGTCGGGCTGCTCCTGCTGAAAGTTTCGCGTCAACGACCCACTAAGTGCAGGTGTGGACCCTCCCCCGAGCCGATACAAGCCCTGCCTCGACCTTTACACCTGGGCATGCTTGCCGGCATTCGTTGTAGGGAGAAACACGACAGAGAACTCACCGGTGTTGAATCTACGGCAAAGAATGCAGAGACTGGCAGGGCAGTGAGTATTTTGAGGAAGAAAAATGAAGAAATCATCAGTGCATGGCTCGGGGCCCGAGTCGAACGGGCGGTTCCTGCTGAAAACCACGGTCATAGACGTACTTGCTGCAGGTGTGGACCACACACCACCGAGCCGATACCAGCTCTATTTCGATGTCGAGTGGATGCACCTATTCCTAAGCATTCAGCTGTGCAGATCAGAACTCGCCGATCCTGTTCAACCGTACAAAGACTCGCCTGGATGTACAATGACCTGCAAAAAAATTGAGCTTGGGTGGTTGTGTTGATTGTAATAAGTGGAACCAAAAAGAAAGGCTCGGTTGAGTAATTATGGCTCGGGCCCGAGTCGAACGGGCTTGTCTTGGTGAAAATTTTAGACTGGAATGAAGCTTGAATACGTCGTCAGCGAGCTTGTGTCGGTCACTGTCGGGAGCACGAAAGCGGTGAGACGCTGCGACGCCAAGAACGAGATTAATTTGGCCAACAGTTCGACGAGTTTGAGTAATTGCACTCGGATATTTGAGGTTCCACGGCCGGCGGGCTCGAATTCGAACATCGCAACTGCCTGGTAGGGGTGGTCGATGGGAAGTTCGTGCGAGCACGCTCAAAAAGACGCGATACCTCACTCACTGCGTTCCGACCCCCTGTAGACCCAGTGTAGTCCAAGGCATGTAAACTGAGGTAGTCGGGGCGTAGACCGACCCCTCTGTCTACGTCGGACTTCAATGTCGGTCTATGTCGGACTAAGCTGGTAGACGGACGTAGACCCAACGTAGTCCGAGGTACACCCATGTAGTCTGAGGGATTACGGGGTTATTTTCAGGATGTTTGCTCGATGTGTCGGGAAAGACTGGGTTCGGTCTACGTTGGTCTACAGAGGTAGTCGCAGGTAGTCCGGATGTAGCCGAAGGTCCGTCTACACGGGGTAAACCAGGCTCGTCCGAGGTACCGACACCTCGTCTCATCATAGGTCTACTACCCCCTGTACACGGAGGTAGGCAGAGGTAGACTGAGGTAAACCTAGCTACAGGCAGGTACCCGGGGGGTCGGTCTACTGGGGGTCGGAACGCAGTGACTGCTTATGGCTCTGGCCCGAGTCGAACGGGCGGCGCCTGCTAAAGCTTTGGGGGTGTTATATTCTATGCGGACCTTCCACCGACCCGTTAGCAGCCCCATTTTGAACAAGAACATCGGGAGGTTGTCAAACAAGTAACAGAAGGAATGTCAAGGCAAGGCTGCAAGTTCGAAACAAAAAGACTATGTGCACCATGGCTCGGGCCCGAGTCGAACGGGCGTCCCTACTGGAATTATCCATGCTGTGGGATATGTGCTGCTGCAGGTGTGGACCCCCCACCGAGCCGATACATGACTCCTTTGGATCTTGAATAAACTTTCAGGTTTTTGGAAGATTTTGTGCCCGACAATGCAAACCAAGCGAGTTGGAGTCAAAAAAAAATCGGAGCGAAAGCCACTCCTGTAGACGGATCGTGCGATGTACATCAGAGCACATTCAGCTAAGATTCACCAAAATTCACCTGGCTAACGGTCTATGGCTCGGACCCGAGTCGAACGGGCCATTCCTGCTAAAGATCTTCACCTGGCGTCCCAATCGATGCAGGTGTGGACCGTCCACCTAGGCTGTATCAACATCACTCTAAGGCTGAATATATGCGCACAATTGTAGCAATCAGAGTAGATGCCGTTTGAGCGAGGAGAGGCACCTGGATTGAACATGGATGCATAGGCTGTAGGAAGTTTGAACGTGGGTGAATGGGACACTTTGAAGAAGTGGACTCACAAAAAGGGAAAGGTTCGGTCTCACGGCTCGGGCCCGAGTCGAACGGGCTTCTCCTGCTGGATTTTTTTTGGTCCCGGTCAATTATTTTCTGCAGACGTGGACCCTCCACCGAGCCGATACGAGAACAACCGTGGGTTCGGATAAATCAGCGAGCCTGAAATTTGCAGGGATGTCCAAACGCGAAGTGCTGGTTGCATTGGTCCGTTGGAACCTACTGCAAGCCTGGAAAAAGGGAGCGGGACCACATTATGGCTCGAGCCCGAGTCGAACGGGCGGTTCCTGCTGGAATGCCCTTTCCCGTCGAATTCAACGCAGGTGTGGACCGTCCACGGAGCCGACAACAGACTGCATTCGACTTCGTACGAGCGAGCGAGTTTTCGCGACTGCACCTGCCCAGGGATCGTTCGGTCTAACGCGAACCTGGAGTAAACGTGATGATGGGAGAACAAAGCACCAAAAATGGTTCCTCACAGACCAATGGCTCGGACCCTGATCGAACGAGCGCTCCTGCAGCTAAATAACTGCGATATCACACTCACTGCAGATGTGGACCATCCACCAAGCCGATGCCATCCCTGCTTTAAACATGAACACATGAGCATGGTACCAGTGATTATTCCGCGACAGAAGACTCAGCGATGGTGAATCTAAGGCCAAGAATGCGGGAGACGGAAAAAAAGCGCAGGGCAGGGCACCTTGCTAGAAGGAAAAAGACACAGTCGAAAGAGCACCGAGTGGCTCGGGCCCAAGTCGAACGGGCCGCACCTACTGAAATAGTCCCAACTGCAGTCTTCATTTACCGCAGGCGTGGACCCCCAGCGAGCCGGTAAAAGCCCTGTTTTGAACTTGAACACATACCCAAATTATTGAAATCCATTCCACTAAAGAACTGAGTCGTGTTTTCAATCAACTATATAGTACGGCAAAGAATGTAAAGACTGCAAACAATGCCAGGGCAGGGACTTGCAAGGAAGGAAAAAACTCTATCCTGAAATCACTGGATGGCTCGGGCCCGAGTTGAACGGGCGGTTCTTGCTGAAGCGTTGCGAATCTGCATGTAACCAATGCAGGAGTGGACCATCCACCGAGCCTTGTCAGTTGTGTTTCTGGGGTGAATATACCAGCATCGCTTTATGTTGTTTCCCAGAAGATCTCAAGTCTTCTAGCGAGGAGCTGGAGAGATGTTTCAGTGGCAAAGACGCGTATGTGAATCCTGTACCCTGTTCAAAGTTCAGATCGCGACAAAGAGTTTGCTTCGAAACCAACCAAAATAATGGGTGAAATGAGTTCGAAAGATGGACTGCGAAAAAAGATTCCGAACATTGGATGGCCCAGGCCCGATTCGAACGGGTAGTTCCTGCTGACGATGTTCACCCTCCGTTCAAGTGACGTAGGTAGGGACCCCCCACCGAGCCTGCATCAGCTTAGGTTCAACGTTGAGTGTCGTTCCCAGCCTTGCAACTCGGTACGCCTCGAAGATGTGGACTGGCACTCGCAAAAAAGCAACCGTTATCAACATAATTATATGGCTCGGGTCGAACGGGCCGACCCCTGCGGAAACGTTGACAGAATCAGCTCTCAATGATTATTCGCTGCAGATAGAGACTGCCTGCTACCGAGCCAGTAGAGCTCTGTTTCTTTGCTTCAGTAAACGTGCACCATCCACAGAGTATTGGGGGGAAATGGGTGAGCTCACCAAACAAAAATGGTGTACCAACCGCACGGCTCGGGCCCGAGTCGAACCGGCAATTCCTGCTGGACATGCAACTCCGGTTCCGTATTTGCTGCAGGTACGTACCTTCCACCGAGCCTGTATCAGCTCTGTGTCTGCACAGTGTATCAGTGCGCCCTCTGATTAATGGATATTTACGGACTGAATGTAGCCTCAGTCGAACACACGCTACATCTGAATGCGAAGAATTATTGTGACCTGCAGAAATAAAAGCGGTGTCCCGATGGACTACGTATGGCTCGGGCCCGAATCGAACGGGCGATTCCTGCTGAAGCCATTGGTGCAGTTGTATTCAACGCAAGAGTGGACCATCCACCGAGCCTGTATCAGCATCACTTCATGGCTGAGTACATGCGCACAACTCACCGACCCATGCGACGGACGAGTCTCGGTTATGGGCGATATACTGTCAAATAAATAAATTTCGCTGTGGTTGAGAATCTGGGTACAACTTACGTTTTTGATGGCAACTTTGCCGCTGGAGCGCAACTAGAGCGGCAACTTTGCGACCGATCAAATTCAAGGTACAACATCCGCCCATAACAACTTCAGCTGCTCACAACTTTGACAGCTAACAACTCTACCAGCCAATGTCACCATGTCGACACCTTTCTTTCAACCCAGCGACAACTTTCTTGAACACTCTGAGGGCTATCTGCAACTTTCTCCGGATGCTACTTACTCGAGGTGCATCTCTGGAGATACAACTTTACAGCGGGTACATCCCGGGACTTGACTCGTCTTGCGGCAATTTTTCTGCTGGCTACATCTACTGTCTTCGTTTTTTCACCCTTTTAATCTCCCCCCACTGGCCTCGGGCTACTGCACCCCAGGCTTCTCTTTGTATTCCTCGTGCTCTCCTCCAGCCTTTGCGATGTGCACCGCATATTCTTAATCTGGAACGTACGGGACAGACACAGATGTAGGTAGGAGGTTCCAACCTTTATCCCCCTCCCTCAGTTTGACGCGAAAAAAACACCCGCATATACCTCTCAAGGAATGCCGAGTGTCCCATTTTCAGGTGTCGGATCAGTGGCGCGCAAGCTCCGCCGAACACGAATGTGGGCGAGCCCGCAGCAGCCACCGTCGCTCATCGGGACTCAGAACTTCACCGTCAGTGCGCTCAAATCGCCCTCAACATTCATGTGCTATCGCTTCTAGGACCCCCAACAACTCGAAGTGGCCCATTTTCAGATGTCGGATCGGCGGACACCAGTGTCCGGTACAGTATAGTATTCCTTCGAACAAAGTCCTATATGATGTATGGTTCCCCCTAGGCTCGTAACCATCCTGCCTATCGAAACTTAACTGTGTCGATAGACAGGCTGGACGATCTGCATTTGAATCGAAGGGTCAAGCGAGTTACCGCATATGGTTATTCCGGACCGGCCTTCCCGTGCGGGGAGCCTCAGAACCAAACAACGACAATAGCTTCAAATGTCTTCTACTGACCTCATTTTGCCATATAATACACCACGCTCAACGGCTTCTGGAACGCAATTATGAGGCGAACACTTGCGAGCTTGTACAAAATGAAAATTTCGAAGGGGACAAAAAAAAATCGAATAACCTAAAAAGGGAACCCGCTCAAGGGGGAATCAACGGTCAAATTTCTGACACCGGGTAGGGGGGGAGGGTCCCCCCGGAGGCCTTAAAAAACTTTTTGACCCTCATTTCAAAAAAAGTTTCCAATCCCGCTGAAACGCTGTAAAAACACCTCAAACATTTTTTCAGAAATATAAGGGAGGATTTTCAAAACTTTGATCATAACTACCCGATTTGGATTGAAATCCGAAACATGTTCACTTTCAGTTGTTCATGTATAGAGTGCATGTAGGAATGGATTTAGTAATCTCTCATATCTATCACTCACTGTATACATGGCAATTGAACCGGTCTTGGGTGAGTTCGGCCAAACGGCAAGAATTCTTGCCAAAATAACTGAACCAAACATTTGATTGCTGGGTTAGCCGTGGGAGATCATTTCCTCATATAGGGGGGGAGGGTCTAGGATCAAGGCTTAAAAAACTTTTCGACCGGATATCCGAATTTCGAAAGTTGATTCCCCCTTGAACCCGCTTGATCCGAATATTCAAACTCAGATCGTCCGGTCTGTCTATCGACAGGATTCATAGACAGACGGTCACCGGTCTAGGTTCCCCCATTAATTTCTCCCCGGCCTTGTCTTTTGACTCGCACCGACTCCATCTACCATGAATTGTGGGTTTTCCTCCGGAGTCCGCCCTATCCGCCGCAGCTGGTCAGTGAGGACTGTTCGGATTACAGACCTTGTCCTCTGATATTTTAGACAAACATATATCTCCAGGAAGATCTCTTGGGTGTTGATTATTGCTCTGAAATTGTTTTCATCACCATAGCTAATGGACTGCCTCCACTGGGTAATCATCTTACTAAGCCGCTACTCCGTCACCGAGGTTGAACCGAGATAAGTTCGAAGTTGTACTGGGAGAAAGGTGCGACTCCTGAATGTTGCCCCTTAAATGTTGACTCGAGTGGAGTTGTACTACCAAAAAGTTGTCCCTATCCAAAGTTGTCCCTATCCAGAGTTGTGATAATTGTACATCTGAAGTTGTCTCCGACACGAATCCAAGATGTCCTCACAGTGTTTTTAGTTGCACTCTTGCGAGGTTGCCGCTGGAGTTAGTTGCAGCGACTCCAAGTTGGCCTGTGGATGTTGTCTCTGCGCGATGTTGTCGTCTTTCCAAAGTTGCCAACAAAATTGCTCGAAATTCTGCAAGTTGGCACCACATTCCTACCAAATTGGAGAAGTTGTATGTTTTTAATTTTTTGACAGTATGTGTGCCATACTCGGTCAATGAAAAAACTGATCTCAATCATGCTCAACATTCGGGTTGATATTGGTCGCAAGAATGAACCAGCCGTGGACAGCCAGCCAACTGACCAAAAAGTTCTGCGAAACTTTGCATGGTTGGAGCCCGAGTCGAACGGGCAAGTTCTGCTGACGATGATCACATCCTTCCCAGTCAACGCAGGCGTAGACCCTCCACCGAGCCGATAAATAGCTGGATTGCAGCCCGATGAGTCAGGGATTTTATGGTTTGGGTCAACGCCGAACGACAGGAGAAAGGACCCACCTGATGTGGAATTCGATGGAAAGAATGCAAAGAGAGAATGTGAGTGCAGGGGTTTGCAAGGGAGAAAACGACGAGAAATGATTTGGTGGTTTGGGGCCGAGGGGTATGTGCGTTTCCTGACTGAGTGCGTTGAAACCGGTGGATGTAGCCCCACCGATTTGAGGCGCAGTGCCGGCGAAATTTGGATCGCGAGTAGTATACTCGCCAGAGAGACATCGCCCATTTGGCGTATAAAAAAGACACACAGAGGAATGGATATATGGCTCGGGCCCGAATCGAACGTGCAATTCCTGCTGGATATGTAGCTCCGGGTTTCGCTATTTGCTGCAGTTGTGGATCGTTCACCGAGCCGATACTTACATTGCTGGATTGCAGCCTGAATAAGTCAGCAAGTTTGAATTCAATCAATACTGCGGCGTACAAGCCTGGGCAGCCTAATGTTAATTTGCACGGATCGTTTCGACGCGAAGTGTATTGGGCACGTTGGTACTTTGGAACCTGCTGCAAGCCATGGAAAAAGGTATTAGGAACTTCCTGATGGCTCGGGCCCGAGTCGAACGGGCAGTTCCTGCTGAATTGTACTCGCTTCCAGAAGCAATTGCCGCAGACGTGAACCCTCCACCGAGCCGATGCAAGCATGAATTCGAGCTCGAATGGCGAGCAACTTCAAGCCGATACAAATTCGAAAACCAGAGAAGCCGGCGCCAAGGGCCCCCACAGACGATAGCCAAGAGCACGGCGAGTTTGAGTACCGTCGGATGCTGCCACGACGCGGCTCGGCGAGAGTAAGCAGCGATTACTTGCGCGTGGTGCTGCGGCGGAAGGGCGGATAAGGGATCCGACGGCGCACTGTCATGAACCAGCAGTAGCACGGTATAAACAAAAGACGCAGTTCTCAGCCAAGATTAACGAATCCGACGCGGAGACACAAGTGCAAGGTCAAGAGAGCGGAAGACCGCGCGATGACGGCGACTGCCAAGCGGATCAGTGCAAGCGGCCCAACGCCATCATCACACTGCCCTGGCACGTGCTCGTCTGATCTGATGTGGCGCCAAAAATTAATGAATATAGGTAGCCGGCAAGCGGCGGGGCACAAACAGCCAGGAAGGAAGAATGTATGTTGTATTTGTATCGATTTTATTTTACTGATAAAGTATATGGTAGAATGGATTCTAGTCGAAGTTGTCTCCGGTCAAGTCCAGGTACCATTTGAGGTCAAATTTGGCACGTTCTAGGGTCGAGGAAGCCAGATTTTTTAGTCGAAGTTCTTCGTTTCGAACTTCCTGTGGTGCGTGAGTTTCAATGTTCTTCGGCTTTATCTCTCCGAGAATGGCTAGACCATGCAGTTCGTTTTCGGTACATTTGATTCTGGATAACATGACATAGGAAGCGGCAATTGTTACGCAGCTTTCTAAATGGATTGCTGCTGCATTCAATGATCGACTTTGGGAGTTGTGAGCCGTGAAACTGAAACCTGGAATGAAAGGCAGTTGATGTCGTCGAGCGGAGTATAGTTTCTTTCCGGTGCGTTTGGAAAATTGAATGGTTTTGGCTGACAGTGGAAGGATGATGCGGTGTGGAAAGGTCGCTTCTGGATCAGCAGATGTGTAGAGTGGAATATCGACTTCGGCCGATATGGCGTAGCGTCGACCGTCCCGAATTTCGAAGTCAATGTTGATCAGAGTTCCACCGCTTCCGTTTGCAAGGCCCAATTCAACCGCTATGTTGTCGACTAGGAAAATGGGCATGCCTATGACAAGTGGGAGGCGCCCACTGAGGTCTTTAGCAAGAGATTTAATTGGTGTGTTCCACGCGTCTCGAGCATTCTGACCACGTAGCACAGTACGGTTTTTACCCGCGCCAACGGTGTCTTCGGAATAGTAAATGGCAAATTCTTGTCCAGTAGCTGCCGCGAATGCCTGGGTCATGATCCAATTGTGCGAGTTGCGAACAGAATTGGTATATGAGATGAGTGGCGCGGCATCATCAGGTGAGTGTATCCATTTTAGTACGGACGAAAATTCGTTGTCCACAATACAGTTTGGAGAGCCTAGCTGAAATTGTTTCAGGAAGTCAAGATCGTTGTCGGCTCCAGAAACTGTGCAAACTCCGTGACGCAATCGGTTGAGTAGCGCAACGAAGCGGGGGTTACGTTGACGAACGATTTCGTCAAGAACTACACAGTTCTCTATTGTCCAATAATTTTTTATGGCTGTCAAATTTTTGCGAACGGTCGGGCTCAGTGGCTGAAGATGACAGTTGTCTTTGTGGAGTGATACATGGCGGTTATCGAAGAGAGGGACCGCTCTGGGTCCTCCTAGTTGATATTCGTCTCCGGATAAAATGAGGTCGAGGTTTCCGAATGGATCGTCCGTGCAACCACGGGCAAGGTTGATATTGCGAGAGACTTTTTCAAAATCTGCGCATCCGAGGAAAAAGAACTCGTCGATGATAAGTGTGCGAGTCGATTCCAATCTGGCCACTAGGTTTTTTAGTGGTTCGGAATTGTTCTTCGTCAAGTCAGAGTACTTTGTGCGGAGGGAAAGTTCGTGGTGTACGGTGGAGCCATGGATATTGCTGGCAGCTACGCCAGTTGGGGCCGTAAAATTGAGCTCGGGACGTAGTCCGACCTCGTCATAGAAGGACTTGAGCGCGTCACAGATATGTGATTTCCCGGTTCCACCTGGCCCGCCGATAATGAGTCGGAATGGTTCACGGTTGGCATTTGGAACCGATTCGTCCATACGAGCATTAACCTTCAATAGGAAGGCCAATCGTTGTTTCTTGTTCAATGTGAACTTGTCGATGACAGCGATGGCGGTTCTTTTCCAATCTGGCAGTTCATTCCAAAGACTGTCGTCATTGTTTTGGACTTGTGAGATGCGTAAGCGTGCCAATTCTTTTTCTCGGGTTAAAGTAGAGAGTCGAGGCTGGGTGGGCAATGCAAGTGCTGCGCGATGTTGGGGACCTTCGGAACGATTTGAGAGCTGCGCTGCGGATGAAAAGTAAATATGTGAACTGGAGTTCAGGGTTAGACAGCATACCATATTGCGCATGATTTGACAATGCTAAAGCTTTCTCTTCTGCTAAAAGAAGCGCGGCCGCGCTGGCTCCTACATGAGCTGTGTCGTCGTGGGATTGAACTGCGTGGCCATTTAGGAGGTTGCGGACACCATCAGGCAGAGGTGGGACATTGTAAAACTTGGCTGCGCCAGCCAATGCAATCGCTGCCTCTGTGGCTATCTTGGTACGAGTCCCACATGCTTCGAAAAATTCCCCGAAGTCGGCTTCGGGAGCATCAGGATTGGATTCATCACCAATGTCTGCGTCAAGTTGGCCCAATTGCCAATCAAGGTCTCCAGCGAGTTCATTCGCTGTATCAAGATGGGAGGAAGTATTATTCGAAACATTGAAATTTTTTTTTTTTTTTTTTTTTTTTGTTGGTGGTACATTAGCCGGTCGCAACTAACTCGTTAGCCCTTCCGGGTCGTAAAGGTTGAAATGTTAATTCCATTGGGAGTGGTTTCCACCACCCAGAGAAATGCGTTTCGCACGCCCGAAGGCAGTGTGGGACTACCGCGCTACCCGATTCCGCGACTATTTTGCCGCCGGGTTGACGATTGTGAGAATGCACGGCTACCCACTAAAACTCTGGGCTCCCGTAACCAATTGGCCGGTAAGCTTCTTTCATTATCCAAGGTATTGGACCAAGTCTCGAGGACCAGCGGGGGCGCCATTGCGGGGCGCTTACCCTTTTGCGGCCGGTTCGCCATTAGTTTATCCATTTGTAATCTCTGGTTTATTGCAAACTTCCATTTATTCTTGATTTCTTCTTCAGTGGCTGGTTCGCCGGCTCGCGAGATGACCCGATCGTTCCGTAGCTTCCAAATCAGGTATGCGGATTCGGACATCAATATCCGGTACAGCCTTTGCGTGCCACGTCTCATCTTGCCCCCGTCGTCGCGGAACTCTGCGAGCCCGCAACCCAGAACCGTGCCCAACGACACTTCCGGCCAGTGTGTCTCTCTCTCTAGCCATAGGGTCTTAGCGGCTCCCCAGATCAATTTCTGCCCGGGGCTCTCGCAGCCAACCAGAATGTGCTCAAGATCTTCCAATACCCCGCATTCTTCGCACACTGCGCGGTCTTCGAACCCGGGGAGATGAGTCCAGTATACTCCTATCCTATGAGCGTCGTGGAGACCTTTCCACAGGAACTGTGCCGTTCGCGGCAGAATGTCCTTCAACGCGGCCGCCTGCCAAATATCGGCGTCGGATACTCGCCGCCCAAAGGATTCGTTTGCCGCCGCTCGAACTACCTCGAGCTTCTTCACGGTCGATACCCGGGGTTTAACTTTTTTGGTCTTTTCCTCCCGTATGCCGCGATAGAAAACTTTCTGACGATTTCCTTGTAGGCTTATTCCGGGGAGGGCCATTTCTGGCGGTATCGAAAGGTCCCATACGGCATCTATTTGTGCTTTTGCGGCTCTCTTTGCCAGCCTGGTGGCTCTTTTGCATACTGCCCTCGCGGGTGTGCCGGGTGCGGCTACCTTGAAAATGGTCGGGGCTTTTCTAGCTTTGAGCTCTGCGGCCACGCAGCGCAGTATGCCGCGGTGGCGCACACCTATCCACCCCTCATGCTCCCAGTTGGATAGCTCCTTGTTCATTGCGTCGCCCACGTAGTTCTGGGCGCTGACTATGGTGAGTGCAGTCTCCGATCTTGCGCTTCGAATTGCTTCTAATGCAGCGAAAAACTCAGCCACGTATTGGGACTGCTCGTATGTGCTTGTTATGCACCTTCTCGTTCCTGTGCTGTCTTCAGCTCCGACAAGGATTGCGGCAGCTGCTGTGGTTTTGTTACTCGGTGCTGTATATGTCGTCCCTGCAATATATATTGTCAACTTTTCAGGGGCAGGTCCCGTTTGCCTTCTTCTCCGCGTGCGCGGTGCTGCACGTTCCTTTGATTCTCCGGTGCGGAGCGTCATCGTGCGAAGGCCTTGGGCAAGGCTTGTGATGTGGTGTGGGGGCTTGAATCTCTCGTTATTCTCGTCTCCGTATGGATGCTCTGCGGCGCGTCTCGTCTCATCATCATTTGGTTTGGGGATCCACTTGGGAAGGATTTGCCGCAGTCGGGAGGCTGCCTTTGTTGCGCAGGCGTGGGGGTCGTCACACCCTCGTATTGTTCTATCGTTTTCGCACTCGTCGCACATGCACGAGGCTCGCGTTACATGCAGGGGGTCATCCAGGCGCTGAGCGAGGTCTAGCCCGTCGCCGACCGTTAGCGCGGCGTGACGACCTCGCATGCATTTCGCCCTCTTTCCGTTGTTCTCCTGCCTCTTCTCCCTATCTTCTCCAGGGTGGTGCCAAAGCGGCATTTCTCGACATATAGCCGTAGATGGGTTGACGGTCTCGAGACTAATTCCATATTTGCGCAGGCATTTCACCATTGTCTTGTGCAAGGCGGGGGGGTTTCTCTGGCTTACTGGGAATTTTTGGACCATGAGGTGCGTCTTCGCTTCACTGTCCATCGATGCGGCTTTTGTTGCATGTTTTCCCAGGCTATGTAGTGCCAGGGAGGCCCAATGGGCGCGTTTGCCTGGGTCGGTTTCAGCAAGAGATGCTGCTTTGACCATCAGGAGGGCCTGGTTGCGGGCTTCAAGGTCAAACATTCCTAATCCCCCTTGTTCGCGAGGGGCCATTAACGTGTCCCTACCGATCATCGATGACTTCGAGTCATTCATGAACTCCTTTTGTGCGTGAAGTATGTGTTTTGTCACTACTTGTGGCATACCGTTGACTTGGGCAAGGTACTGTGAGCGGGACCCGGCTACAATCACTGCGTTTTCAGAAAAATAGCCCATTCGGGCGATTCTTGAGCGATTTGGCGAAGGTCAACAATCGGACGGGAGCTACAGTAAAAGTTGGAAAGCCCCGAGGAATTTTACAATCGCTCAACGTCAGGCCGCAAACGGCTACACAAGATGCCCCAGTATGCCTTAAGTCTGGATGTATGTATAGCGCAACATGCTTCTTTTGAGATTTTACATTAGCCCACAATTATCTCAACATGGGATTTATGATTAGCTTACCTCGAGCTCCCTCGCCGAATACGAAAGCTCAAGGCGGGCTACGTGGGCGATAGCACTAGCCAAATCGGCGACAGGTGAGCGATCTCGATAGTAACGTTCTAGCCTGTCGGTCCATCAAGAAAATCCATGTGCCAACACGCCAACGCCGTAGCAACGGCGACTTCAAAAAGACGCCTGTCGTCTTCAGCAACCAGATTGCTCTTTCTCCCGACTTCCACCCTCAAAGTCCTTTTTGTTGCCTGTGCACCGACTTGTGCACCGACTTGTGCACCGACCTTCCTCAAGCCAACCTCAGCCCGCTAGCTCCAATTTCCGGGACCCCCTCCGGCGTGCTTCACTCTCCTGACTCTCAAGTCTTTCCGAGTCAAGTCCACTCCCCAAACCTCCAAGTTCCCTCAAAATCTCTGGGCTTCAAACTCAAGTCTCAAGGTGCCCGGACGTGTAGGACCCAGATTCTGATAGCGCTTACACGAAATTCTTGGACTCCTCCAAGTTGCCGTCTCGATACTTACTCAAGGACTCATTAATTTACTCCTTGTTTTACACTCTATTTAGTATGGCATGCATAGCTGAATATAACTGCATTTCATGCCTCGTATTATCCCAGGCACTGGTTGTTAATGGCTACCGTGAAACCATCCATTTCGAGCCAAATAATCGCCCGAGAATCGCCCAAGAATCGCCACAGAATAGCCTTCTTAGGCTACTTGAGCTTTTCTAAAAGTTCAACGTCAGGCTAAACTGAGGATTTTACATTATCTGAAGTCGGGATTATCTTGGCCGATATGACGACGCCACGGAGTCGCCAGAGTGAGATAATAGAATCGCCCAAGTCGGGCTTTCGCAACTATTCGACTATCCATCGCAAAGCCGGATCACCGATTGTTCAGAATACGCAGTGAATTTGGTCAATGTTTTTCTTCATTACTAATGTGGGGTTGAGATTAGCCCATCTCGCATAGTCCGAGTCGATCTTCTCCAATACTGGGGTCCATACACCAAAGGCGTCAACTCCGTTCCCAATAAAGCTACCGAGTATTCGGACAGCTTCTCCTTCTTTTGCTATATGGATATCAAGCGGTACCGAGCGGTCGTTTTGGTGGAGTTGCCTTGTCTCGAGGAAGTTGTCCCGGAATTCTCGAGTACCAAACGGTATAATTTCAGTTTTGGCTACATTGAACCGAGCGCCCGACGCCAAACACCATCGGTCCAGTATTCTTTTCAAGTCCTCAAATTTATCAAACTCACTCAGGTATGCAGTAGTATCGTCCGCAAAAAGTTGCACTACGGCTCTTTCTGCCACGCCCGGCACGGAGTAGCCTCTCAGATTGGAGTTTCGCAGCATTGATGCTAGAGGCTCAATTGCCAAGTTAAACAGTAAGCAGGACAACGGGTCTCCCTGGCGCACTCCTCGGGTCACACGGAAGGAGGAGCTCATTTCACCATTTATGATTACGTGCGTATCAGCGTACTTATACAGGGATTTCACGGTGTTGATAAACCTTTCTGGAAGGCCGTGTTTTTGGAGTGTGTCCCACAGGTAGGGGTGTAATGTTTTATCATATGCTTTTTCTTGGTCGAGCGCGACAATGATTCCGTTTTGTAGGTCTTCCTCGGAATATTCAACCACTTCCATGGCGAGGTAAATGGCGTCACTGATTTTGCGACCCCGCATAAAACCGGACTGGTCTTTATGAATTAGGTATGGAGCTACCCTTGCCAGTTTGTTAGCTAACGCTTTTGTGAATATTTTATAGTCTGAATTCAGTACCGTGATTGGACGGTAGTTCGCGATATCGGTATGGTCTTTCTTCTTGAAGAGTGGACACATCCATCCTAAGGAGAACTCTGTGCCCTCAACCATACCAAACTCCTCGATATCGTTGAAAACCCAGGTGAGCACTTTGACTATGTCGCAGGTCTTCTTTCCGGTCGCATCATCTTTGGATGCCGTATTTTCCCTGTTAATCCTTTCTAGTCTGTGCCAGAATTCCGTTGCATATCCATTTATGCCGGCCGCCTTCCCAGGTGCCGCTTGCAAGAGCGCATTTAGGACGTCATCTTCATTGAGTTTCTCGGCCAGTTGTCCCATGTCAGCCTCAGCGTCATGCTGAGGCACTGAGTCTAAGGCCTCTTTTCGGGCCTCTTCCCGCAATTCATGCGCGATGTCCATACCGTCAAGTTGTAGGTCATTATGATAGTCCCGTGCTATCTCGGCCATCTCGGAGGAGCGTCGACTGCCCCTTTCCGGCGTAACATCTGTTCTACGAAGGTAGCTCAATGTATCCCTCGGTTTTACGTCTTTACTAATGTTCACGGCATATTTAGTGATGTGGTTCAGCTCCGTGAGTCCACGGACCCTCGTCTCGAGTCTCTTCCTCTCGCGCTGGCGATCAACCAAGTCGTCAATTTTCTTCTCGATAGCCGCCACCAATTCAGCAACCTCGGCTTGCGACTTCTCCCCTGCATTTGGGGTTTGACTTACACTTTGCTGTCGTACGTTGGCGGCACTGGGCTCGTTTTGCCCCCTTCTCTCTGCAGGGGCTGTTGGTTTGCCATTTAACAGTGCCTCCCGCTCGTCTACCAGCACTTTCTTCTTTTTTTCTGACGCACCAACGGCGGTTTTCGCTCTTTTTATCGCAAGCTCCAAAACTGTATCCCTGAAGCTTTTGAAGCGTGTCTGGGCGTTCGATGATTCGGTGCGTGCCTCACTCATTGAGTCTTCCAGTTTGCAGGCTTCCTCCATTGCGTGGCTCATGAACTCCTTGTCGTATAGGAGGAATTCGGGCATTGCCCATCTGCCTTTCCCGATATAGGGCGAACCGGGGGCCGATATATTTACTGAGACCATTCTGTGGTCAGTGAGTCCTCCGGCTACAATGTTGATTTCCCAGTTGCGGCAGTTTTTCATAAGGGCAGGGGAGACCAATATTTTGTCAATGCGGGACAGCGTCCCGTGCGTGCTTACGTGGGTATACGCCTTCGTATCGGGGTTGTTTCGTCTCCAACCATCTTCAACACCCATTAGGCGGGCAAATCTTAGGTACGCCGCTACAACCGCCTCGGGATCGGTGCGGTGCGGCAGTCGATCTATCGCTTCTGGGACCAAGTTGAAATCCCCGCCGATTGCGTCTGGCACTGGTAGATCAGTAGTGAGCCATAAATCACACAGTGTATTCCAGAAGTTAATTTTTTCTTCGTCAGATTCCGTCGGGGCATAGAGCCCCAATACCGTCATCGTCCGTGTGCCGTGCCACGGAACCACTGCTAACATTGCTTTGCCCGGTATGAGGTAGTGGATTTTTACGCCTTCAATATTTGTAATTTCGCGGTTTAGGACTACAGCAACGCCTTTTGCGGCGGGATTTTCTGGGTACTCGTAATTGAAGAGCTTCAAACGCTTCTTCATGAAACTTTCTTCTATTTCTAGTGCCTGGGCGACCGACATATGTGTTTCAGTAACAATTAGAATGCCAATTTTCTGGTCTCGCATTATCCGATGAATATCATGCCATTTGTGGCTGGCTTGCGCCAGTGAAGTTGCCTTGATTCCATTAATGTTGACGGCGCACAAATTAATGGTGGCTCGTGTGTTGCGTACGATGCGCGGGTTGCCCAGCTGCTGTTTGTCCCTCTTCCTGCTGAAAAAGGCCGGCGCGTGGTCTTCATCTTGGGGACAGCCCCTTGGGGGCCGTTGACGCCTAGAATTTGCTTCGGTGTGTGAAGCATTGGAGCCAGACGCGGTCCTACCCGTTTGATTTCCCGCCGCATTTGGGTTACCCCTCGTGCGGCGAGATTCGCGCGGACGGGATGGCAGATCTGTACCCCCGGACGGCGCGCCCGGATTGACCGTAGCACCGCCGTTACCGACACGGCGCGTGTGCGCGAGTGTATTTGGAATTTGTCGCTCTTCGCCAGTCGCTGCAGTAGCCAAAGCAACAGTGGAGCTGCTGCAGGGCGGACCTCGTTGAGGATAGCCGGGGCTAGGCCCCCGGTTGCCCCGGCTCCCGCTGGATTCACTGTTTTGTCTCGTAGCCGGCGGGCACTGACGAGGAGGATGCGCCTGCTCCTCTAAACCCTCCCGCGTTCCAGGAGGGTCCGTGGCGCTAATTCTTGTGTGTTGTAGTTGTGTAGTCATGTATTTAGAGGGTGTGTGTGGAATTGATATAGTTGCGCAAGGCGCGATTGTGAGCGCCCAACGCGCCCACGGCAGCCCGGTGCTCAATCCAAATACCGGGGCCACCAGGGTACTCAGTAACTCATTTGGGTTTTTATGAGAAGAAGCAAACTCGTGTATTGTTCGCAAAGAGACACAACATAATATCAGGAGAACAAATCATCTAGTGTGTACGAGCAGGTGTCTTATATGTAGAGGAAGGTGACTAGAAGAACTCATCGCGCTCGCGGCGTTTCCCCTTCCCCTTGTAATCCCCGCCGTTCTTCGGCTTCCCGTTGAAACGCTGACTATGGGTTTGACTATGAAAATGTGCGATCTAGCTGACTTAGTTCTTGTGAACTAAATCTAACCAAAACACACACAAACACACACAACACACTACAATCCTCGTCTGTAAGTTCGGGGCTCCAACCACAGTATATGGCTGTTGCAATTTGGTTTAATTCTAATAGGGAGACTTGTAGCTAAAGGTCGGTTTGAGCGTTTATCCAAGTTGAACCAGGCGCTATTCGCAACCTAATGTCTTAGGAAGTTTGCCACAGATGTTGTTTTGATTTTGGAGTTGTCTCTGGGTCGCTTGTGCAGCGAAGAACGTCGAATATCTTATTTATTCCAAAGTGCAATGTTATAGCTAAAGCCCAACTAAAGTCAGAACTATTTGCCTAGATGCTTTTGTCCGTTCCCTTGTATGTCCACGCGTCCGTATATGATCCCTCTTGTAATTCACGCGAAAACACTCAAGATAACAACCAACTAACACTTTATATTGCTCGATGAAACAAACAAAAGAAACTCTTGGCTTCCAGTGATGCTCCGAATGGATCTCAGCCTTTCGTACCACAGCAAATAGCCTATAGCCAATATGCCTAGCAAGAAACGGGGGTTCCACTGGCGCTCCCTGAAATCCTACATGCCTTTTATACTATTTACAAAGTCCAAATCGGGAACTGCTGAATAAATACAAACGGTTAAACGGAAGAATAGTCTCGGAGTCTTGATCTCCGGCGCCCTAATTAGTACAGATTATGATGGTCGGATAAACGGAGCCTTGGTATAATGGTTGAGAATTCTCGGCATTCCCCGATGGGCCGCTTTTCCCGCTCAACCGAGGTATATTTAGCACTCTGCTGCTCTTCCCGTCTCTCTTGGTTCGGATACAGATAGCTCTCTTAGCTAGCTATAATTATAATTTACCCTAGTGGCGGGTTGCCCCACCTACACGGTTAAATTCGACTTCCCATGTTCCCTGCCGTCTCGGTAAAACGGAATCGGAGCACTGATGGGATCTATGCTTCTTCGGAGACGTCCGTCTTCGGATCTACTCGGCCTTCTTCGGCGTTCAACTTCAAGTTACGCTCCTTTTCTGAGATACTCGTCGTTCTCATGTCTAGCACACCCACGGACAACTCCAGTCTGAATGGATATTTATTATACCCTTGTTAGGACAAGCAGTCAACTCCAATCCGGTCAAAGATGGTTGAGCCGACTTATAGCTAAAAGTCTTCTTTGCACTTTCTAATGCTGCGCCTTCCAGCAACATTGTATAGTAGCCTCTTAGAACACTCCTAGGCGCCTTGTAGTCCATAGCCAGCCGTTCGGGTCTTACCCTGGCCCTCGTCAATGATTGCATTCTTTAGCTTAGATATAACTAGAGCCGTGAATAAAATGAATTTTCACGGGTGGTTATTTGCCATGCTCATCATCTCCCCTTTTCATAAATCTTGACTGTCCCCAGTCAACCAAACTCTTTTTCAGACTTGCTCGACTTCAAATTTTGTTGCCAAGACTTTTTAATTATCCGTGCCATACTGACGTGATCCAGATCGCCTATCTCGCGGAACCAAAATTTTTGACATGCCGCGTCTGACTTATGCAGATCCCTCAAGAAAGCGTACGCGAGAACTCCGTGAATTCTTCGCTGACGCTTGCTTCATCTCCCAGTTTTGAGATTCGCGCCGCTAAGTCCATGGCACACGTGACCGTGTCACGGGTACTAATTAACCCCAGTCGCGTCTTATAGCTATAGCGCAACGCGAACCTCTAACTCACTCAGTTTTTGTCCTCCCGCGCTCAGATTTCTCCCAGACGCGCCCTTCGCCTACTCTGTTCACCCCATAACCTTGTTGGATCAATCACCGCAGCGGGAGAATTGAATTGGCCGCGGCTTTGGTAAACAGACCCAAAGCCACTTATCCTTTTTCTCTCACACGACGACTTTCCTCTTGCCACCCTCATGGACTGCGAGCCCGTCTACGAGCCTTTCCGCTGCGACTCCAAAGGCCGATTCGGCATCGAACTCATCGCCGACTCGCCTGATGGAGTCGCTTCTCTGGACGACATCGATCCTTACCCGCTATGTGAAGACGATTTTCGTACATGCGCCACGGCGCCGGTCATTCCGCCGATGGTGGAGGAGGTAGAGGATAACTTTGAGCTCACATTGGAGGAGTCTCGAAGTCTTTACTTCCTTAACCACCCCGCCTTCGTCCGGACTCTGCCTTTCCTCCGTGACCCGTCCCGCGTCAACCGAGCGTCCATAATATGGCTGGAGCTGATAGTCAACCGTCTTGATCCCATTCTTGTGAGTCTGCCTCTTCGACCCTGCTTTATTAGTTCTAACCCCCTTCTTAGCAAGCTTTCGCTCGCTGCTACAACACCGTTCCGAAAACTGAACTTCAACAGCGTATTATCGCCGCCGTCATCCGTTTCGGTCGTCTAGTAGGCCCTGGTGCATCCGCTATATGCAACCAGATCCTTCCTCCTGAACTAGCCATTAGCCAACTCCCGGTATGTCACCTCTAGTTATTCTTTTTTTATACCGAGGTTTATACGTTCCAAGCCTGCCGACATTCCTCGTTCCTTCACCTTCTCTTGGGTAAAGGAGTTCCCGATGTCCGCCACTCCGGAACCGTTCCTCTTCGACGAGGAGTCGTATACCGCATTGTACCAACCTCCAACCTCACAGCTGTTCGAACTCGCGCCCTACTTGGGGTATACCGACGAACAAGTGTCCCAGAATATCCACCCTCCTCAGCTGGTTCAATTGTTCGCCCGCGCGTTCCCTGCTATCGTAAGTGACTTGATTTCATATGAAACCACTTATATAGCTACATCTCTTCTCGTTTAGTACCAGTTGGTCCCGCTCCTCAAACCTGCCGATGCTCCCCCTTTGGGCAAGGTCGTGTTGAACGGTCTTCGCCGGCTGCTAGACGGGATCCCCTCGCAAATTCGCAACCCGCGGGTTGATGGTGTCATTCCACCCATCGATCCTACTCACGTTTGTCAACTCCGAACTTATACGATTTGTTACGCTAATCAACCCTTTTAGGCGTCTATCGTTCCGAGGAACTTCCAGTTCCCATCCGGCCCTTTCGAGGAGTGCGACGCGCACGCGCAGCCACCTTTCGCCCTGGCCCATTTCTCAGACGTCGTCGATCCCCTGACCGAAGTCTGGGACGCGTTTATCGCGGACGCCCCGGATAGTCATCCCGCGAGGCGATCTTCTTCAGCCAGTCCCGTGTACAAGTCTGGTTCCCTCCAGTTGGCAGTGACTCCCCCGTTGGAGCCTTCTCGTCCACCTACCCCTGTTACTCCCAGATTGAACCAAATCGATGCCGAAGACGACCTCTTGTCACCCCAGTCTCCTGACTCTCAGCATTCTCCCTCTGAGTTGTTCGATTTTCCTTCATACCCGAACACTTGGTCTGGAGAGGATCTTCCTCGTTTCTCACCTCAAGCTACTGGCGTCCCTCACGGCCCACCATCACCGTCTGCTTCAACTCAGTCGAAACGGCTAGTACGTGTTTAATTATTCGAAGTCCGAACTCTAGCTAAAGTTTTTATCTCCAGCTTATGGATGGATTCAGGCCGTTGCCAAAACCTCCGGGCAAACGTCAGGGTGGTGCTAGTGTTGCGCCCCACCTCGACCGTTCTTCGCCATCCCCGGGTCCACCCATCGTCGCTCTCCAGGTCGAAAATCCTGGAACTCCCGCTCCTTCGGTAAGTCCCTGGTATCCCTTTTACGCTTTTTATATCTTTTTGACTGATATTATTTCTTTCAGAGAAAGCGTAAGCGTTCGACCGCTCCTGACGCCGACATTGGTCTTCGCAAGCTGCCTCTTCGCGAGGCCAGCAAGAAGGCCAAGTCCGTTCAGCCTCCATCCCCGGTACGTTCCTTATCTTTTATCTCATCTAATCGCTCCACTAACCCTCTTTCTTCTTAAACTATTCAGAAGAAAGTTAAAGGCAAAGAGAAGGCGATGTCCCGCCCTCAGATCAATCTTACCTCGAGCGCCAAATCCATCTCAGTGGATTCTGACGAAGGTGAGCCTGAGGTGGACGAAATCGACGACCCACCCGTGCCCGTTCCCGCTCCGCGCTCTCGCCCGCATTCCCGTCGAGTCCGTCACCCATCCGACGGTGCCAACGACACGCGATTCCCTCCCACTACTGGACACAAGAAGGGTCGCGGTCCAAAGAAGGACGCGACTCCTTTTGTTCCTGCGGTGCCCGTGCCGAAGGTAAATATCGCCGGAGTAGCTATGGAGGCCACGATGGCTTCTGAAGGAGTTATAGTGAGTTTGTTTCTAATTCACTTATGTCCCTCCTTCTTTCTGACTACTCCACTTCTAGTTTGCGATTGGTTGCACAAACTGCGTCACTCGCCGGCGCAATTGCCCTCACGAGCTCAATCTCGGAACTCGGTGCGACGAGTGCAGGGCCAAGGGTGACTCTTGGTGTTCGCATGCGGCGACCGCCGCCGAACACCTCGAGCTCATGAATAACTTGGAGCCTTATACCCGCACCGCTGACGCCAGTAAGTACCATTTACTACCCTTTAGCTATAGGTTACTTATGTCCGTTATTTACAGATACTAACAATATCATCAACACCTTGTGCACCGCTCGCCTTCTTTACGAGAATGCTCAACGTACGATGTTCTCCGCCGGCCTCTTCCTCTCCGAAACCGGACACCTCGCTGCTGACCAGCTCCGTCGCCAAGAACAGTTAGGTCCAGGTGGGATTCCTGGTCTGGACGACGTCCCTGAAGGTCTGCGAGACGTCTGGCCAGCGTTCGTTCATGACGCTATCACCACCCTCGATGCGCCTTACCAGTCAAACCGCGAAGTTATCCTGAACGAGGCCCGCGACCGTATCGTGGCCGGTCATCCGGACTCCGAACGTGTTCTCGACCACGCCCTGAACGCCTACAAGCGTCACATCGCCGTCCGTAACCAACTTCGAGACTCCGCCGACGACTCTGGTTCTCATTCGCCCGTGGCTGGCCCCTCCAACCATCCCAATGCTATCCGGATGGACATCGACGACCCGGAACAGGACGAGTCGGAAATCTGAGTACCTCTTTGTCGTTTGCACGCTATCGGTGAGCCCCTTCGCTCATTTTCTCTTTTATTTATCTGAACCAGCACCTTTAGCTATTGCTAAATTTGCTGTCCTGGTGTACGTTGTCGTGTCGCCCGTTGTATATATGCTCCTTCTGTATTATTTAGCAGCCATATACAAGTTTACTGGCTTCCTTCGACCGTCCCGTCTATCTTTTGGACCTAAGTCGAATTCTGACTTTGTTGAAGCTTGGTTCAATCTTATCTTAGCGTAGATTCCTGATAAGCGGCGACCGTTCATTCGGTTAAGTCCAGCCGGACTTAATCTTGCCGAAAGGGATTCACTGATCAAGATGCCATCAATAGATTTTCGAACCAAGTCCCCAATTCTTCGTTCGGATAAATTTCCTATCACCATCAGGCGTTCCTTGACCTTGTCCGCATGATGTCGCACAGTGAGCTACCGTTGCAGCCTCATGTTTTTGCCTTATGGGCGAAAGCTCGAGTAAATAAGCGAGGCGACACCTATAGCTATAAGTATTGCCCCCCCCGATTTTCCTTTCCCCTGGCTCACTATGTCTGCTGCAAACGCCCGCCTGCCTCGTCCTCCCAATCCCTTGCTTCTCACCACTGAGGACGCTTTTCCAGACCTTTCTCCTTACTACGGAAGAGCCAAACCTACTCGCGAGACCGCTGAGGCCTTCCTTACGCGTATCCCAGCCGTTCGTTTATGCTCCTTCACTCCCTTGATCGTCCTGAACCCTTCTATAGTACAGATACACTTGCGAAGGTTGCATGGTCAATCCTGGCCGCGTCTGCACCCTTACTCGCTGGCCCGAGTCCTGCCCACCTTGCGCCGTCACAGGCCGTCGTGACTGTTCCAACCGTAGCCGTGTTGACTTCGCGGCTGCCCTTTCACGATTCCACGATAATCACTATGATGCTATTGTTAACAACATGCTTGCGATCCCCGAGAATCTTGACACCGGTGCGTCTACATTTCTTCTCCGCATTGGCTGGCGTCTGACTTGTGTTTTAGCTAGAGCCGCCGACATGCAATTTTATGCCGACTGTTCCTTGGCTTTCACTATTTTCGACCAAGATTTGGATCGCATCGAGGACCTGATCCTTGCAGGTCTTCGCAGCGCCCTGGGCACTGTCCACAACCCCAGCGTGCTTACTACCCTTCGTCACTTGGCTTCGGTTCTAAGGATCTCTCCTTCTATTACAGACGTTCTTGATCAGCGTATCTCCCTCCTGTATGGCGGCCGTCTCGCTGGATCTCGCTACCCCAGCACCCAGATCCTTTCTTTACTGCGATCCCAGGCAGATATGAATTAGTTATCACTTGTAGCTAATAGTAGAACTAGATCCAAAGTTGATCGTTCCCTGCTACCTTTCGCGAATTGCCTAAGTCAAATCATGTGTCCAGGCCAGGCCTTCGTCTTGCCTCATTCCTGGAGGCGCCTCGATGCTGCGGTCTCACGCTAAACTAATTTTGTCTTTACCACGTTTCCGGTACCATCTGCCAAGCCTATTCCCGCTTGATGCGCACTGGATTTATCCGTGTAGCCGATCACAACCCTTTGTCGGGTACAATACTCGGAACGCTTATGCCTATCCCGCAGATTTCCGAATCGCCAAGTCTCTTTCGGACTTGTGAATTCTCATTCTACTTGGCATAATTACGCGTTTTTCTTCCTTTATCGTCGTCCGCCTAGCTCAATAGGATAGAGCGTCAGACTTCTAAGTCTGGAGGTTGTGAGTTCGACTCTTGCGGCGGGTAGGAATCATTTTTCTTCCTGCCCAACCTGTAGCTAGAGATCGTTCATCATGATTTTCTTCAACCATAATTTAACCGGAGGCCATATGGACTTCTATTCTTGTCTGAGTGTTGGGAGGAGACTTCCGTTCTGACGGTTGAATCCTATTGGAATTTATCCGTGGGCATTCTGATGGTATCCCTCCCCTTTTCAAAAATCTTAACTGTCCTCAGTTAATTTAACCGAGCGTCAAGAGTCGTGCGGACTTCAGAAAAAATTTTGCCGTCCTGGCCCATGTCTCAAGCGTATAAAGACGAGCTCAACTTCAGCCCATACATCAGTTTCTTCGATTCATATCCCTCGTTATATCCTATGGCGCCACCTCCCTCTGGCAGCAAACTTCTCACTAAGTCTCAACATGACTCTATTCTCGCTATTGGTGACTCCATTGGTGCGACGTCGTACAAGGACCGTGCGAAACAGAGGGCCTTTCTGGATGAAAAAGTTGTCGCCCTGGTGCGTTCGAATTATTCAACTTCTCTAATACTTCTAATCGGTTGTACCAGGAGTCTTTCATTCCTTTCTTGGCTCACATCTCTTCCGACAAGAGTCTTTATGACGTTTACTATAGCGTCAAAAACTCATATCACCAGGTTCGTCGCGCCTTGACTTTCTCATTTAACCTCCCTGACCATTTTTTAGATCGGCCTCGGTGCCGCTGGAGTCATTGGGGGTCGCTACCCAGTTATTCTTGATCTCACAGCTCGGATCAAGGCTGAGCGCGAACGGCAAAAGGGTCTTACTCTCCTCGGACAGCAGCAGCATCGGGCAGAGCTCGAAAGCGCTCGCGCTTTGGCTGCAGAAGTACAGGCCGCCGAGGCTCAGGCTGCGAAAGAGGCCTCCGCCTCCACCAAGAAGTCTAAAGGGAAGGGCAAGGCGAGTTTAACTTATAGCTATAAGTTCAATTTTGCTCTAACCCCTTTTTATATTCTTTCAGAAGAAAGTCAAAAGCAAGGCTACCGTGGACGACGCAGACGACGAAGACTCCGTCTTCGACGACGCCGATTATCCACCCTCCGGTCCTGGTGAGGACAACGACATCATGATAATTGACACTGATCCGGTATGTTCAGAACTTCTGAATGACTGTATCAATGCCATTGACCAACTTCGCGCTTCTTTTGCTTCTATTCAGGTCACTGAGGTCGCTGCGCCTACTTCGAACCGTCGCGCTACCATTTCTGTGGACAGCGGTGCCACCGTAAGCGCTTCTATCGCCAGCTTGTCAACCCTGGAGCACCTTGCTCGATTAATTGACTTGCTTAGGCTCCGCCCAACGTCGGAAGTACGCGTCCATCCTCGGTACGCATCTCATTCCTCCGTATCAGGGGCATTGATCGACTGGCAAAATCTTATCTCAAGGCTATGGCGATTTTATCCCGAACTGACCCTGTCACAGAGTCTACCGGGGCTCGAGATGACTTTCCAAGCCAATCTCGGAAGCGTCCTCGACAATCTCAACATGCTCATGAGGATGCCGAGGAGCAGTTCGCAGGTGTGTATCCTTTAGCTATAAGGTTCCTTCGAACTTACAACCTTCTACAGCCGCCGAGCTCTCAGTCAATAACGACACAGTCAAGAAGACTGTTGCCTCCGCCCGTGCCGCGACCTCTTCCGACGCCCACAGCGACACCATCGGCTCCCTTCGTCTCGAGGAGGCCGACGTTCGTAGTCGGATCGCATTCGCCAACGCGCAACTTCGGTACCACCTTGACCACCGCGAGTACCTCCTCGCGGACCTCCGCCGGATTCTGGACGCCCAGCACCAGAGGACGCAGGCCCCGATTGGTCCAAAACATGTCTAACTTCAAGTAAGTTTTCTTTAGTTATACGCGTTTTCCCGAGTTGACTTAGTTTATTAGCCGCCACCCAGTTTCCCAACCTGCCCCGCCACCTGTTACTTATCGCGACGAGTGCTCTAGCTGCGGTACTCGCAACCATGAGACATCTCACTGCCGCTCCTCGCACTCCTTCTGAGTTCCTTTCATCGTATCTCGCGTTCTTTTTCGTCCAACTCGTTCCCAGTCGTTACCGGTTCTGTTTCTGACGCCTAACTCCTACTCCTGTCTTTACTGGTTCATTTTCTCTATCGGACATCCAACTCGAGTACTTGTAGCTACAAGTGTTGCACCTGTATTTCACCTACGTTCCTTTGTCCAATCGTCATTTACTATTTCTTCCCAACTTTCTTCCTCTTGGATCGACGAGGCCCAGACTCCCCACCATACTCTTCGTCAAGTTCTTCCCAATTCAACTCGGGTTCAACTTCGCTAGTATAGCTTTCTGAGTCCGACTCGTCTTCGCCTCTATCTTCAGCAGGCCGGATCCTGATCTTATGGAATTGCATGTCTTTGCCTAAGTATTCATCGTCGGCAGCATCATCTTTCGCCATTTCTTCCAAGGTCTCTTGTGATAAATCTATTAATTCCAGAATTCTTTCTGGTAGCTCTATAGATTTCCGTTGTTCAAACGGTATGACTCTGAATTGTGCGATCTTTCCATGATACATCGCGCCGTTCAGTTCACAGCAGAGGTAAGACCCTCCCTTAGTCCGTCTTACAACTATCATAGGCCCGAGGTAACGAAGATTCATCTTATTGTTCAACGACTTCTCAGTCGACGTATTTCTCACAAGTACCAAATCCCCTGGTTTGAAATCATAGTCCTTGATTGTATTTTCGTGGACCTCCTCATATCTGCGCACCGCTCTGCGCTTTTCTTCATCCACCCTTTGCCGCATTTCTTCAACATGGTAGGAATGCTTAGCTAAAGCTCTCGCTCGTAAGCCTATTAGTTCCCCAGTCGTAAGTGGCGTGCCTGGATATTCTACAAGCCATGTAGCCTCCTCTATATCCAGAGGTATTATTGGGTGCGCTCCGCAGACTGCGAAATAGGGCGAACAGCCCAGTCCTCGCCGAATGGTTATTCGGTCTGCCCACAAAACTTGAGGGAAGAACCAGTACCACTTCTTGGGATCCCCACCTGTAGCTTTAACTAGAGATTGGCGAATGTCCCAGTGGCCGCGCTCTACTGGCCCGTTGGCTTGCGAATTGTAGGGTGCTATCTTTATTCCCACGATTCCATATTTGGCATTCAACCACTTCAACGCCGCCACAAACTGACCCGCATTGTCAGTAACTATCCATTGCGGACAACCCCATCTACAAATCACATCCTCGAGTAAGAACTTTCCTAGGGCTTCCCCGTTATCGGCACGCAAAGGTCTTCCTTCAACGTACCTGGACAGCGAGTCTCTAGCCGCCACCGAATATCTATGACCATTAGATACAACTCCCATGATCATAACGTCGGTGTGTATTTTCTGGAAAATGCTTGGAGTCATAGTGGGCTTTGGTGGAATGCGCAGCAAGGTTTTCTGTCTTAGCTGGCAGTTTACGCACGACTTAACAAACCAGTTAATGTCGCCTTCCATCTCCGGCCACCAGAATCTCAACTCGATGAGGGACTTGGTCGCATAAAAACCTCGGTGCCCTAGGGAATTGTGGGATGCACGCATCATGTACATTCTATGTTCCTTCTCGACTACCAATTTATGCGTTGCGCCTTCCCCTCTTCGATACAACCGCCCGTCTTTGCTCAAGAAGAAGTGCCTGCTGAATTTGATGAACTTTTTGAACTCCTTGTCGTCCATCCCTTCTGGTCTTACCAGTGGACTGTTGAGCCAAGCCTTCAAATGACTGAGTCTTTCGTCTTGGGCAATTCCAGCCCCAGAACGGTGTTTTTCAACATATTCTTCTCGTTTGGTAGGATCATCCTTTAACTCTGTTCGAGGCAACAGTAATTCTTCCTCAGGCTCTTCTACGAGCATGAACTGAGGCACCGCGAGTCCTTCTTGAGCATAAATATGCTTAACCCTCTCGGTAACTACTCGCTCTTGGTTTATAGCTAAAGATAGATCCTCCCGAAAATCGTCGATTGAACCAGCCGCACCTTCCATCGACTGTAGATAACCGCCACGCTCATCAATGTCGTCCTTGAATTCATCGAATTCCAAGGGCTGGGGACAGTTGTAGTCCCAGTCTTCGTGATTTTCGGGTGAAGGGTTCTGGTCAAGCCCAACTTCGTTGTTCTCCCACTCTTCATCCCCTGGTTGAGCCTCTCTCCTAGATAAGCCGTCTGGCGGGAAGGTAGCACCTTTAACGTGCTTCAGTTTAAAATGGAACATTAAAATTTGTTCAATCCAGCGATTTATAGTCGCATTGGGTCCCATTCCCGGATTATTCAACATGCCTTTGATGTAGAGCGCGTCCGTCTCCACAACCAGCCTGCGACATCCTAGGAGCCAATATTGCATCGCCTCTAGCGCCCGCTTCAACCCATATAACTCCCTCTTTGGCTGCGAGAATCGCGATTCTCGCCTATTGAGAGTTATGGACGCGAACTTGGCATAATGCTTTTTGAACTTATCTATCAGGTCCATCTGATATATCTGAATCCCAACAGCCATCCAAGACGTGTCAACAGCCAAAACTATGTCCGTATCCCAGTCATAGCTCAAAGGACGCAGAGCATTACTTGTAGCTATAGCGTCTTTCAACTTTTGCATGGCCTGTTGTTGCTCTTCTCCCCACTCAAACTCTTGGTCGTTTCTCGTCAGCTTGGATATGGGCTGACAGATCTTCCCGTAGTTCTGGATGAACATCCTAAGGACTCCAACCGTTCCCAGGAAACTTCGAACTTCCGAGACATCTTTCAACGGACCCCACCGCACGATCACACCTATCCTGTCCGTGCTTGGCCTTCTGCCTTCATACGAACAGAGATGTCCTACTACAGAGAACGGGTCCCAACAAAGCACTGACTTCGCGCCCGACAAGGTACCCCCGCAATATTTCAACCTTTGAACCACACGGTTGAGATTCTGGAAGTGCTCCCACACAAATCTCCGAATACCCTTATTCTCTGGGATAGTTTCGTAAGTGCCATCTTTGTCTTGATACCTCGACGCTGGTCCTCGTATAGGTACATCATCTATATACGGGATAGTTATATGTGGAATTTCGTCCCTTAGGATATAAGTTACGTCGTCGTGAAAGATTGGTACGGAATTTGTCCAACCTTGCGGGAGTTTTACTAATCTCAGGGCTCCAAACGGTGTCTGGAAAGTGGTAAAGTCCCTGGATCCTTCCGCAATATCACGGTGATCATACCCTGAGTATAAATCAAGGCATCCTCCACACGCTCTCCCCGCGAAGTGGTTAGCTAACTCGTCTGTCGCTGGTGGAACCCCAGAATGCGCAATTGTGACTGCATTTAAAGGTTCCAGAGCATGTACGAGACGAATGCTCTTGCCATCTTTCTTGATGACCCCGAAGAATTTACTCCGGTAAGATGCATTCGAAGGCTCGTAGACCCCTGCGTCTATCTTCTTCTTTATAACCTTGCAGAATTCCTCTAACTGTCCCCTGGGGATCGGAATACTCCGTTCAACCCAAGTTTCATGTTCAACAACAGGAAATTCAACTGGTGGGAAGAAGTCGTGACGGAACGATCCTCTTTCGCTGTCGTCCCAGGCGAACGCCGCCTCCTGCTTCATCATGAAGTCATGCATGAGTTTGCGTTCCTCTGCCCATAGGAAGTCGCCTTCATGTAACTTGTCAATGATAGCCTTCCGTTCTTCAGTATACCGCCCAGTCGGACAGTAATCCGACGGATTGGGATTTAACCCTGGCATATCTTTCAACGGGTCGCCAATTATCTGCCGCTTGATCCTGTACTTGTCTGGTAGCTCTGTATACACAGGGCGAACCTTCAGACCTACTGGCTTATACTTCTTGCCAGCGAAAACGGATACCGGATCTTTAGCTATAGATGGTTTCTCGTTTTCTTCAGTCCTAACACTTGGTTTATTTGAGCCAGGCGTTTCACAACACCCACACTGGACGCCTTGAGTCAGAACATGTGTAGTTCGGGTCCCAAGTCCTGGATTCGTGGCCCCAGCGCCGGTTTGGCTCTTGTTTAGCTCGGCAGGCTCTGCCGTACTCCAAGTGAAGACTCCGTACTGCTTGGATTTCGTGGCTTTGTCTTTAGGCTTCGGTTGTTTAGGTCTGGTCCTAAATTCTTGGAACAAGGACGCAGCCGCCTTATCTTTCTTCAAAGGCCGGGATTTACTGGACGCGCTGATGTACGCCTCCAATAATTCAGTCTCCGAGAAAGTCTTCTTTCTCGGTGCGAAATACCCTTGTATTTCCATCTCCTGCTTAGAGTTAAACCCTAGTTTCAACGCAATCTCTCCTCCTTCATGCGCCTGCATTAACTCATCGAAGATTGTTGAAAACCCGGTCCCTCAGAGTCTAGGTCAGCAGTCTGTGCTTTCGGTTCATCCTCATCCGGAACTGTCTCTACTGTAGGTTTTGGGTCTCGCTTCTTTATTCTACTAAATGTAGTCATGGTGCAGCGCCTCCCAGTATTTGGATCCTTCAGTGTTACAACTTGTGTTCCGTCTCCGTTGTTCTGAACTTGGCTTTCGGTCAAAATCTCAAAGGGACGACCTAAGAGTACCTTATAAGCCGGGTTACGGATTATATGCACTTGCAGGTAAACCGTAATGTCCCCAAATTTGAATGGAACATTTCTAGCTAGACCGATCGATTTTTCCAAAGACCCATTCGCACTCTGCATGTATATGTTGACATCGGGATCCCAACTCAGCCTTGACTGTCCGTCCTGCTTGTTCCAGGGACATCGAGACGATCTGGGAGCCTGAGTCCACCACGCATTCAACCGTTCCTTGCCTGTTTATGTCCGGAAAAACAACTTTCAAAGAAGCTGCGTCCCTAGCCACATATACTTGCCTGGGCGCCTCATGCGAGTCTAACCCAGCCAAATAGGTCATGTACGGATCAGTGAACATGGTCGAGCCCATTGGGTAATTTATATCGGTCGTGTTCATGAACGTAGAAGCTAAAGGTAAATCGTCTATGCTGAGTGCGTCATACTCTAGACTTAATTCTTCTTCTTCTCCCTCGTAAGGCAATTGCTGTCCATTAACGGACACATATGCCGTCGGATGTGTCGGTTTTACCGGTCGCCTGGTCTTGGTTAAATCTGACCGCATTTCTTCTCGGACTGCAGGGGCTACTCCAGCTAACGCTCTCACAGGTACGGTGACCTCTGAGTCCATTATCTGGTCTGCAATTTGGCGGCTAAGTCCATCTACTTGAACTGGCGCCCGAACCCGATAGGATTTCTCTTCTTTCCGCGGTGGCTCAGCCTCATACTGATCCCTATGATTCTCAGACCGTATGTTGACCGGCAGAACATTCTTATAAGGAAGTTCAACCGTTTTCTCTTGGTTCGGTGCCTCTTGCGCCTGGCGCCTGTCTTCAGGCACTCTTTCTTGTGAAGAAGAACTTGTAGCTACAGGTCCTCTCTCACTACCGTCTTCGGCCATCCTACTTCTCCAGTCGGTTCGTGCATCCGCTATACTAGCTTCTCTACGGTTCTCAAGAGGCTTAGCTGGCTTTGTTCTCTTCGCCTTTGCCTCAATCCCTGAACCACTTAGAAATTTGGAGCAGGACCGTTACCATTCTTGGTTCCGGCCCGGGTGCTCACGAATTGGTCTTGGGAAGAAGGCAGCTCAGTAGCCGCTAGCCCACGAATGAGCAATGCTTGAATCGCCTGTTGAAGGTCGAAGTTCTGAGGCGCCACTGGGGCCGGCTGAACTTGAGCCGTAAAGGTGGGTTGAACCACCTGTGGAGTATTAGCTATAGATACTTGGTTGACTTGTTCGGCCCTTGCGAGCTTAACTTTCAAGGTGCGTATCTCATCCATAGCCGACTCGGCGAAGTCAAGGGGCCTTTCTGAGTCATTGTTATAATAGGCTTCGGTATATCCATACGGATTCCCATACATATTCTGACTCGCCGCCTTGTTCTTCCAGTAATCTTCGACGCGCTGCTTTTGGCTTCCCGGGCCAGGTGGAATATAGCCGCCATCTCCTAGTTTATGCCGTCCATTTTCAAAAACAAGCATGCCCTTATTTATATGAGCCTCCTTGTGGACGCACTCCCTGGAGAAGTGACCGCTTTCCTCACAGTAGAAACAATCCTTGTTTCCGCTGTTACCCGTATTCCTTTCACCATAAGGCTGACTACGGCCTTGACTACCTTGCGTGTTGTACGCAAAATTCGAGCGTCCCATTTCCTTGTGAGGCGGAGGGTCCTTCATAAATTGCTGCAGAGTCCTTAAGACCTCGGTATGGCGTTGTTCGCCCTCCCGTTGTTGCAGAACATACTGATCTCGCAATTGAGCTATAGCCCCGTTCAATTCCTCAATTTTCTCATCCCGTTTCTCAATCTTAACGGTTGGGAAAGTGGAAGCTCTAGTTATTTCAGGTTCAACTGCGACCGAGGACGACTCGTTTTGAGAGGCGGCCAAGGTTTCAGCTAACTTGAGAAGATCTTCAATTTTAATTGGATCCTCTTTGCGCTCCTCCTCAGTTGCTCCAGCTGCAGGCGGGTTGGCATTTACAAGGCCCGTAATTTGGGACCTTACTAGCACCGCACTGTTGACTGAATTCTTTAAAGTAGCAGCAAAGGAAGCTTCTAACGTGTCTAAGTAACGTTTGCAGGCTTCCTGGTTTGTGATTAAAGCCGGACTTTTCAGCAGCTTTTTGACTTCTGTGGTGAAATCAACACCGAAGCGGCGAAGCTTGCCTTCATCACTGACCGCAATTCCCTTGTTCTTTCTGCAGAGTCTGTTTAGACTTTCTACTGTGCCTGCTTTCTCCGAGATAATCTCGGGGTAACTTTTGTAGACCTCCTTGAGAAAATCTTCATAAGTACCGGTTTCATAGGTAGGGAGTGCGCGCCAACTAATCTTCTTCCGGTGGGGAAGATAATTGGTTAGGTGCAGCTTTTTCTCCGCATCCTTCGTAACCCCAGCAAGGTCCAATATTTGTCCTACATGGTCCACAAACGTCAGGAGATCCTCATAGTCGTCAGTCGTGAACTTCGGAGCTTGATTATCCCATGCGTACGGAACTTTGAAACTTGCGACCCGCGGGCCTCTATCCTGACCATCTTGGTCTGCCATTTCTCTTTGGTTTGAATGTGGAATTTGCGAAATTTGTGGTAACTCAAAGTCCGATTCTTGGTTTGGCTCAGTTAAACTGATCCGGGAGCTTGTAGCTAAAGGTTGACTGATCTGTCTATACGCCTCCGAACGAGCTAAAGCTTCGTCTCTCGACTGTGCTCGCGCTAATTCAGCTGGTGTAGGTTTCTTTCTTTTACTAGGCAATGGAGGAAGTACGTCTGAGGTTGCGTGACCCGCGTCGGCCCTTCTCTTTGATCGTCTAGGTTTTCCGAAACCTGGCTCTATTGGAGCAGACTCGCCTTCTCCCACAAGATGATTGTTTTCTGCTGTTGCAGAGGTGTTGGATCGAGAAATTCTCGGCCCTTTTGCTGACGGTTAAGTCCTTCCCTTGGCTAATTGGCCTAGCTTAGGGGTATAATCCCAAACGGTTTGACTTTGAAAGTCTGGAAACGCAACTATGAACTGTCTCTCGACCGTCCTAAGCTTTGTTGATGTCTTTACTTCAAAGAAGTAAAACCAAATGAACCCTCTTGCGGCGGGTACCAGATGAAACACTGACTATGGGTTTGACTATGAAAATGTGCGATCTAGCTGACTTAGTTCTTGTGAACTAAATCTAACCAAAACACACACAAACACACACAACACACTACAATCCTCGTCTGTAAGTTCGGGGCTCCAACCACAGTATATGGCTGTTGCAATTTGGTTTAATTCTAATAGGGAGACTTGTAGCTAAAGGTCGGTTTGAGCGTTTATCCAAGTTGAACCAGGCGCTATTCGCAACCTAATGTCTTAGGAAGTTTGCCACAGATGTTGTTTTGATTTTGGAGTTGTCTCTGGGTCGCTTGTGCAGCGAAGAACGTCGAATATCTTATTTATTCCAAAGTGCAATGTTATAGCTAAAGCCCAACTAAAGTCAGAACTATTTGCCTAGATGCTTTTGTCCGTTCCCTTGTATGTCCACGCGTCCGTATATGATCCCTCTTGTAATTCACGCGAAAACACTCAAGATAACAACCAACTAACACTTTATATTGCTCGATGAAACAAACAAAAGAAACTCTTGGCTTCCAGTGATGCTCCGAATGGATCTCAGCCTTTCGTACCACAGCAAATAGCCTATAGCCAATATGCCTAGCAAGAAACGGGGGTTCCACTGGCGCTCCCTGAAATCCTACATGCCTTTTATACTATTTACAAAGTCCAAATCGGGAACTGCTGAATAAATACAAACGGTTAAACGGAAGAATAGTCTCGGAGTCTTGATCTCCGGCGCCCTAATTAGTACAGATTATGATGGTCGGATAAACGGAGCCTTGGTATAATGGTTGAGAATTCTCGGCATTCCCCGATGGGCCGCTTTTCCCACTCAACCGAGGTATATTTAGCACTCTGCTGCTCTTCCCGTCTCTCTTGGTTCGGATACAGATAGCTCTCTTAGCTAGCTATAATTATAATTTACCCTAGTGGCGGGTTGCCCCACCTACACGGTTAAATTCGACTTCCCATGTTCCCTGCCGTCTCGGTAAAACGGAATCGGAGCACTGATGGGATCTATGCTTCTTCGGAGACGTCCGTCTTCGGATCTACTCGGCCTTCTTCGGCGTTCAACTTCAAGTTACGCTCCTTTTCTGAGATACTCGTCGTTCTCATGTCTAGCACACCCACGGACAACTCCAGTCTGAATGGATATTTATTATACCCTTGTTAGGACAAGCAGTCAACTCCAATCCGGTCAAAGATGGTTGAGCCGACTTATAGCTAAAAGTCTTCTTTGCACTTTCTAATGCTGCGCCTTCCAGCAACATTGTATAGTAGCCTCTTAGAACACTCCTAGGCGCCTTGTAGTCCATAGCCAGCCGTTCGGGTCTTACCCTGGCCCTCGTCAATGATTGCATTCTTTAGCTTAGATATAACTAGAGCCGTGAATAAAATGAATTTTCACGGGTGGTTATTTGCCATGCTCATCACCGTCCTTGCGGGGCTTCTTGTCGTTAGAGCCTTGCCCACGTCCGCCGCCCGAGTTGAATCCGCTCGTGCTGGCCGCGGAGTTAGCGCGAAACTGCTCGCGAGCCTTGGCGGCGGCCTGACGACTTGCTTCCTCGAGCGCCGTGATGGTGGCGAGGGTCGGGCCGAGCCACCCGGGGAGGCTGGGGAGGGGGCACAGCGCGGTGGGGTGGTCGATGCCGGGGCAGATGCGGCAGCGGATGGCGCGCTGCATGTGCGCGGTGCCGTAGAGTGGTGTCATGATCGAGAGCTTGCCGTGGAGGCGGCCAAGCTGGCCCCAGCTATCGCGGTTGTTGGTCGGGGGGGTGACGTGAAGGCGCCAGGCGACGGTGTTGGTGTCGTTAACGAGGAGGACGATGCCGCGCACGGTGACCGACGCAAGGAAGATCTCCCACGCCTGGCTCGCTGAGACTTGAGGTCCGAAGGCGTCCCGGTGCGTCTGGACAAACTGGGCAATCTCGCCGTTGGCCGCGATCGCGGCGCGGATGAGGTCGCGCGCGATGTTCGCGCCCTCCGTGGTGTTGGCGAGCGTGAAGCCCGTGAAGATGCCAACGAAGCCGATGATGGGCAGGTCGTAGGGGAAGGTGAAGAGGGTGATGGGCGCGGATGATAGGATGCGGATGTCGATGATGGCTTGCGCTAGGTGCGCGGGGATGTCGGCGACGAGCCATAAGGCCGGGCTGGTGCCATTTGCGGCGACAGGCGGGGTCCCGAGCGAAAAGTCCGTCGGGCCGATGTTGGCGAAGTTACCGAGGGACTCGCGAATGAGGCCGTGTGTCTTCAGGGGCACTCCGTTGCCGCCGCTCACAGAGATGAAAAACTTGGGCCCTCCCACGTCGTCGTACATCGGGAAAAGGTCGGCTGGGATGCCTTGGATCAGCCCCTGGGGCGAGTACACGATCTGGGGGAAACCGCCGGGCGGGACGGGGGTGTACGAGCCGCGAGGAGGGAGTCCATCCGCCGTCAGCCACAGGGGAGGCAGGGCAGCCGGGGCGGCAGGGTCGGCTACTGCGGCGGGGGCTGGGGCGTCGTGCGGGGCTGCGGCGGCAGGTACACGGTCGTCGGCGGCAGCAAGCGCCGCAGGTGCAGCGCCCGGGGCAGCGACAGCGGGGAGCGCGGCGGCGGGAGCGACAGCGGGGAGCGCGGCGGCGGGAGCGACGACGGGCTCAGCGGCGGGAGCGACGATGGGCGCGGCGGCGGAAGCGACGATGGGCGCAGCAACGGGTGCGGCGACGGCGGCGGCAAAGGAGGGCGCAGCTGCGGGGGAGGCGATGTCCTGTGCGGCGGCCGGGGTGGCGACGACCTGCACACTGAAAGGGGACGGGACGGCTTCTCCTGCGGTGTTGGAGCGCAGGCGCTTCGACGGGGATCCGTGAGCCGCTGCGGGGCGGCGAGACGACGACGCTCCCTCGGTCGCATGATCCTGCGACGTCGTGAGACCGAGCGACGCCGCAATGGCGACCGCGGTGTCCGCAGCAAGGAAGGGGTCGTCGTCCTCGGTGGCGGTCGTAGCAACGGCGGCTGTACGGAAATTTAGATGCGAGGAGTGGTAATACAAGCGAGTTACACACCTGCTTTGGCCTTGCCTTTGCCTTTGGCCTTTGCTGCCTTGGCGCGAGGCTTGGTCACCGTGGTGGGTGTAGTAGCCACGAGAGAAGGAAAGTCTTCCCCCGAAACCTCCACGACGGAAGCTGGGGAGGAAGGGCGCGCCGTCTGCGGGGTTGGAGTAGAGTCGTGCGAGCGCAGGTGAGTTTCCATCGGTCCCTGGATCGATTCGGCGTCGCTGGGCCAGCCAAACACGTCGGCGGTCTCGCTGGGGGCGGGCGAGGGGGTGATGCGGTCGTTGGCGACGTCCCAGTAGACGTCGCTAGAGTCCGACGGGGTCGGCGAGGACGCGCGAGCGCTGTTGTTGCGAGTGGTAACCATTTGAAGGGCTAGGATTGTGAAAGCTGGGTGAGCTAGGTTGTAGTTATGTGGGGGTGAGGATGCGCACCTTCGCGTCGTTATTTAACTGTGTCAGAACAAAGAGCGAAATTCAGCAGATGATTGGCTGGCGGGAGCCCCCACGACGTGGTGACGCATTCGCGCAGAGCCACCGTCGGGCAGGCACGATTGAATTCAATCGATGCGCGAGGCTGGAATAAAGAGATCGATGAGTAGTTCTTTGTGCGGTCGGGAGAGAGCCGTACAGAACGAGTGACAAAGATGACCTGCTTAGGACAAAGAGGGTATGCTGCGGAGGTTCCGTCCGAGGTGCCGCCTCTTTGTGTGGTACGAAGTAGGGGCCGCCGTCGAGGTGTACGGTGTCGACGAAGAGGGGACGTGGCAGCAGAGATGGGAAGAAAAGTGTCGGAGAGACGTGGGGCCGAAGAAAACGTGTTGCCTGACGTTGACATGCCGTGTGAGTCCGTGGTAGCCACGAGGTGATCGGTCTTCAAAAAGATTTCCGTGTTGGCAGCAAAGAGATTTTTGAGCGAGTGAAAAGAGCGCAGGAGAGCGCGAGTGGCATACAATTTCTACGACTGTCTTGCTCGAGTCCCGAGGGAGATTATAGCTTGCTTCTACGGTCTTATGATGCTCGGAGGTAAGTATATATGATCATTCATCAAATTATTTCGTGTGGTGTTAAGAGATGAGGATCCACCTCCATAGACGGCGGCGTCGCGCCCGACGTATTCTGAACGTCGCGGGGGTGAACGATGTCTGAGCGTCCTCGCCAGACTCAAGCGACCAGCAGGCGTCGCTATCATCGTCCGGCGGGCGCACACCCTTCCCATCCGCGCAGAAGCGGCGTGGGAAATCCGGCCATCATGGTGGTTCGGAACAAGGGGCCCCCCGAAACATTGAAATTTGCTTGGCGGGCTTTGTACTGCGCGGAAAAATCGTCAGCAGCTAAGCGGCATTCCCACTGCTCTTGCATGTGGTTCATGATTTTGATATAGCTGGGTGATGCGGAGAGTCGGAATTCTGCAAAAGCATTTTTCCAAGACGATGCTGCAGGTTTCAAGGGATTAGAAGCCGATCTATTCCACGGACGGAATAATGCGAGCATGACAACGGCATATTTGTCAGCTTGTTCTTCGATGTCTTGACGAGGAATGGGTGTTCCAGAGAGGACAGGAATGTGCATGACTTTTCGTTTACGGAGAAGATGAGATGATTTTTGAGGATGGCCGGTTGAAAAATGCAGTTGGCTGCAGGGAATGATATCTGTTGGCATAGTTGGAATATTGAACGAAGTAGGAGAGGGATTTGGGTACCATTTTCATCTTCAGTATCAGAATCCTCGTCGGCGTCAGGCTGGGATTTTTTGGCTTGCGAGATGCGGATTTTTTCGTATAAGCTGAATTGGTCCCACATTGGAACATGTTCCAGTTCAACCGGGCGGAACAGGACATCATATACAAGCGAGTTCAATGCTGGCGCAGAATGTTCATCAAGGATAACCATCGAGTCGGTGAGATCGACGACATCGGCTTCGTCATCATCATCATTGTCCTCGTTTGTGCTAGAGATTCGGCATAAGATTATGGGATGCAAATAAAGTGGGCAGGTGTACGCTGTGTTTTCGAAAGGTTCATCGTGATTTTCGGTGATTTCAACGGGCGGGGGATCAGAGTCATCGGAACTGGTCGGAGTATCAATACTATTGCTGCTGGAAGGAGCGGAACAAGGAGGACAAAATACCTTTCAGTTTCAGCTTGATTCGATTTAGGCTTGTAGTAGGCAGGAAAGTTATCGGGTGAGGTCCAAGCGAGTAATTTTGTCCAGTGGAACACGGCAAAATGAGCATCTGTGATATGGTTCCGAATGCCTAGAAGAGCACATGCGACTTGTTGACCGGATAGTTCGCGACGTCCGTTGATCTGGTTCAAAGTTTTCAAGAGTAATTTCCGGCATCGTTCTTCGTCGTCTGAAATCGGGGGAGAGTCATCCATCATATAGATCGTATTCAGGGATTTCATGGCAGCGCCCAGGGCACTCATGATTAAGGCAGAGTCAACAGTTGACTTGGCTGCATAATTTGCCATGTAGATGGCAAGAGCCATGCCGAGTGGACCAGATCCGACAAACTTAGCGTCGGTGTTGCACTGGAATGACCCGCTGATAGTCGGATTGTAACCTACGACATTCGCATCGAGACGTTTGAGGGAAATTTTGCCGTTCTCGTCCATGGAGGACTCTGGGACCAAAGGGATCGGGTAATTGAAACGACACAGACGATCACGATCCTCCGGTTCTAGGGACGCCATGGAGAAGGGAGTTTTTTTAAAGCATGTATCGTTGTGCTCGTGGACGTGACAAGAGGCATCGAGGATCTCACGGAGATATTGTGGCCATGTCTCCTCGAAATCTGGGTCATCGGGGTGACGGGGACGTCCCATCAGGCACTTCTTTTGGACGTTTTTGGATTGGTCCGCAAGCGAATGCGTCTCGGAAGGGAGCTCATGGTTGATGATGCTTTCTAACCAGACGAAAAGTTGTTGTTTGAAAACATCATTCGCTAGTGCTTGCTCGTGGATGAGCTTTGGCGATAGTGCACCTGGATGAGATAGATCAGTCAAGGTTGAAATGCGCCGAAAGTAAAATCACCTTCGAGCCAGATGAGGATATGGAGGTGAAGAGACCCACGATTTTGAGCTTCGAAAACCCCATAATAATGTTTGACCCGTCCAAAAACTCCTCGTTTACATTGACGTTCGAAACCCAGGAAAATATTTGTGAACTGATCTACCATCAGTTTGAAGAACTGTGCCCCTGCAATCGGGTTCTTCGCAAGCAAGTGGGCTCTGTTGAAAGAGGTGAATCGCGAATCAGAATTACCGAAAGCGGTGTCCAAATCAATGTCACCTCCGGCGCTGAATGCGGCCAGGGGATTGTATGTGTCTGCAGGGTTTAGGGTGAAAAAGATCGACATGGTTCCTGTTGCACAGCTTATGGCTTGGATTTCCTCCTTCATGACACTAACTTCAGAGGCTGAACCTTCAATATGGTCGCTGACGTAGTCGACATATCGCAAGAGTTCAAAAACCGAAGCCTCAGCCGGAGTTGTGGGAACATATTTGGAGTAGTCTTTCCGCGCCTTTTTAGCTGCCATCGCAGCCGTCAACGAAGTCAAAGTATTGTCGTCAAATTTCGCCATGGCTGCCATGGCGTTCGGCCACCAGGCTCGACGAACAGCTAATCGAGATTGGAATGAGGATTTCCGGATCATCTGTATGTTGTGCATGGCGAATGGGAAGAAGATATGAGTTTGGAAACGACGATCTGCAAGTTGCAGATAGTGTTTGACGTGGGACTTCAAAGGGATGGGCTTAAGACCGAGGTCTTTACGAAGACGAATAGGATCATCGAACATTCCAACACCGTAAGGAAAAAGAGTCGGCCATAGCATGCCATACACGTTGGGGTCGTGCCGCACAGAGAGGGTTTCGGATGTCGTTGATGATTTAACGAAAGAACCACCTGCTTTAAGCCGGCGGAGGGCTTCAATCTTGCGGTCATTCAACGATTTTTCTGTGTTGTCGACATCGAATGTGCCCGATAGCGAGAGTGGGATTTGGCCGTCTATATCTGTGTGTTCAGCGAATATAGCCTCCGTAGTATCAATTCCGTGACCGGTGTAGGTCGAATTTTGACCGAGAATAGTGTCGTTCGGGTGTTGGTACTGGACAGGAAACGGCACACAGCCATCATCATCCGACGGGTATTCGGCAAGAGCGACGAGGTCGATGACTACATCCGAATAAAGTGGATTGTTCATCTTCAACCAGTCAAGTGCTCGTAGGATCCGGCCTCTACGGACAAGGAACGGTGTCCGCTTGAACATGTCTGCTGAGGCTTCGTGATTATCTGAAACAAAAATCACGACGATTTCGTCGTACAGGGCGGACATTGGTCGAGGGAGAACTGTGGCAATGGTAGACATTTCGTGGGGATGAATACACACATTGCCTGAAGCGGATCTCTGCTGGAGCACCGCAGCACCGGAACCGGAGTTGATTTTAGCCCAACACTTGGTAGTGTGAGCTCGAGCGATGACCAATTCCTCAGCGTAAGTAAGACCAAAAAGGGCTGTTGGCATGGGGCCAATCCAACAGCCGTTTGCCCAGCTATAGAAAGGAATTTTAAAAAATTTGCGACTTTTCACACATCGAGCACACGTGGGACACGCTTCGTATCGACCATTGTGTAGGGAATGAGATTTGATATTGGACTGATTGTAATGGATACGGAGGCTATGGACGGCTCGTTCGAGGAGGGAGATGTCGAGGTCAGGGACGTTCCAGATCTTGAGGTCGCTAACGAGTTCATTTCGATTGCAGAAGGAACAGGGACTGCGCGCAAGTGCAGTGGCTGTTGTCTGGGCACGATTTTCTCTCATGATCTAGAGAAGACATGGATGATCAAGAAGAATTTGCATAAGATACAAGACGACGCACGTCATGTCGGAATTCGTTAGATTCCACTTGTGGCCAATGGGTCGCGCATTCCTGCTCATCTGATTCGGTCGTTCGAGCAAGGTGATGAGAGGCCTGTTGGCGTTGCCGTTGTCGAGCGGAGGAACGAACTGCGGGGACTTGTGAAGGATAAGTTGGAGACCGGTCCACAGGAGTAAGAGGACCGTGGTCGACACCGAGTTGTCCGGCAGCCTGAGCGTCGGCAGAAAGGACTAAACAAGCCCATGTGCACGAGTGAGCTCGCAGGCTGGATATGATTAGAGCCTTTTCTTTAGCAGAGATATTGTGGGCCCGGCCGACCAAAGTTACGGCGAAAGAAGACACGGATGACTGAGCGAGAGAATGATCAAGCATGTGCCGAAGAGTAAGGGCTTTAGCGTCATCGGTCAGGTAATGTGCATACTGAGGAACGAGGCCTATAAAACAATATGAGATACGACTTGGGAACGCCTTGAGCAAGACAGCGCATCAGGAAAACCTGAAGTGACCATAAAGACCCAGAAAGACCCCGAAAGACATCATAGACCCCATAGTAAATGGTGTCTATGAAAGAAAGGTGGGAGGGGCGTTTTAAAACTCATAGACCCCCATAGTTTTGGTTGTGTCTATCATAGACATCATAGACCGTAGAGACCGTATAGTAGTCATAGCTTGAAAGTTTCCGAAGGACCAATTGAAGTTTCGAATAATAAAACATATATATTTGGCGACGCTAAGTAAGACATACATAGATAATGTGTGACCCAAATCCGAGAAGCGCTAAGTGCCCAATCACCGCAAATGAGTGGTATAGAAGAGTCGCGATCCCGCAACAATGTTTGAACGGCTGCTTGAAGTTGACACCTTCGGACGAGTCTTGCACTGGATTTGAAGTCGAAGATGGAGAAGTTTTTTTTTGAGGACTTGCGAGCACGAAAAAGAGATTTGCGGAGGGGGAAACGACGGGCCGTCGAGTGATATGCCAGAAGTTGACCAGCGGCATGGATTTGAAGAGGGAGGGCGGCGGAGAGGGAGGGGGAGCGAGCGGAGAGAACATCATGATGTTGTGAAGTTTCAGGCAATCTTGGACCTGCCCAGCTATACAGGACAGGGATATGGGACTTGACGGCTTGCCACGGATGTTGGAGGGGTGCTGCGTGTGGGAAGGGTGTTGCGAGCTTGCGTGGCGAGTGCTTGCAGCGAGTGTCGACTTGTGACGGAGCCTGAGAAGAGGTAGAGAGGTTGATATGGAGGTGGGTTGAAGATGCCGAAGTTTGAAGAACACGGAGACAGAAACTGACAGCAAATGCGCAGGAGAGGGAGGAGGGCGATGGGGGGAAAGGAAGAGAGACGCTGACGTGGCAGATCAATGCTTGGCGCTGTTGTGGACGGGCGGTGCTCGGAACCGATAGCCGACCGGCAATCTTTTCGGTGTTTCCCTTTCTCCGCAGTCTGATTCCGTTGACATTCCGAGTCTCTTGACACATTCCCTTTACCAAGTACCGTTGGCAGCCTCGGGAAAGCGTCAAGTCAAACATGCCAACATGGGTTCATCTTGCCTAGGTGACCGGTACCTTGGAATCGACGTTCCGGGACACCACAAACGGCGAGCAGAAATGCTTAGTGAGTTCCCATGAACTTGTCCAAGGTTAAATCATGTTCAAAGCACCTCCTACTCATTAGGGGCCAGGGAACCATTTATCCGTATACTTTCCATAGTGCAAGAAAAATCCTCTCGGAAGACATAGACCAAGAAATACCACGAGAGAACAACCATGAAAACCATAGACCATCATAGACATAGAGAGACACCCATAATAAGCCTCCAGCTTTCATAGACCCAAAAAGACCCCCGAAGACCCACAAAGTAAGCCCGGAACTATATAGTATTTCAGGTTTTCCTGATGCGTACGGGACACACTGAGCACGGAACTTGGACGAGCGGAAGATTTGTGCCTCCGCTTCGGAGGGCTTCCAACGGGTGGGGTAACATCATCTTGTTTACGTTTACGGGATGGTCCTTCGTCCATGGCAATCGACAGGCAGCAAGTTTCGATACGAGACCGTGGATCGAAGACGTGGACGAAAACAAGGATACACAAAGAAATGATGCCCCATTTCACGTGACACTTAAGGCGACATTTTCGGTACCCTGAGCACAATCAGAACTAAAGTTCTGTTTGTGAAAATCGCCGCTTGTCCGTCACCACCACCGTCGTCGTCTGGGATGATTTCCACCGCACGCCAAAAGCCAAAGGGCCCTATCGAGTCCGTACATCAGGAAAAACCTCCCGAGCCAATTATCCTAAACTTTCCTAGGATTATACTGTCCCGAAATAATTAGGTGCAACTTGGGCAAAGTTGGCATAATTTTGCCTAAGTTTCGGCTAACTTTGATGAAACTTCGGATAACGACGGACAATACCGGATAATTTTGAGCGGGACATGGATTATTGACACGACGAGTGCCCTCTTGAAGCTCCCTTGAATTGCTAAACCATTCAGTAAGGTGCAAGCAAGAAAGCACCCTTACTCACCGTTTTGCAAAATGCACCAAGTCAGTTGCCGACCGGCAATCACTCGGAATTATCAGAAGCACTGCCCGGCCACAACAAGACCACACGTTGATCATGCCACGTCGACGTCTTTCTTCCTTTTCCCTCACCTTCCCCCCCACTTACTTCCCTCAAGCTCAGCCGTCCCCCTCCTCTAGGCCGTGGATCCGCCTAGCCCAAGCCACTCAAGCCACTCCAGCGTCTCGGTTGCCGTCCACCTGAGCTTCCTACTCCCTCCGTGGCGTCACAGTCCTCTGGTGCCACCACGGCCAATCTACATCGCCGGGCATATGTAACCCAAGCAGCAATGCCCATCCACGGCCCTGACTCGCGCTGCCGGTTTCCCACCCCACGTACTCTGACCTCGGGCTCTCGCACGCTCATACTGTGTACTGCACGTCGCTCCTCTGACGCCGTTCCCGCCGGCCTACAAGTGCCGTCAAGAGCAGTTTCTACCATCAAGATTCTGATGTAAGATGCACCCCGCAAATATAATGCTTCTCCTTCCAAGTCCATTGCAACTTCATCAACGCTTCGCCCATCTTTCACGTCAAATGCTACTCCCTCGTGCGCAATACAAGTTCCTATCCCCTCGTCCCTCCCAAGACTTCGTCAAGCTCATCCCTCAAGCTCGTCTATGTCCGGTGCAGTCTTCAAGTCCTAAGACGTCGTCAAGCTCTGCAACATTATCGACGGCGTACATCGATCTGTCGAGCTCTGCAAGTCCGCGAGCACATGGTTCCTCAGCTTGCAGATAGTTACTCCGTAGATAGTCTGTATCGGTGTTTGTGAATATACCGTTTTCCGGTAACTTTTGCTTGATTTTGAGTGGTGAAAATGAGCAGTAATGGCGAGATAATGGTGCCCTAATGTCGCATAAGTTTGGCCAAACTTACCCTAATTGGTAGGAGGTAACTTATTTGGGTCAAGTTTGGCTAAACCGGTCTAACGAGGATAATGTCAGGAAATTACCCAAAGTTTGAGTGAAGTTTCGCTAAATTAGCAGGGTAGGCTTTTCCTGATGTATTCCCTTCTCCTCCTCCCCTTCCTCTCCCCCCTCTCCTTATACCCCTTATCAAATACTTGATACCTATGCTAACGACTAACGAATATACGCACAGCGACCCCTCGCACCACCTAACCGGCCCCTTCACCCCCAGCGCCCCGCCCTCCCCCGCCCCGCCCCCGCCCGCAACCGCCCCTAACAGACACACCGACGGCCACACCGGCCCGCACTCCCCCAAACCGTCCTTGGCGCGGGGCGCCCCGGCGGCGGCGGACGTCTCCCCCTGGCTGCGCTGGGCTGTCGACCCCCTCTCCGCCCTCCGCGCATTGGCGGTGCCGCCGCTTCTGGCGCTGCCCACGGCGCTGCTGCTTCCGTTCGTGCGCCCGTTGGTGCCGATGGAGTGGGCGGGGTATGTGGGGAACCCGCGGACGCTTCCTTCCTTCGCACCCGCCACGCATCTAGGCGCGATGTAGCGGTACTATCTTTCCTTATTGGTTGTGGCAGTCTCAGGCAGGCGTTGGTGCGTTTTTCTTTCCATGCTCTAACTATTCTCCCTTTCTTTTGGCCTTCGAAGCGGCTTCGCTCGTTCGCGAAGGGCTTTTCTTCTTCTTTCGAATTCCCTCCTTTGTTCTCTCTTCCTCGATGTCGTTTTTCGCTATCCATCCTAGGATGGCGGGCATCTCGTTTCCTTGGGTGCCAGTGCCAGCGTGCCGTTTTCGAAGAAGTTTTTGTTTTTCTTCCTTGCTCCTCGTCGTGGCCGCCCCACTCTGCTTTCCTTTTCCTGTTGTGCGCACGGCTAAGGGCGCTCGGTTTGGATTCGAGTTGTCTGGATTTGGATTTGGAGTGCTGGATTGGATTTGGAGCTGGAGATTGGATCTTCAAGCTGGATTGGATTTGGGTTGGGTTGGGAGTTGGGACACGGGCTGAGTCTTGCGGCGTGCATCGATGCGATAATATAAGGACGGTACTTCTCTGTTCATGCTGAAAATAAACGAGCTCGTTCGCAGTCGTGTATCGGAGTTTTCTCAATGGGCAATTTTGGCTGTGCACAAAGCGATTAATTAGAGAAGTACCGAGTACCGCGTCGGATAATATACCTCTCATCCTTTGAAAATGAGGTTAGCGTCGTTGTAGGCAGTGTTTTTTCTACGAAGAGCCGTAAAGTTCTGACATCCGCATAGCCAAGAGCACTCACCGATACGGACACTTGAACCGTTTAATTCCCAAACATGAATCGAAGGGATGCTGCGTCACACTCTAAACCCACAAAAACGATATTATATTTGACACTACGGCTCGGGCCTGAGTTGAACGGGCGTTACCTGCTGAAGGCTTCCAAGGGGTGTTGCACACAATGCCGGTATGGACCCTCCACCGAGCCGATACAACACTGCGTAGAATACATGGGTAAGTTTGAATTGAACTAGCCGTTGGCGTCCACATGCGGGAGTCCGGGACGACTCTGAGTAATCTGAGTTACTTTACAGATCGTCCAAAATCGAATGTGGAGGTGAGAATGTGGTGGGGTGAGTTTGGAAGTTGGATTTGCAAGTTGAATATATATGTATGTATGAGCGCACTGCCATGAGGAGTGTCAGGCATTGATGCATGGAGTCTGCGAAAAAGGATCTCGTGGATGGAATTCCATGGCTCGGGCCCGAGTCAATCGGGCTGCTCCTGCTGAAATCCGTTCAGCCAAAACTCCAATTGTCGAACGTGTGGACCCTCCACCGAGCCGATGGCAAAGATCTTTGCAACTCCAATGCAGGACGAAGTTTCGCGGTTTTATGTCCAAGCTGAACAGACCTAGACGGTTGGGCGCGGGGCCATCGAAAAGGCCCCAGTGAAGGTTTTGACAGTGCATAGCAAGGTTGGAAGCCAAAGCCAAAAAATTTCGGGAGGCATCCTTATGGCTCGGGCCCGAGTCGAACGGGCGAATCCTGCTGAATGCTACAGTAGTAAACCTACTTGCTCAAGTGTGGACCGTCCACCGAGCCGATACAACCCTAAATTGAAGCTGAGATGCACCAGCAGCTCGATGCGGCGAAATGTGAGCAGTGTCAAGATGAGGGAGCCGATAAGTACCAGCATAATTGTGAAGTTGACTGTGCCTGACGCTCAAGTGGTCCAGGGCGGTCAAAATTGCAAACCTTAGGCCCACCGCTGCGATGAAAACGAGTTTACTCGAAAGCATACTTAGAGTATGGCTTGCGTTGCAGCCCTACGAAAAGTTAGGAGACCTCCAATCGATGGCTCGCGCCCGAGTCGAACGGGCAACACCTGCTGAAATATCCACATGAAAAGCAGTTCCATTGGCTGTAGGTGTGGACCGTCCACCAAGCCGGTACAACGCCTGCATTGCGGCATGAGCTGGACTCACGCCTTGCGTCCACAATCATTCGAAGCCGAAAAACCTCGATCTGCGCAAGGCTCGTTCATCCCAACGCGAACCTGAAAGCGAGAACAGAGAGGAGCCCATGGGGAATAGGAGGCTGTAAATACATAAGTATGGGGGGGATGTAGCAACACAACGACTCAGGCAAGAAAAAACGGAGGCAGAAAACCTATGGCTAGCGCCTGAGTCGAACGGGCGTCACTGCTGGAATTCCTCATCCTTTGGAATATTCGCTGCAGGTGTGGATCACCCACCGAGCCTGCATACATCAGCTGCATATTCAGCATAGATGTAAGTACGCGCTTTGTAACTACATACTCATCAGTGCGAGTTCGAGTGTTGGTCAATCAAAAAAAATGACCTCAATCATGCTTAAACTTAGATCGTGCGTCGCAGAGATGAACCAGCCGTGGACAGCCAACTGACCAAAAAAATTATGCGAAAGAATGCATGGCTCGAGCCCGAGTCGAACGGGCAGTTCCTGCCGAAGAAGTTCTTTGTCCTGTCAATTCAGCCCAGATGTGGACCGTCCACCGAGCCGACCTAAGATTGGAATGAAGCTCGAACGTAGGAGCCAGATTCAAGCCGACTTCCAAGGATACCAGGGTGAAACTCACCGACAATTGGCAGAAAAACGTATACCCTGAACGCATGAAGTTGACCGTTTATTGAGGTGTGCTGTGATAACGTTGAGGGAATGAACTGATGCTGGAAAGAACAAAAAAGATAGGTTCCTCCACCTGGGGGCCCGAGTCGAACGGGCGCGTTTATGAGCCATGAGCCGCAGGCGTGGACCGTCCACCGAGCCTTTACATGTAAAAGAAATGGAAGTGTCGAGAGGACCTTGGCTCGAGCCCGAATCGAACGGGGAGTTCGAACCCACACCGGAAAGTGGTCACGTCACGCGTCACACTTTCCGGTTTGCCCTGGGGGAATGGCTTCCCCCAGACCCCCTCCTTTTTCGCTGGCGCTGCCTTTTCCGCTGGCGCGGGGCCTCTTTCGCTGCGCTGCATTTTCGCTGCCGCTGGCTTTTTCCGCTGGCGCGGGGCCATTTTTTTCTTTAACTAATAACTTTTCACGTTGGCCATGTATTTGACTTGAGAAATTTAATGGTTTGTTGCGGGCGCCGGCCCGGACGGCTGGGGTTTCCACCCCAGACCCCGACCGCTAGGCGCGGAGCCTGCCGCTCGCCGCGGGGCCCACTGCGTGGGGCTAGCGCTCGCCGCGAGGCCGACTGCGTCGCGCCCGAAAAAACGGACGCTTAGGGAATCGAACGGTGGATCTTGGAAAAACATAATGTTGTATGCGTCGCCCACAGTAGGCGACGCGCCCGATGCAAGGCAATTTATCTTTACCGATGTCGCCACCCGGAGAGGTTTGTGACGGTCACGCGTGACTACTTTCCGGTGTGAGTCCAAATTCCATCGAACGGGCTGTTCCTGCTGAAGGTACTGGCGAGATTGTATCCGACGCAGGCGTGGACTCTCCACCGAGCCGATAATTAACTGAAATGCAACCTGAATGAGTCAGCAAGTTTGAATCTAGTTAGTAGCGTATGTCCATGCGAGCCTGAGCAACCTGATGTTTTGCACGGATCGTGCCACAGCGAAGTGCACAGTATTAGGCGCGTTGGCGATTTGGAGCCTACTGCCGGCGTGGAAAAAGGGAGCGACAACACATTATGGCTCGAGCCCGAGTCGAACAAGCTGCTCCTGCTGAAATAAATGCCAACGGGTATAGTTTTCATTCCCCGCAGGTGTGGACCCTCCACCGAGCCTGTATCAGCTCTGTATCTGCACAGTGGATCAGTGTGCACTAAGATTACACAAGGACGAACCGAGGCTGTGGGTATCCACCGACTGCATGTAGCTCCAGTTACAAACTTCAGCTGAATGTGAATAATCATGAGGTTGTGTCAGCACGCTCACACTGAAACAAAGGGAAAAAGAAGAGGACATCCGGTGGACTACGGCTCGGGCCCGAGTCGAACGGGCGGCTCCGACAACAAACTCTCAATCGCCGCAGATTTGGACCTTCCACCGAGCCATTCCAGGGAGCATTTTGAGCCTGTCCGCGTGCGTGCGCAATTCGCCGCTCACAATTGGTGACGGAACCTGTTTGCCTGCGAATGAATCTGAGATCCACAGCCATCCAGAGGTCACGAGCGTTCGTTCCCGGTGCATGTGAGGTTAGCATACACACTTACTGATACGCCGGAAGCCAAAAAACAACTTCCGGAGCAGCTGAATGGCTCGGGTCCGAGTCGAACGGGTGGTTCCTGCTGAAAAGCACGGCCCTCGGCATATTTGCTGCGGGTGTGGGCCGTCCACCAAGCCGATTCAAGACTAGGTTGCAACTTGACAATGTGTGCGACGGTTCTCAACCCTCACGGAGGCGAAGTCCAACTCATAGTCACATTCTAAGATTACCGATACGGCGGTGTTAGATTTGAGTCGATGGTATGCAAGATGGGTTTCCAAGTGCCTGCGTGATGACTTTGAGAGATGAACGCGCCAAAAAGAAAAAGAAAAAACCACACAATCATCACGCCATGGCTCGGGCCCGAGTCGAACGGGCAGCGCCTGCTGGCGCCTTCGCCGGCGCCGGCATTCTATGCAGACGTGGACCCTCCACCGAGCCGCTACCAGCGTATGTTCGACGTGGAGTGTCATTTATAGCTATCCAGCCTCGCAAACCAGGACTCATCGATGCTTTTCCAGTGCAAAGACGCACCTCGGTGTACAATGCCTGTGAGAAATTTGAACTTGGGTGTTCTAATTTCGCACCAAAAAAAGAACACTGACATACGCCGGGTGCAAGTGTGGACCATCCACCGAGCCGATCATACCCTGTTTTGAACTTGAACATATGGCTATTTTCCATCCTTCATTCCAGGGAAAAGTTGAACGCGACAAAGAACTCATCGATGGTGCAGACAGATTCAAGAATTTAAAAAACCGTGCAAGGACATGGAGTTGCAGGGAGAAAAAACCACCCTCCTCGATGTTCTATGGCTCGGGCCTGAGTCGAACGGACTGCTCTCGCTGGAAACCATGGCCGTGGGCGTATTTGTTGCAAGTGAGGACCGTCCACAGAGCCGCTAGCAGCTATAATTCAATGTTCAGTGTATGTGCATTTCTAGTAACCAAATACAGGGTTTTGCATAAGTTCGTGAAAACCCAAATTTTTTGCGCGGGGTCACGTGTACAACCAAACCGTTCCGGAGCACATTGAGGCAAATTAGGGGAAGCTCCTATGTGTAGTAAGGGACACCTAATGCTCAAGGGTGGCTTGTAAGGAGCGAAACAGCTGCAGAATGTTGATTGATCCCACTCGGCAAATACCGAGGTTGCGGCATCAGTTCGGCATCCTGTTTTCAACATGTTTTGCGACTATAAAAAGACAACTGAGGGTCTTCTGAAGTAGACCCGCTCAAATCGACGTAGTTGTATGCCACCACATGGGTTGGCCTTGTATTCCTACTCGCACGTGACCCCGTGCAAAAATTTTGCCGTTTTCACGAACTTATGCAAAACCCTGTAAATCAGGACTTGCTGATGCCTTTCGAGTGCAAGGAGACCACTGTAAATGTCAAGTTATGGCCTGCAGAAGTTGAGGTTATCTTGGCGTGCTACTTTCGGGGGATGGCGCACCAAAAAGTAAAAAAGACTCCCAGACAGCGTTCGTCCCCACAGGGGTAGAAGCCAAAAAATTCCAGGAAGCGTCCTTATGGCTCGGGCCCGACTCGAACGGCCGTTCCTGCGAAAATCACAGCCCCCGGCATATTTGCCGCAGGTGTGGGCCGCCCACTACCGAGCTGATACCGGTGTAGGTTCGACGTTGATTGTGAGACGAAATTTCCAACCGTTCCACGGTTCAAATCAGAGTCTGTTGCAGTACAAGGCTCCCCTACAGTTATGATGGGCTGCAGGATTCGAGTTCGTTTTCTCTATCCTAAGTAATTTCGCACCAAAAAAAAGATAAGAGCGCTCACCGATGGGATATGGCTCTGAGTTGAACGGGCACTTCCTGCCGACATGCCTTTTTTTATTTCATTTGACGTAGGCGTGGACCATCCACCGGGCCGACGTAAAATTGGATTGAAGCTCGAATGCACCAGCGGGGTACATAGTTTGGAGTTGGTTTGGAGGTTTGATTTCTGCACCGACTACCGGCTGCGACGAGGCGCACTCATATGAATGACGTAGGAGTTGGGAAGAATCGGTCAATTGGGGAGAGGAGAGAGAAACGTCTGGCAGAATAGGTGCTTTGAGCTGCAAAAATGTGATTCGAAACCAACCTATGGCCCGGGCCCGAGTCGAACGGGCTGCTCCTACTGAGACGTCTTTCGCTTTCCAATGATCGCAGACGTGGACCCTCCACCGAGCCGATACAAGATTGCAGATTCAAACCGACCATGCAGAGAAGGCGAGATGGTGCTAAATTCCAGAAACAGCGGGGTGAAAGGCACCGGGAATTGCCAGAAAAACGAATACCTGAACACAAGCCTGAACGTTAACTGGGGTGTGTTGCGATGATTTTGGGATGAACTGACGGCAAGAAGGAGGTATGACGGGGTTTCTCGGACATTATTCGAATGCAGAGCAATGCAGTCGATGCAAAGCAATGCAAAGCAATGCACTTCAATGCTCAGCGATGCAACCAAGTGAATCTCAATGCAACATCAATGCATGATCAGTGTGGACCCCAATAGACGTTTGCATTGCCTTGCATTTTAAGTCACGACTCGACAAATACAACACCCAACATGCACATTGCACGGCACTGCATCCATGCAACTTCTTTGATCGGAACAAGATTTCGAAATGCAGCTGAATGCACAAAATGCAGTCGCTATCTCTGCCAAACGGACGGCTATTTCCTCAAGGAACGTTTTGTGACCTGGCACCGCGGCAAAGTGCCGGCAAAGCGGCAAACCTTGATGAAATAACAGTTGCCGACGGCCGGCCGAGGGCTTTGACCACTTTTCCCGCACCATTTTGCAGTATACTGCCCAGAAGATGACCAGTCATACCTGGAAAGTCAGCTATGGCCTTGTAGAAGACCGCTGGTTTTTTTTCTCCTGTTAGCTTCCAACCGCAATTGGAACCCAATGAACGACTGAGCTACTTGTGTTCAAAAAATGCCGAGTCCACCACATTTCATTCCGTGCAAAGGGAAGCTGGGCAATACACCGGAAGTACGGTATGTAGCCTATTCATTTTATAGAGTAGAGCCTATTGGACCTCTGTCGTGTTAATTGGCGCGACTCATTTCCCGCCCCGTCCCGCCATCAGTAGCCATCGGATATCTTGCCATAACTGACGGCTGCCAAATAGCACCACCCGAATGCCGAAAGGACATTTGAGTGTGCACTTATCCTTGCACTAGTGCAACCAAATGCCCCGTCGGTGCAAAAGTCAGAATTTGCACTAGGCTGCATTGATGCACAAAATGCAGATTGTCCTCGACGCAGGTGAAATACACGCAAATGCACACGAATGCGACTCACAAGTGCCTCTGAAGAGCCCTGCATGGCGTTGCATCGGACTGCATTTGGGTGTTGCATTGCGTTGCATTGAGGTGCATTGCGATGCATCGGGTTGCACCGTGTTGCATCCCATTGCATTGTCTGCATTCGAATATTGTCCGATAAACTCAGTCATAAGGAGGCAAAAAGCTCGTGCAGCCGCATGGCTCGGGCCCGAGTTGAACGGGCGGCTCCTGCTGAGCGCTGAACGTCAGCTCGAGATGTTTATTCAAAGCAGGTGTGGACCCTCCACCGAGCCATTGTGAGTCTGCTTGCATGCGCGCGGAATTGACACGATTGGTGCTAGTTGCTCGGAACTCGTGATGACGAGACTTGGTGACCGATACCGTTCTAGTCCATTGACAAAGGACGCACCTACATTCAACGGCTGTCTTAGGAAGTTTGAACGCGGATGAGTGGGATAGTTTCAATGTGTGGACTCACAAAAAGGGAAAGCTTTGGTCTCATGGCTCGGGCCCGAGTCGAACAGGCGGCTCCTGCTGAAACTCGACATAATCTATTGGGACATTCGCTGCAGATGGACCGTCAACAACCGAGCCGATAGAAACCATATTAAAGCTCTATAGTACGGCGAGATCTGATTTGATTTGTGCGCTCCGCTACAGAGTCAGTACAAGTCCTGTTTTGGGGTGGTGTATCAGTGAACGTGCAGCATGTAGTCATCCCCGCAAAACGTGAGACCACGGACAAAAGACAACACCAAGCAATGCACAAGGAATGGGAAAAGACGATTCAATTTGGAGTCCATCCTTCCCTGGCTCGGGCCCGAGTCGAACGGGCAGTTCCTGCTGAATTGCACTCGCTTCCAGAAGCAATTGCCGCAGACGTGGACCTTCCACCGAGCCGATGCAACGATGAATTCACGATGAATTCAAGCTGGGATGTACGAGCAAGTTTATGTAATCTCCTCAATCTTGAGCACCGCCGATACAACTCAAAAACCAAACGATTCGCCGCCAAGAACAGCCTGAGACAATAGCCAAGAGCACAGCGGGTTTGCGTGCCGCAGGAAGGTGCCACGACGCGGCTCGGCCACTGAGTGGATGCTGACTCGGAGTCAGCATCCATTACTGCTGCGGCAGAAGAACGGAAAGAGCATCCGACGGATGGGAGAATTCGCGCACCAAAAGAGACAAAGACCAACGAGTCAGCCAGGGATCCGACGGAGAGCGCCACCAGACAGCAGACCGCAGCGGCTGGAGCCTGGCGGCGCATCGCACGATGACGGCGACTGCCAAGCGGATCAGTCAACGCCATCAGACACTGCCCTGGCACGTGCCCATCTGATGTGGCGCCAAAAATTAAAATCGCCGCTTGTCCGTCTGACTCCGTCACCACCGTCGTCGTCGATGATATCCACGGATAATTCTATTTGGCACCCCCAGGTGCCGTCACCACCCGCCATAGAACATTTTTCTATTTGGCAACCCGGCAAGCTCGGCTAACTTTGATAAGAGAACAGTTGCCGAAGGCGCGCCGAAATCTTGAACCTGCTTGAACCACTCTTGAAGTGACTCTTCCCGCAATGTTTTTGGGGTGACTTGGGCGGTGTCAGCCGCTGGATACACCTTGAGGGCATAAAGTCCGTTTTTTGGAAGTTTTTGAGGGTCTAAGGCAAGTCTCCAGGCGTTGCAGCGCCAAAAGTGCTGCCTTTGTCGCATTCTGCCACCAAAGTGTGACTTTTTGGCCTCATATTCAAGGGAATGCCTCAGAAGTGTACGCAAGATTATATTAATTCTATACAAGCTTGAGGTGGAGTTACGGCCAAAATAGTCAAGTGCGGGCTATCCCGCCCAATCCCGCCGCGCGCCATCAACCGATGGCATCAAAGATCACATTGCTAATCACGGGTGCCATATAGCACCACCCGGGTGCCAACAGAACCCGGGGGTGCCAAATAGAATTATCCGATATCCACCGCACGCCAAAAGCCAAAGGGCCCTATCGAGTCCGTATTCCCTTCTCCTCCTCCCCTTCCTCTCCCCCCTTCTCCCTTCTCCTTTTTCTCTCCTTTCCTTAGCTAGGTACCTATGCTAATATTATGTGTGCAGCGACCCCTCGCACCACCTAACAGGCCCCTTCACCCCCAGCGCCCCGCCCCGCCCTCCCCCGCCCCGCCCACCTCAGGAGTGACCGCCAACATGCCGTAAAGGGCCTCTTAGGCCCCCTGCGCTGTATGAGTAAAGGGGGCCTAAAAGGCCCCATCCGCCGCGCGGATGCTTCTTCTTTAGTCAACTTGCTCGGTTCCAGAAATACGTGCCGGGGCGCCGTGTTCCCATACTGATCGCAACTATGATATATGCCCACGGTTCAAAACTCTTGATGCGAGTGGCGGGGTCGGCGGTGTTACTCCCTCTTGCTTTTTTGTCAACATCTGGTGCAGACACTGACACCCACAGGTCTCTTTTCAAGTGATAGGGGTCGATTCTACTCGATGACGCCTTGGTTCTTATTTGATTATGGCGGCAGGGGTCTCCGCCACTGCATTGGCTCTGCACGTACTCGACCCTAGATGCTTCATTTCTACTGCGCATGTATAACAGTATAGTGAGGAGACTTCCCCCTCCAAGACTGTCATCAAATAGCTCCGATTTAACCCTCGTTGGAACATCCGCAACATTCTGGCGGATGCATCCGCCGTTTTCTCGCCGACCTGAACGTTGAGGCGCTGCATCTTGAACAGGGTTCCTTCATTCCCAACATACTGCATTTCTGTATGGAATCGATTAGGGTATCTTTTTGCCAGGGGAAAATATTACTGGATGCAGCCGTCCCTGGTTCCAAAGTTCCCGCGTCGATTTCATCTTGTACAGGCGAAGAGCAAGCCATATATATATGTACATGGAGGATCGGATTGGGAAAAGTACGGGCATACATAAGTCCTATGCCGGTACATCCGCCACCTCCGCCATTATTCTCCGTCTTATTGTCATCCCTGTTACACCTCTTTACCACTCCTGCTTCCCTTTTTCAATCCTTGTGTGATGCGGCTTCCATGCTGATTCATCTTAGCTTCAATGAAACATTGTGATGCCGTCGATATCTCATGGCGGACAGTTCCGCCGCACTGCAAAAAAATGGGGAACAGCTGTGTGCATTCAGGTTGGGTGGTGTGATAGGTAGTTCTCCGTAGTGGGATACAATGTAAGTTCATTTGTAGGGCAACAGAACAAAAGGTGTATTGGCCCCTTGAAGCGGCGGATGTGTCCGCCATTCCGATTATCTGGATAAATGGGGGTTATCTAAGAGGATATCGTATACGCACTTGCTGCCAGGCTTAGTCTTTACTCGCTGTATGTTTCCTCAATACGCAATACCGGTGCTGATGCGGAAATCCAACTTTTTGAAGTCCCGATCGAGCGTTGTTCCCAATCCATTCATAGAGGTGGTCGATCCGTCCCGTCAGCCACCGGGGGCCTGGAATACAGTTGAAAAAGGGTAGGAACAGGCACCGGTGAGCGTTGAGCTCGCGTAACGGCGCATACATTGCATCCCTTCTGAAAATGTCTGAGCTTTCAATGGAGCTAACATCGCACCAGGGGCACTGTAAAGACGTACTATTCATTTCCAGAGTACCCCAGGGCACTTACAAAGCCTATGGGAGCTTTTGTAGCCACTACGAATTATGGTGCTGGTCCCGCATGGAAGTGGTAGTGGTAAAGGTTAAAGTTCAACTGGAATCTTGTTGGGCTTTCGGGGTGTTTCGTGCACCGGACTTTATGTGCCCGTTAAAAGTCTGGGATAAATTTAAACCACTGCGGGGCATGTCCAGAATAAGTTTATATGCAAAAAACCCATCGAACTCACCACAAATGAGTCGAGCACAAAAAGAATCGAGTAGGACCAGGTTTATTCGTCTCCTGATTGGTTGATCTTTCACGTAATTCATTACGCTTGGGATTCGCGGACGCACCGGCGGACGTGGAGGTATCATCTGCCAAGTTGGCGTATACATCCGCCGTGGCCTCGAATCCCGCTTTGATTGCCCAGAATGCAGAATTGAGCTTGTGATCGTCAATAACGAGTCGCGCAACATTTTCCGAAATTCAGGGAGGTGAGACTTGGTGAGTCGACGGTATTTTGCGGTTCAGAGTGTCTTTGATCTAGATTCTGGGGATGTTGAAACTCTCAAGGTAGAGGACGATACAGGGTCTTTTGCGACGTAGGTTCCGGAGTGCGAAGGACTAGATTTGGTCAACGTTGCCGATCAATGATGGCGGGTGATGGCGGATGTCTCTCCCTCACGGTCTCCGACGGCCAGTAGCTACACAATTATTGTGCAAGCTGTAGTCCACCACACTCTAGTCTCCAGGTTCTGGTGTCTCTCACATCTATGTTCAATTCTACTGGGCCGGCTTCGGTTCAAATAAATTACCACCTTCCTCAGGCTGATTCGGACTTGTATGTACTATATGGTTGTCCACTTTCCACTCCGACCTCCCTCCTCGCAGTTCTCCTATTTACAGCACTTGTAAACCGTTACAGCATTCTCTTAACCAAGGTTTCCTTGTCCCCCCGTTATTCTTGCTCGCGGTCTCATCGCACACTGGCAAGGGCTTCTCGGTGTGTTCTTATTCAAGTTGGACCCTCCGCTACTGCCAGTGTGGCTGCTCCGCAGTCAGTGTTGATTTTTCTGTTGCTGGCCCCTGGCTCAGCGGCGCAGTTGGGTGCGAATTCTTATGGGTGGATGTGTTTTGACCTGCCCGACCAGGTGCCAGTGGCTCGCGTAATTGAAGACCGGCGGGTCTTTCATATTTCGCTATTCGGCGGCGGATGCATCCGCCACTTGTCGGCCATTGCCCTACCTCAACTTCACTACCACTTTTGGGACGACGTACACACTATCTTGCTGGAATCTGACCTTCTATCACCCCTGCCCTGCTTTGCATCTTCCCCGATTTTTTTTTCCTCCGCTTTGAGCTTTTTGTACACAAATCTTTGAGCAAATTTCCCTCCTAAATGCAGTCCTTCAAGCGGCAAACTGCGCAGGAAAACCGCAAGTTGAGGAGCGGGTCGAGCAGCGCGTCCAGGGCCACCAGGCATATATGTCCGCAAATGGACATCTTTACTCAATAGTGGCGCATCCGCGCGGCGGATGGGGCCTCTTAGGCCCCCTTTACTCATACAGCGCAGGGGGCCTAAGAGGCCCTTTACGGCATGTTGGCGGTCACTCCTGAGGTGGCCCCGCCCCTGCCCGCAACCGCGCCCAGGCGCCCCACCCACGGCGCCGGCGGCCCGCACTCCCCGAAACCGTCCCTGACACGCGGCGCCCCGGCAGCGGCGGACGTCTCCCCCTGGCTGCGCTGGGCCGTCGACCCCCTCTTCGCTCTCCGTGCACTCGCGGTGCCGCCGCTGCTCGCTTTGCCCACGGCGCTGGTGCTGCCCCGGGTCCGGGGGTTGGTGCCGCGCGAGTGGGCGGAGTCGCGGTGGGTGGGCAACCCGTGGACGCCGTTCTTCCTCCTCTCGCACCCCGCCACTCATCTTTTGGGCGCGATGAAGCGGTGCCATCTGCACCAGATTTTGTATCGGTTGTAGGAGGCGTTGGTGCGTTTTTCTTTCCTTGTTATGGCTATTCTGTCGCTCCTCTGGGCTTCGACGCGGCTTCGCTCGTTCCAAGTGCTTTCGCTTTTTTGTCTTCTGAATTCACTCCTTTCCTCTCTCGATGCCGTTCGTCTCTTTCGGCTTCAAGGTGTTCATTCCTTTCCTTTCGCTATCTATATCTTATTTCCACTTGAATCCCTTACATCCCCTTCGCTGGATACGCCCATATACGTTGAGCATCCGTCCGAAACTACATATCAGCCGAGCCGCCCTCGCACGTTCCCACTTCGTTTTTTTTTGACACGTTGCTCTCGTTGTATATTGTCCTTCCACCTCTATGCACCCTTAATTGTTTCAGCTTCTCCTTTCCACTTAATCTTGTATCATTTTCAATTCCTCCCTCCTCGATCTTGGTTCTCCCAATTCCGTTCCTTTTCTTCTTTGTGGCCCGTCCTTCCTCCTCCTTCCCTGACCGTGGAGGATTTGGATTCGGAGCGTAGCTGCACACAGGACACAGCTGTATCTTAGGGTCGGGCGCATGGTGTCGGGCGCATGGCGTCGGCGCTTCGTTTTCGAACAAGCTCCGGTTCATCGTCTGCCTCACTTTTATTCTTCTTTGCTTTCATCGCGGCCACCGGCCTTTTTTTTCCTTATCATTTTCCGGCCGTGCGTGCGGTTGGGGTGTGCGTTGTTGGATTCGGATTGGATGCATGCAGGAGCTAGCTGCACACGGAACACCGCCGTATTTAGGGGTCGGGCGCACACGTTCAGGATGGCGGGCATCTCGTTTCCTTGGGTGGCAGCTCGCCGTTTTTGAACAAGATCTCCTCTTTCTTCTTTGCTTCCATTGTGGCCGCTCCCATTCTACTTTCTTTCTCCTGCTGTGCGCGTCTGGGCTGTGCGCGGTTGGATTTGGATCTGGACTGGGTCGGGACACGGTCCACCGATGGGATAATAATCTAGTAGCCCGCTGGCGCGGCAGGGCCCACTATCCATCCGATCCCCGAGAACACAGTTCTAATTGGGTTGATTTGCATTTTGGAGGTTAGTGTTCTATGACAAGTTCGTATGGGACGAAATAAATAGTGTGAGTGAAAATAACATATCGTTCGTTTGTAGTTGATTATGTGGGTGGTGAATTCGCAAACCTCGGGCATGGGGTACCTAGATACGAATGGGAACATTTATGAATTAAAGCTCGGCACCCTCGCCCGACCTTCGGTCGGCTCGAGCGCCTCGCGGGAAGTTGGAAGTCCTGGACCGGAGCTCCCGAGTGTGTTCCTTCAGAATCCTTCTGCTGGAGGGCAGACACACCAATAGAAGAAACAATAATTGCGTATATGTTGCGAGGCGAGGCTGCTTGCTGATGGTGCGATATGGATGGGATCTGTACGCATTGAATATATGTTAGGTAGCTACCTCAAATCCTTAGTTCATCACTCGGGGTTTGTGACCGATAGTTCAGTATCGGACGGTGGTCAAATCAACCTTGATCTTGCCTTGATCGTGAGTATTCCCAACTTTTTTCAATCGTTGGAGCATCGACAATGCCTGCCAAAGCCGATAATCAGGGGTCCAAATGACCCTGTATCACGTGCACTATGTGTTTTGCGAAATGGAGGATTTTCGTCGAGGTGGTTCGGGTCTTACCGGAGGATCACGGCAGTTTCCGGTCATCACGTGCGCTTTGTAAAATTGACTAAAGCAACTTTTTTTTTAAGGAGGTACAAAAACCCACTACTAAAGATAGTGGGAATATGAGGGTGGCACCTCCTATGTTCATGTTAATAATTTGTGTCGAGGTTCTTTGTCGATGGGTGTCTACACCTGTTAGACCTTGAAACTAGTGATGTCCCGGGCCAGGGCTCAGGCCCAAGCCCGACCCAAGCCCGACCCGACCCTGCTCGACCCAGGCCCGACCCGACCCTAGTTTAAGTCGGGCCTAGGGTCAGGCCTGAGATTTTTCAAGGCCCGCGACCCGGGCTTGAGCCCGGGCGGTTTGTTGGACCCCATCCACCCGACTTTGGGCGAGGAAAAGAGGTTTCAGCAGTGATTTTGGGAAGTACAATGTGGAATTACTGTAGTTCTCACATTTTGACAGCATATCCCGAGGTTAAATAGTCAACCAGAATGAGTTGATGAATTTTATTGTGGTTCAAATGTTTGTTACAAGCCTACTACTATGCAAGGGAGATCCCTGAGGACAACCTAAGGTGAGGAATCATTGTAGAACATGTTCATGATTGAAAAACTCACTGATGCGAGTCGCCAAAAAATACACCCAAGCCCAGGCTCAGGCCCAAGCCCGACCCGGCCCGGCCCTACCTGGGGCCTAGGGTCGGGCTCAGGATATCTTCCAGGCCCGACCCTACCCCGACCCGACCCAAGCCCGGGCTTTCAGGCCCGACCCGACCCGAACAACACTACTTGAAACTGAAACTGAAACTGAAAGCAGGCCAACGTCGTTGGCTTTGTTGTTATAACGAGCTGCAAACTTATGGCATCCGCATAGCTAAGCCTCCTCACCGGCGTACGGGCATGCACAAATCTGAGTGCAAAACTGATTTTCCCTCATACTCTAAACCCACAGAAACGTTATTACAGTCTTTTGGGGCAATGGCTCGGGCCCGGGTCGAACGGGCGTCTCCAACACAAAGGTCGACAGGTCATTACAGAGTGTAGGTGCAGACCGTCTGCCACCGAGCAGCTGCCAGTTTCGTTTCGCGGCCAAACACGTGCCGCACATTTCTACCTGTTCACCAGTGGTGGTTTGCGTGGCAGAGATGCATATGCGGATGAGGACCAGTCTCGATACAATTCAGTGGTCTGCTCCAACAAGAAGTTTTTTGGAGGGTCCATAGTAGACCGGTTCGGCTGGGGGGGCAAAAGAATCGAGAATCACCCGGTGCATGGCTCGGGCCCGAGTCGAACGGGCGGGTCTTACTGAGAGGTATTTCGTATTTCAATGATCGCAGACTTGGACCATCCACCGAGCCGATGTAAGTCTGTAGTCGAGCTTGAACAAACGAGCGAGTTTGATAACAATACGACACAAACTAGGAAAATTGGCGCCAAGAGTGGAATGAGACTAGTCAAGGGCTCAGCGAGGTTTGACCTTGCGTTGAAGAGAATTAGCTCACCGATCGAAGTCGCTGTGCCGCGCGAAATCCACCAGAATGTGGAACGTGGTATGGTTTTGCTTGGCCGGGCAAGATATTTGGACTCACCACAGAGACATGGACCATTTGGCTATAAAAAGAGACACTTTACCCTTGAGGGAATGGCTCGGGCCCGAGTCGAACGGGGCTGAGACCAAGTCGTAACTAAGTTCCAGGTAACGCAGGTGTGGACCATCCACCGAGCCCATTCAAAACGACGCCGGGACCGGAAAGAATCAATAAGTTTGCGCCGTCACGATTCGGCGCCAAAGATCGGGTTTTGGCGAAGATTTCGAATGCCTGGCAGGACAGTTGGTCAAACATTCGAACTGCGTTGAAGCTTGACGGATAGAATTTCGATGCATTGCTGTGACCACGCAATACCAAAAAAAGTGACTGGGGGATGGTTCATGGCTCGGGCCCGAGTCGAACGAGCGGTTCCTGCTGGAATCTCTGGGGTTGGACGAATTTGCTGCAGGTGTGGACCGTCCACCGAGCCACTAGCAGCTATAATTCGACGTTGACTGCATGTGCATTTCCAACCGTTCAACCAAATCAACCAGGACTTACCGATGCCTTTCGAGTGCAAAGAGACGCCTGAGAATTTGCTGAGAATAGCATGCCATGGCCTGCAGAAGTTGAGTTTTTGCTTGCGTGCTATTTTCGAGGGATGGCGCACCAAAAAGTAAAAAAGACTCCGAGACAGTGTTCGTCCCCACTGCATGGCAGGGGTAGAAGCCAAAAAATTCCAGGAAGCGTCCTTACGACTCGGGCCCGAGTCGAACGGGTGGTTCCTGCTGAAAAGCACGGCCCTCGGCATATTTGCTGCAGGTGTGGGCCGCCCACTACCGAGCCGATACGATTGTAAGTTCGACGTTGAGTGTATGCACACACTTCTAACGATCCGACAATGCAAACCAGAGCTCACCAATACCGTTTGAGGGTAAAGGACCCCCTGCCAATGTCATGACCTACGGAAGTTGAGCTTGTGTTTGTGCCCTAATTTCGTGGGATGGCGCACCAAAAAACGGAAGAACACTCTTCAAGGGGATGTGGCTCGCGCCCGAGTCGAACGGGCGGGTCCTGCGACAATAATGGGCCCGCAGTCCGTTTCTACAGGACGCAGGCGTGGACCGTCCACCGAGCCAATACATAAACGGATTGGAGCCTGAATATATGAGCAAGTTTGAGTTGAATCTATACCTTGCGTCCGCAATCATGCGAGGCCGAAAAACCTCGATCTGGGCAAGGCTCGTTCGTCCTAACGCAAACTTGGAGACGAGCATATGCAGCTGAGGAATAAGAGGCACGGCGCTGTCAAGACGTAAATATGGGAGGGATGTAAGTAGGAACACAACGATCGAACTGGGAAAAACGCGAAGGCAGAGATCCTATGGCTAGGGCCTGAGTCGAACGGGCGACACTGCTGGAATCCCTCATCCTTTGGAATATTCGCTGCAGGTGTGGACCGTCTACCGAGCCTGCATGCATCAGCTGCATGTTCAACATAGATGTAAGTACGACTACTACGTATCAGTGCGAGTTCGAGTGTTAGGATAAAACTCACCTCAATCATGCTCAACATTCGGATTAATATTGTGTGTCGAAAGAATGAACAGGCTGCGGACATCTAAATTCAGGCAAAAAGTGCTTCATATTCGAGCGAATGACTCTGCTGGGATGCCATATTTGCCAATCGCGTTCGCACCAATTGTCGCAGGCGTGGACCACTCACCACCGAGCCGATGCCAGCTGCGTTTCGATGTTGAGTGTATGCGCACATTCCTAGCCCTCCAGTAGTGCAAATCAGAACTCACCGATGCCGTTTGAGCGCAAAGACGCACCTGGATGTACAGGCCTGTGAGGAAATTTGGGTACACAGGTGAGATAATTTTGAAAGATGGACTGACAAAAAACGGTTATGAACATCGTATGGCTCGGGCCCGAGTCGAACGGGCGGTTGCTGCTGAACGTTGTCGCAAGCTGTTACACTCATCGCAGGTGTGGATCCTCCACCGAGCCGCTGGCAGTTTCACGTTGAGCGTAAACACGTGCGGATAATCCTACTATTCATCAGTGCCGTTGGGGGAGAAGATTCACAACGAATTCACGTACCCATGCGAGGGACGAGGCTCGGTCAATAAAAACCCACCTCAACATTTGGATCGTGCGGCCGAGAGATAAACTGGCTGAGGACAACTGAGCAAAAAACCTGCAGGAAGGGATGCATGGCTCGGGCCCGAGTCGAACGGACGGCTCCTGCTGAAACTAACTGGACAAGATCGTATTCAACGCAGACGTGGACCCTCCACCGAGCCGATGCAAGTCTGCAGTTGAGTTGGAAGAAACGAATGAGTTCAGTTTGATTTTGCGCTGAGCTACGAGGATGCAAACCAGGCGAGTCTGGATTTGCACCAAGTTCCAGGAGGATCTGAGCAAAAGTCACCCCTACACTTGGATAGTATGGTGTACATCAAAACGCGTTGAGCTGCAATCTACCCAAAACAACTCGCCAACGGTCTATGGCTCGCGCCCGAGTCGAACGGGCGGTTCCTGCTGGATATGGAACTCCGGTTTCCGCCGCGATTTGCTGCAGACGTGGACCCTCCACCGAGCCGACGTAAGTTTGCAGTCGAGCTTGAACAAACGAACGAGTTCAAAAACGAACGAGTTCAAAAACGTTTTGCGCTCACGATCAGACCCGGACGCTCAAGTGCCAAGAACAGCCTCAGACGAAAGCGAAGAGCTCGGCGAGTTGGCGTGCCGTAGGACGCTGCCACCCGGCCGAGAGTAAGCAGCGATTACTTTCCCGGAGCGTGAGTGCTGCGGTGGAAGAGCGGAAAGAGCATCCGATGCAGAAATTTGTACGGGGGACAGGCAGCGCGGGGGAATGAACCAACGGATCCGAGGGCGAGCGCCAGCGGATAACGCAGCAACTCGGGGCACACCGCGCGATGACGGCGACTGCCAAGGCGGATCACAGCAGGCGGCCCAACGCCATCATCACATCACACTGCCCTGGCACGTGCTGCACTGATGTGGCGCCAAAAATTAAAATCGCCGCTTGTCCGTCACCACCACCGTCGTCGTCGTCGTTCGCTGGGATGATTTCGACCGCACGCCAAAAGCCAAAGGGCCCTATCGAGTGAGTTTTCCCTTGCTATACCGGCCTATGTAATACCTATGCTAATACACGGCTGCAGCGACCCCTCGCACCACCTAACCGGCCCCTTCACCCCCAGCGCCCCGCCCTCCCCCGCCCCGCCCCCGCCCGCAACCGCCCCTAATCACCACACCGACGGCCCCGGCCCGCATTCCCCGAAACCGTCGTTAGCACGCGGGGCCCCGGCAGCGGCGGACGTGTCCCCCTGGCTGCGCTGGGCCGTCGACCCCCTCTTCGCCCTCCGCGCCTTGGCGGTGCCGCCTCTGATGGCGCTGCCCACGGCGCTGCTGTTTTTTCATGCTATCGCACCCCGCCACGCATCTTTCGGGCGGGATGAAGCGGTACTATCTGAGCCAGATTGTTTATTGGGTGCAGCAGGCGTTGGTGCGTTTTCCTTTCCTTGTTTTAGCTATCAATATATATTCCGCCTTTCCTTTGGCCTTCGAAGCTGCTTCGCTCGCTCGAAGCGCTTTCGTTTTCTTTCCGTCCTTCAAATCACGCCTTTCGTCTCTCGTCCTCGATGCCGTTCCTCTCTGTCGACGTGAAGTCCTTCCTTTCCTTGCTATCCTTTTTTTATTTTCGCCGGCCATGTACCCGGATCTAAATGATACGCGCCGAGCCAGGCTGAGCCGCCCCGCATGGAGCGCCACCTCCCCACCTCGGCTTCGCAAGTTCTACTTGTTGCTCCGCGCGTCTTGTCTATCCACCTCTATTCTTCCTCCCTGCCTCAGCTTCTCTTCTCTTATCTTCAGGCCCGTCGGTCCTCCTTCTCTTTCGCTGTACCTTGGCGTACTTGAATTTGGATCCGCGCCGCGCGGCGCTTTGGAGCTGGCTGCTCACGGGACGCCTCTTCTTGGGATTAGGCGGACCCCCTCTGCTCGTTTGGGATGGCGCGCAGGAGCGGTGTTTTGCATCTGCACAGACCCTGGTTCATATTCTACCTCCTCCTTCTCCTCGGATTATCATCGTGGCCGCCCGTACTCTACTTGGCTTCTCCTGTTGTGTGCGGTCGCGGTGCGTTTGATTGGATTCGACTTGGTTGGATTTGGAGCCGGAGTTTGGATCTCCGAGCTGGATTAGATTTGGGTTGGGTGGGAAGTTGGGACATAGGCTCGGCGCGGCGTACATCGATGGAATATGAGAACGGTACTAGTACTTCTTCGCACTGGCCCTGTTTATGTCGAAAAAAATAATCAACCCGTTCATGTACTATCGTATCGAGGGTTTTTGTCAACGGGTGAATCTGTGCAAGGCGACTAATCAGAGAAGGTCCGCGTCGGCTCGGAACTTTCCGAGAATAAAAGCGGGCCAGCGTCTGCATACGTGCAGGTAGCTTTTCGTAATACTCTAAACCCGCAAAAACGATATTGCAGTGGCTCGAGGGCCCTATGGCTCGGGCCCGAGTTGAACGGGCATTACCTGCTGAGAATGTATATCCCGCTTCGACCCTGAGGTGATGCAAGTGTGGACCCTCCACCGAGCCGATACAAGACTGCGTTGGAGCCCGAATAAACGGACAAGTTTGAATTGAACGGGCTATGTAGTTGGCGTCCACATGCGGGGGCGACGGGTCTGAGCAACCTGAGTTATTTTACACAGATCGTCCGAAATCCAATGTGGAGGCCAGATTCTGGAATCTAGAGAAGAGAATGGAGGGATGAGTTTAGAAGTTGGATTTTGGAAGTTGACTATGTGTATGAGCGCACTGCTATGAGGAGTGTCAGACACATTGATGCATGTAGTTTGCGAAAAAAGATCTAGTGGGTAAAATTCCAGGGCTCGGGCCCGAGTCGAACAGGCGTCCCTTGCGCAAGATTCCTAACCTCGATCGCGAATGGATGTATTGCAGGTATGGACCATCCACCGAGCCATTCCAGGGCGCATTGCAATGCGCGCGCAATTTGCCACTCACAACCCGTGAAGAAATTCCGAAACCTGTTTGCCTGCCGATGAATCTGAAATCCCCAGCCATCCATGGCCAGAGTCCATGAACAGGTTTCCAAAAGTACTTACTGATATGGAAGCCAAAAAAAAAAGGTGGAAGCAGCTCTAGGGCTCGGGCCCGAGTCGAACGGGCGGGTCCTGCTGAAAAGCACGGTAGTGGACGTACTTGCTGCAGGTGTGGACCACTCACCACCGAGCCGATACCAGCGTGGTTTCGATGTTGCGTATATGCGCGTCTTTTCAACCGTCCAATCAGCACTTGCCGATCCTGTTTAACCGTACAAAGACTCGCCTGGATCTTGGGTGGTTGCGTTGATTGTAATACGTGGAACCAAAAAGAAAGGCTCGGTTGAGTATATCATGAAAGTTACCGACAATCGGCAGAAAAACGAATGCCCTGGGCGCGGGAAGTTGAACGTTAACTGGGGTGTGTTGTGATGATTTTGCGAGATGAACTCACGCCAGAAAGAAAAAGAACAGCATGTTGAAGCCCATGGCTCGGGCCCGAGTCGAACGGGCGTGTCCTGCTGAAGACATTCCAACACGATCTAAGTGACGCAGGCGTGGACCCTCCACCGAGCCGATACAAGCCTGGATTGGATCTTGAATAGATCAGCAAGTTTGGGCTCAATTAGTAGGGTGCGTCCTACGAGTCTGAGCACCCTGAGATGCCGTACACGGATGGTCCCAACACGAAGTGTATTGGGTTGGTGCTTTGGACCCTGCTGCAAGCCTGGAAAAAAACGAGATGGCAACACACCATCGTTCGCGGCCGAGTCGAACGGACTGCTCCTGCTGGAATGCCAATAGTCATAACTTCCGACCGGCGCAGGTGTGGACCGTCCACCGAGCCTGTATCAGCATCACTTCAAGGCTGAGTACATGCGCACAACTCACCAACCCATGCGACGGACGGGTCTCGGTCAACGAAAAAACTGGGCTTGATCCTGCTGAACATTCGGATTGTGCGTCGAAGGAATTATGAATCGGCTGCGGACAGCCAACTGACCAAAAAGAAAAAGGATGCCAAGGCTTTGTATGGCTCGAGCCCGAGTCGAACGGGCGATCCCTACTCAAATAGCCTATGCAGAGATGCAATTGTCGCAGGAGTGGACCCTCAACCGAGCCGATACACGTCTGCCGTCGAACTTGAACAAATCAACGAGTTTGAAAACGATTTGCGTTGACGATGCAGATCGGATGTTACAGCGCCAATCGCCTGAGAGCGCCAGCGAGTGTGATTGCGTTGAAAACAATTCGCGAAGAAGCTCCCGGCGACAGAACATAGATCGCAGTAAATGAACACCGACAATTTGGCGGATAAAAGTTGGTGGATCTTCTTCACATGATGGGTCGGGCTCGAGTCGAATGAGCAGTTTCTGCTGAAGCAAACGTCTGACCTCCGATTTCAATTATCGCCGGCGTGGACCATCCACCAACCCGACACAAGGCTGGTTTGAAGAACGATTGTGCGAGCATGATTCGAGTCGATTTCGGTCAGAGACGACGATGCAAAACGAGGTAATTCGGCGCCAAGAACTGCCTTGTTCGATAGCCAAGAGCTCGGCGAGTTTCGGTGCCATAGGATGCCACGGTTCGGCCAAAGTAAGCAGCCATTGCTGGGGCGGAAGAGCGGATAAGGAATCGGACGGACCTGTAGCAAATAGCCCGCCAACAGCGGCGGGGCAAGACACAAAGATGGTCGAGTTAGTAGTCGGAGCTGGGGATCCGACGCCGAACGGTGAGTTCTGGAGCAGAATATACTCCGTCTAAGCCTGCACAAAGAAAAAAAAAAAGACCAGGAAGAGTTGTCTTTATGGCTCGAGCCCGAATCGAACGGACCGCTCCTGCTGAAGTAGACGGCGAGCCTCGGTCTTCGATTGCCGCAGGCGTGGACCCCTCCACCGAGCCGATAAACGACAGCATTGGACCTCGATTGTACCAGGAAGCTTTTTGATCGACGGAGTTCACTGTGCATTTTGCCCAAGTATCTGTTCAAGTTCGCAAAGCCCCAGCGGTACAGCGCCAAGAGTGAAATGAGACGGTAGCCAAGAGTTGACGGGTTTGAGTGCCGTCGGATGCCACGCAAGACGACCCGGCTGGGAGCAAGTTGGGAATAAGCAAGGATTTGTTTTCTGGACTCCGGAGTATTGCGGTGGAAGAACAGGTGAGGGGATCCGACGGAGAGAACTTTGACGGCGGGCAGCGCAGGGAAGAAGAGACAAAAACGACGGAATGAGCCCACGGATCCGACGGTGCGCTGCGAGGAAAGGAGCAGCAATTGCAAGCGTGGTGACGCGTAGTACGGCGACTGCCAAGGGATACGCTTTGGATCAGGACTCGCCGACGTGCTGGACTGGTTGAGCAACATAATGCTTCCGGCCGAATCTTACTTTCATGACAGATGTCCAGGGAATTATGCACTCCCACTGAGAAGGGTAAAAATTCGCATCTGTATCCCAATGGCTCGGGCCCAAGTCGAACGAGCGGTTCCTGCTGAAATTTCTCCTCGACGGATAGATATTTGCTGCAGGTGTGGACCGTTACCGAGTCTGTACCAGTTTCACTTCAAGGTTGACCCCATGCGCACAAATCTGCTATTCATCAGTGCCGTTTTTAGGTTCAGAACTAGCTCACATACCATGTGAGAGACGAATCTCGGCCAATAAAAAAACTCTTCAATCGCTCAAACTTGGATCGTGCCTCGAAGAAATGAAACAGCCGTGGAAAATCGGATAACCAAAAAGGACGGCATTTCATTGAGCGAATGGCTTGGGCCCGAGTCGAACGGGCGTCTCCTGTTGAAACTCGACATCATCTATTGGGACATTCGCTGCAGATGGACCGTCCACCGAGCCGATGGAAACTAGATAAAAGCTCTATAGTAGGGCGAGATCTGATTTGATTTGTGCGCTCCGCTACAGAGTCAGTACAAGTCCTATTTGGCGGTAATGTATCAGTGAGCGTGCAGCATGTAGTCATCCCTGCAAAACGTGAGACCAAGGACAGAAGACAACACCAGGGAATGCAAAAGGCATGGAAAAAGACGATTCAATTCGGAGTCCATCCTTCCCTGGCTCGGGCCCGAGTCGAACGGGCAGTTCCTGCTGAATTGTACTCGCTTCCAGAAGCAATTGCCGCAGACGTGGACCGTCCACCGAGCCGATGCAACGATGAATTCACGATGAATTCAAGCTGGGATGTACGAGCAAGTTTAATCTCCTCAATCTTGAGCACCGCCGATACAACTCAAAAACCAAACGATTCGCCAAGAACAGCCAGATCCGCAGAGACAGAAGCCAACAGCTCGGCGATTTTGAGTACCGTCGGATGGCGTAGGCGCCACGATGCGGCTCGGCGAGAGTAAGCAGCGATTACTTTCCCGGAGCGTGAGTGCGGAAGAGCGGAAAGAACATCCGAAGGCGCATGTCGTGCATCAGCAGTAAGTAGCACGGTATACACATACGACCGTATTACGACGGATTTCGCAGCCAAAGTTAACGAATCCGACGCGGAGACGCAACAAGAGAGGAAGAGCAAACGGCACACCGCGCGATGACGGCGACTGCCAAGGCGGCCCAACGCCATCAAAACACTGCCCTGGCACTGATAGTGTTGCCGCGGCTCAAGCCGTCACACCCTGTCACAACTCCCCATTTGTGCTTTCATACGAGTATAATGATCCATTCCACCGAGGTCAGTATGGGGAGATATACAAGTGAAACCTAGGCACTATATAAGATACTTAGTGTCACATAAGATGCCTTGTGGACCTTTTGAGGAGGCCAATACGGAACGGCTCGGATCACGGCTTGAGCCGTGAGCCACGGCTCAAAATGTTCGGTCTTTTGTCTCATAGCGTGCCACAAATTATAGGTACCACAAATGTTACCTGGCAAAAAATGAAGCTAAGGTTCTTGTCAAAATGCTACAAAATATAGACATCCGCCAAAAACTTGTGGGAGCACAGGGGAAGCCAAGCCATGGTCGAAGCCGGTCTGTCACGCGAGCCGAGCCGCGGCAACACTACCTGGCACGTGCTCATCTGATGTGGCGCCAAAAATTAAAATCACCGCTTGTAAGGCTCCAACCGTTTAGTTTTCGTTTACGGATTCCCGTAAACTAAACGAAAACGGTTCGTAAACAGTTTATAACCGGTTATAAACATTTATAAATGGTTCTTTGGGAGGAAATAATTGCCTACCATTGTTGAGTGCATTCTGGATGCAGTAGGCAGTCTACCACCAGATTCCATGAGCATACCATCCAAATCAAAGCCTAACTGTGCATATACCAGGGTTACACGATTGGAATTGAGCCCGCCTCGCGCAGCCGAGCGCATCAACACTGCCCCATTAGAAAATTCCCGCCTGGTGGCCGGCGGCGGGCGGGCAGCCGACCCAATTACACAAAGGATGCTGTTCCCCTGAGGCACACTGCATAATTGTGAGTGACACTGGTCTTCAAGAGATGTCAGGATGGCCTGCAGGGGAGGTAAGGCTTGGTAGGAATAATCAACCATTTAAACTGTTTTAAACCGTTTGTTTACCGTTTGCAGGGGCTCGTAAGCTAAACGGTAAATATAAACGGTTATACCGTTTACAAACGGTTGTAAATGAAAATGGTTGGAGCCTTAGCCGCTTGTCCGTCACCACCACCGTCGTCGTCGATGATATCCACCGCACGCCAAAAGCCAAAGGGCCCAATCGAGTTCGTTCTCTTCCCCCCTTCCTTCCTCCCCTTCCCTTGCTATCCCCTCTCCTCTATACCTGCTTATGAGATACCTATGCTAATATTATGTGCAGCGACCCCTCGCACCACCTAACGGGCCCCTTCACCCCCAGCGCCCCGCCCTCCCCCGCCCCGCCCCCGCCCGCAACAGCGCCTAACAGACACACCGACGGCCCCGGGCCGCATTCCCCGAAACCGTCCTTAGCAAGGGGCGCCCCGGCAGTGGCGGACGTCTCCCCCTGGCTGCGCTGGGCCGTCAACCCCCTCTTCGCCTTGCGTGCGTTGGCGGTGCCGCCGCTAATGGCGCTGCCCACGGCGCTGGTGCTGCCGTGGGTGCGGGGGCTGCTGCCGCTGGAGTGGGTGGGTATGTGGGCAACCCGTGGACGTCGTCTTACATGCTCGCGCTCATTGGCTGCAGCAGACGTTGGTGCGCTCTTCTTCCGTGCTGATCCTGTTTCTCTTCTTTATTCACTGCTATGGACTTGCCTTTTCCTCGGCTTTGAAGGCACTTGCGGTCGACCTCGATACCCGTCCTTTCTTTCGTCTTTTTGAAGTTGTCTTTCTTCGCTCCTGCTTTACCTTCGTCCCTTTCCCTTACCTTTACCTTTGAACCCTCTGTATCCGCGTCCTCTCGGATACGCCCATGCGCGGGATCGCCCGCGCGGCCTCTGTGTATCCGTGCCGGTGCCCGTGCGCATCGTGCGCCTCTCCTTTCGACCTCATCGCGGCCGCTTCCCCGCTTGGGACATTGTCCGTATTTTTCGGGGTGCTCGCTCCTCCCCCGCTTTATGTGCTCTATCCTTTCCATTTGTTCTCTTTATCTACTCGCTTTGTCCTCCTCTCCTTTACCCATACACCCCAATTTTTTTTCCCGGCGGCCCATCTTTCGGGCCAAACTAATTCGCCGCGTCAGGGTTGCCGCGGCGGTGACGCGGTACGGACGCGGCGGTGACGCGGCGGTCCAAATTTTGAACAGCGCCGCTCACCCGTGTAAGTGGGCATTTCCCTAGACTTTAATCGCGGACGGCGTACGCATGTTGTAGAGGTAGAGGATGGCGCAAGAATTTGTATAGATAGTGGCACTCCTCTTGAAGTTATGGCCGTTGAAACAATTTTGGACGCGGCGATGAAGCGGCGGTGACGCAGTAGTGATGCGGCGGGACGCGGCGAAGTGGCTACGACTTCGCCGCGTCCCACCTATTTGACGCGGCGATACCGCCGCGTGACACGGCAGTATGCGGCGCCCCAACGCCTCGGACGCGGCGCCTGCACAATGGGACGCGGCACGTCTTTCACAGGACGCGGCGCCTGTCATTGTCGACGCGGCGATGAGCGGCGGACTGCTCATGGTCGACGCGGCAGTGCCGCGGTGTCCTATTGCTCCCATAGTAGTTGCAGTTCAGCTCACTGTGTGGCAGGTGCAAGTATTCTAGGATAGTTGTCCACCACATCCATCATGCTCAACGCTGCGATAGCATAGCCACCGCCGTCGAACTCAACCATGACCCGTCCTGAGCCACTCTATAGGCCAAAACTTGCTCTTGGCAAAGATATTGGCCAACTAACATGAAGTTTGGGCCTGGCCAAGGGAGATACGGCATACAGGAGACGCGCGGTGCGGCGCGGCGAAGTGTCTCGTAGCGCCGCGCCGCGCCAATAGCGGCGAGGGAAGCTGTTGGCGGTGTGTGCTACACTGTGAATCATAGGGATAATCTCAAGGAATGTGTTCCCCAGAAATCTCATTCTGGGGAGTACACACCCTTGTCGGTTGCTTGTCGGTCATGTTCAACGCTGCCATGGCACAGCCACTGTGCGGCCGCTGTTGAACTCACCCTGTGCTGCCAGCAATTTTATGGGTCAAATTGAGGGCCGGCTCGAGGCCATTGAACTAAATATCCATCGTGTAAGCATGGGGAAGTCATATACAGCATGTACGAGCTGCGCGGCGCGACGCGGCGAAGTGTCTCGCCCCGCCACATCGCCGCGTCACGTATAACTTTTGAACAAACACTCTGAACGTCAAAATTCCAGTTTGGCGGATATTTTACATTGGTGATACATCCATTTTGACCAAAAAAAAACCCCTCAAAATTTTATTCGTCATATCGAAGTTGCAATCCCACATCGACCGAATAGGGAGTTTCTAAAGAATAACTGGTCTGATTGCTCTGAGTCAATTTAGATGTTGAATAGATGGAGGAGGAGCACTATGCGTAGTACTTTCTGTGCCATAACTCATGCTCAGAGGACACTTCACAGTTGGTCGAACGAACGGCTGTTCTAGCACAGCCACTGTGTAGCCGCCGTTGAACTCAACTAAGACCCGGTCTAAGCCAATTTGTGGGCCAAGAATTGCTCTGGACAAAGCTATTATTCAATTGACATGAAATTCGGGCTTTGGCAAGGAACATATGGAATACAAGACACGCGCGGCCTGACGCGGCGAAGTGTCTCATCAGACACTTCGCCGCGTCACCTATAACTTTTGCACAACCACTCTATCCATCCAAATTCCAGGTGGGGGGATGTTTTACGACTTTGATCTATTGTTTTCAGGGAAAAAACCCCAACCCAAATTTTCTTTGGTGCCCAAGTTGTGATCCCAGGCATCGACCAAATAGTAAATTCCTCAAGCGCTACTGGACCGATTGCCCGGAGTCCGATGATTATTGAACAAAGTGAAGGGAAGCACTAGGCCTGGTACTTGCTGTCACACCACTCATGCTCAAAAGGCTCTTCTCACAGCTGGTTGAACCCGCTGTCTTAGCACAGCCACTGTGCAGCCACCGTTGAACTCAACCACCCGCTGCCAGTAATTTTATGGCCTGAATTCTGGGCCGGCGCGAAGGTATTGAACCAAGTATCCACAGTGCAAGCATTGGCAAGCTACATATAACATATACGAGACGCGCGGCGCGACGCGGCGAAGTGTCTCATTGAGCCACATCGCCGCATCACCGATAACTTTTCAACAAACCCGGCGGGCATCCAAATTCCACTTTGGCCAACGTCTTGCAACCATGACACATTGTTCCATCCAAAAAATCCGACCCCAAAATTCCATTCATCTTACCTGAGTTGCAACGTCGACCCGACCGAATAGCGAATTCCCGAAGACTAACGCCTCCGATGGCCCTGAATCAACTGACGTCTTTACCGTATCGATGAAACGGACTAGGATTGGTATGTATTGGGGGCACAACCCACGTTCAGAAGGTTCTTCACAGTTGGTCGAACCAGCTGTCCCGGCACAGCCACTGTGCACTCGCTGTTGAACTCAACCAACCCGCTTTGTGTTATTTCGTGGGGCGAAAACTGGGTTGTACAAAGCCACCAACCTATCGACTCACAAAATGGTCGCTCTCAAGCGAAACACGGAAAGCAGGAGGCGCGCGGCGCGACGCGGCGAAGCGTCAAATCGCGCCACATCGCCGCGTCACCTATAACTTTTGAACAACCACCCTGTGCGTCCCAATTCCGGTTGGGTGGATGTTTTGCAACTGCCATACATTGTTTTCATGCAAAAAATCCGAACCTAAATCTTCATTCATCATACCTCTTGCAATCCCAGTCATCACCCGAATAGGGATTTCCCGGAGAACCTCTGGGCCAATTGCCCAGAGTCAAATGATTTTTCAGATAGATCGAATTTGCGCACTAGGCTTCGTACTTGCTGTGGAACAACTCGTCTTCAAAAGGCACTTCACAGTTGGTCGAACCAACCAGTCGCTGCACAGCCACGGGGCCGGCAGCGTTGAACTCAACCACGACCTGTTCTGACCTATTTTTGGGGCAAAACCTTGTTCTGGATAAAGCCACCGTACCATTCACTCGCAAATCGGGTCCTATCGAGCAAAATATGCAATGCAGGAGGCGCGCGGCCCGACGCGGCGAAGTGTCTCATTGCACCACATCGCCGCGTCGCCTATAACTCTGCAACAAACACTCTGTCCGTCCAAATTTTGATTGGGAAATTGTTTTCCTACTGTGATACGTTGTTTTCACGCAAAATAACCGGACCCAAATATTTCATTCAACATAGTCGTTGCAATCCCAGTCATCGACCGAATAGGGAATCTGCGAATAACCACCAGGCCGATTGCCCAGAGTCCACTGATTGTTTGAACAGATCAAATGGACGCACTAGGCGTGGTACTTGTCGGGGCACCATTCACCCTCGGACGATTCTTCACAATTGGTCGAACCGACCGCATAGGAGATTTCTCGACAATAATTCCGGTGATTCTCAAGACCCAAGGGGGGTCTCGAAGGGCTAAAAGATACAGACTAGGCGTAACCTTTACCTCTGAATGATTTTGCGTCGAAGGTGTAATAATATGGAATCTCGGTTGAATCACTAGGGAAATTCCCAGAAACTGTGACCGTGGTTTCCCATGGTCCAACCACTTCTCCAATAGTTTATGAGAGACACCGTCCCTATAAGTACTGAATCACGGGCTATCCTATAACCGCTGCTGTGAATGTGAGGGATCATTGCCCCCAAATAATTCCTCGTCGGTTCGAGACCAAGTCAAACCAGTCATCACAAAATGTGAAGAACCTTCTGAGCGTGAATCGTGCCGCGCCAAGTATCACGCCTAGTGCTTCCCTCCCATCTGACCGCTAAATCATTTGACTGTGGGTAATTGGCCGAGTAGTTCTTTGGAAATTGCCTTACAACATGCGAGGTACGAGCACAAAATTGTTGTATCGTCTGTTTAGAAGAGACTAATTCATTCCTAGTCAAATGAAAAAAGGGCTTCGTCCATAGCTATTTCTAGCCTACTATGAAATAGCTCAGAACGGTGCCTGCAACACATAATTGTTTGGAGGATGCGGCGCTGCGTGCTAAGCATTGGTTGAGCACACCCAAAGGATGTCCCAACAGACCCAGTTTGCTGAAATACCCGATTGATAATACCTATGAAGCTTTTGGGCCGACTTTCAGACAATACCAGTGATACGAGAATGTCGAGCTCAGCGGTGGCTTGCACGGTGGGTGTGTCGGTACGGGGATGGACACCGCTACTAGGCACATCCCACAACGATATTCGGAAGTGCATTAGTTGCAAAGAACTAAAAGATGCCCACAATTTCCCGTAGATGATTCCCCGCTGACTGATGAGCACGATGCGGTACCGCGAGGCACTTCGCCACGTCACGCCACGCGTCCCATGTATCCCATATGTACCATTGCAAGGGGAAGGGAGCCGATCCATGAACAAAGGCTTCGGAGAGACCGAGGTCTCGGAGCTGAGAGTGATGTCAGGGAAATTATGTATGGGGATGACAGAATGTTCTGCAATTCCCCGCGCCGCACTGTGTGTGCTATATTGCAGATGTGAATTCAAAATGTCCACCCCGGAGATTTTCACCACGATTGTTTGGGCGCTTCCGGTCGATGAGAGCTGTACTAAGATCAGTGGCGACGTCGTTCAGTCAATGAGCATCTACTGAACTGAAATATTGGTCTTCCACCCTGTGAATCAGAATTCTAGCAAGCGATTTCAAAATTCATCTGGAGCATGATTCAGGCGACCTCGAAGTAGCGACGGTGTTGAGCCGAAGATCGAACCGTGAGAAGTTGCAACTCACAGAGACAACGAGGGATGTCATCTTACAAGCGCTCAACTGACTAATTATTAAGCAATGAAACTGTGAGGTATATAGTGAAAGAAGAGAGCCGAACGTTAAAAGAGTGGCAGCTGCCTTTAACATCGGCGGGTAAGATGGTGGCCGGTGGAAATTGGCGTCTACATACAGCAGACACGGCATTGTAAGCACGTAAAATCAGTCTGCGCACACATAGAGGTCGATTTACATCGTAGACTACTTATACACGGCTTGGGCGGTGGTCCTACTTGTTCGAACATCGGTTGAAATCTGTCGTGCCCGGCAACGGGCGCGGCGTCAATGTACAAGAGCGGTGGTGAGCATAGTGTGCCGCGGCAGTGTGCGGCGATGGAAAACATCGACGCGGCGACCGCACGCGGCGGCGCGGCGATGTGGTATTGGGTCGCGGCGGTGCTACCATGTGACGCGGCGCGCCGCGGCGCCAAAGCGGCGGACGCGGCGAATTAGCCTAGCCCCCATCTTTCCGTCCACTATGGCGGATTTGGATCCGGGGCTGGCTACACACGGGACACCATTGCATCTTGGGATTCGGCGCACACGCTCTGCTCATTTGGGATGGCACACATCTGGCTTGGTTGGGCGTCGGCATTTTTTGTGCTGCTCATCGTGACCGCGGCCGCCCCCACTCTACCTCCCTTCTTCTGTGGTGCGCGCTGTCAGTGCGCCCAGTTGGATTCGAGTCGGTTTGACTTGGAGCTGCAGTTTGGATTTGGAGCCGGAGTCTGGATCTTCGAGCTGGATCGGATTTGGGTTGGGAGTTGGGGCACGGGCTCAGCGCTCAACTTGCGGCGTGCGCGGATGGAATGATACCGCTTCTGTTCATGTTGATCATACAGGAGCTCTTTCAATGGGTATGCGAGACATGCGCAGCTAATTGAGGAAGCACCGCATCGGATAGTACATGCTGCAACCCAAATTTCTGACATAAGATCGCTCACCGAGACTGGCACTTTGGACCCTGCACAAATACGAGCACTTTGAACCCGCAAAAAAGCGATATCATCTTCGATTCCATGGCTCGGGCCCGAGTTGAACGGGCGTGCCCAGCTGGAGCTAGGTTGAGTGCCAATTCATTTGCTGCAGGTTGTGGACCGTCCACCGAGCCGATGCAGGAATGTATGGAAGTAATAGTGTAACATCATTATCCTGTTTTTTGGGCAAAGAAATACACACCCTTGTACAGCCTAAAAACACACAGCTTCAGAGATATACACCACCGCAGATCATGGAGGAGAAAATACACCACTAGAGGTTCATCACAGCCGATGTTTGTTTGGCCGGTCACTGTCCCACGGTTGAACCATCAAGCCGGATCAAGAGGGCAAACAACTCCTCGGCTCGATATTTCAGACTATGAGGGCCTAAATCTTGAAGGGCGCGGTATATGAGAGTAAGGCATTATCATTGAAGGTTTTTGGAGCCACTATATGGGTCTCTGTAGGTCATACAGTCCCAGAACGTCCTTGAGCTGGATCGATCTCCGTCTGATTCAAAGGGAAAGCAATCAATTAATGATCAGAGCTACGGCCGGATCCGAATTGCAACCAGTGTCTTGTTTGTCCACATTGGAGCTTGTGTAATTATGCACGCCGCCCGGTAGTGTAATAAAATTGAATCCCAATTTGGCTGTATATAAATCCTTAAAATCACTCAAAGCTGTGTCAATTTGTGCAGAATCACAAAAGAAGTGTAGAAAATAATAATGTTACAGTATTACAGCCATAGGAATGGCCTGAAGCTCGAAGGTACGAGCAAGTCTTAACCGAACTAGCAGGGGGACGGGTCTGAGTAAAGTTCCTTTACACAGATCGTCCGAATTCGAATGTGGAGGTGAGAATGTGGAGGGGTGAGTTTGGAAGTTGAATATATGTATGAGCGCACTGCTATGGGAAGGTCAGAGGTCAGAAGAGGAGATACATTGAGGGAGTGTTAAGCACAATTAATGTGTCTAACACTGGAGTTTGGAAAAAAATCAAGTCGATGGAATCCATGGCTCGAACCCAAGTCGAACGAGCGTCTCCAACACAAAGGTTCACACAGAGTGTACGTGCAGACCGTCTGCCACCGAGCAGCTGCCAGCTTCCTTTCACGGCTGAATATATACGTGCCGGGCATTTCTAACCATTCAGCAGTGGTTTGCGTGGCAGAGATGCATGTGCGGATGAAGAACAGTTTCGATACAATTCAGTGGTCTGCTCCAACAAGAAGTTTTTTGGAGGGTCCATAGTAGACCGGTTCGGCTGGGGGGCAAAAGAATCGGGAATCACCCGGTGCATGGCTCGGGCCCGAGTCGAACGGGCGGGTCTTACTGAGAGGTATTTCGTATTTCAATGATCGCAGACTTGGACCATCCACCGAGCCGATGTAAGTCTGCAGTCGAGCTTGAACAAACGAGCGAGTTTGATAACAATACGACACAAACTAGGAAAATTGGCGCCAAGAGTGGAATGAGACCAGTCAAGGGCTCAGCGAGGTTCGACCTTGCGTTGAAGGGAAGTAGCTCACCGATCGAAGTCGCTGTGCCGTGCTAAATTCAGCGGAATCTGGAACGTGGTATGGTGTTGTTTGGCCGGGCAGGATATTTGGACTCACCACAGAGACATGGACCATTTGGCGTGTAAAAAGAGACACTTTACCTTTGAGGGAATGGCTCGGGCCCGGGTCGAACGGGTATCTCCTGCGCACCATTGCATTTGCTGCAGTTGTGGACCGTCCACCATCCAACCGGTACCTGCTGCATCTTGAGGTTACGTGCCTGCGGGCATGTCCAGCCGATGCTCATCCAACTCAACAGTGAGGATTTATAGATGCCGCTCGCACCTGGATGTACAATGGCCTGTAAAAAATTGAACTTGAATGGGTGAAATGATTTCGAAAGATGGGCTGCCAAAAAAAGATTATGAACATCGGATGGCCCAGTCCCGAGTCGAACGGGTAGTTCCTGCTGACGATGTTCACACTCCGTTCAAGTGACGTAGGTATGGACCCCCCACCGAGCCTGCATCAGCTTAGGTTCAACGTTGAGTGTCGTTCCCAGCCTTGCAACTCGGTACGCCTCGAAGATGTGGACTGATACTCGCAAAAAAGCAACTGTTATCAACATAATTACATGGCTCGGGTCGAACGGGCCGACCCCTGCGGAAACGTTGACAGAACCAGCTGATTATTTGCTGCAGATAGGGACCGCCTGCTACCGAGCCAGTAATGGTTCACCAACCGCACGGCTCGGGCCCGAGTCGAACGGGCGGATCCGGCTGGAAAGCACCGCCCTCGGCATATTTGCTGCAGGTGTGGGCCGCCCACTACCGAGCGATTAACAGTTTAGGTTCGACGTTGAGTGTATGCTCGTCTTTCTAACTAACAATCTGCGAATTTGAATTCAGTGAGTGGACTAGTACTCACCGATGCCGTATGAGGGCAAAGACGCACCTATACTCGACATGAGGCTGTAGGAAATTCGAACTTGCGTGGGCCGTGCACTCGGAAGGGAAAAAAATGAACAGGCGCTGCAGGGCTCGGGCCCGAGCCGAACGGGCGGCACCTGCTAACGCGTAGGGTGTTATATCCTATACAGGTGGGGACCCTCCACCGAGCCAGTATAAGACCTGCTTTGAACTTGAGTACATGAGGATGATTTCAAAAATTTATCTCAAGAGGACAGGCGAAAGAGAATCAGTGATATTGAATCCAAGGGAAGGATTCAGAGCCTGGCAAGGCACGGGGTGTTGTGGGGAACAAAAGGAAGACATTAAGAGCGCATGGCTCAGGCCCGAGTCGAACGGGCGTCCCTTGCGCAAGATTCCTAACCTCGATCGCGAATGGATGCATTGCAGGTGCGGACCCTCCACCAAGCCTGTATCAGCTGGGTTTCGATAGTGAGTGCATGCACACATTCGGCCAAAACAGGACTCCCGGATGCCGTTTGAGTGAAGAGACGCACCTACATAGATGCCATGGCTCGCAGAAGTTGAGTTTTTGCTTGCGTGCTAACTTCGAGGGGTCGCGCACAAAAATAAAAATAAAAATAACAACGTGTTCTTTTATTGCTCGGACCCGAGTCGAAGGGGCGTCTCCTGCTGAGGTTTAGCTCCGAAGTCATATTCAACGCAGGCGTGGACCGTCCACCAAGCCAATACAAATCCTGGTTTAATCCTGTTTTCCAACATTCATTCCAGGAGCAAACGCGAGAGAACTCGCGCTGTTGAATGCCGGGGAAGGGATGCGCAAGAAGAAAAGTCAGAGTATAGATGCAAGTTCGAACTTCGAAGAAAAAAAAACATATGGACGCCCCTGGCTTGGACCCGAGTCGAACGGGCGGTTCCTGCTGGAATAACGATTGCTCGAGGGTGTAGTTTATGCAGGCGTGGACCCTCCACCGAGCCATTGTGAGAGCCATCGCGCCACTGCCGCTATGCCTGCATTTCACAACGTTGTGTTGAATGATAATGGGAAAACAACGCACCAAAAAACGACACCTAAGATGTAGACATAATAGCTCGAGCCCGAATTGAACGGGCGACTCCTGCTCGATATGTACCCAGATTTTCATTATTTGTTGCAGACGTGGACCGTCCACCGAGCCGATGCAAGAATGCAGCGAAGCTCGACTGTGCAAGCCTGATTCCATTTTTCATTAAGCCTCGACGATCCGAACCAGAGACATCGGGGAGCCAAGAGCCAGATGAGACCAGGTGGCAGGGTGAGAGTCAGACGATAGCCAAGAGGTCGGCTGGTTTGAAGACCGTCGGATGCCACGACGCGGCTCGGCGGGAGTAAGCAGCGATTACTTGCGTGTGGTGCTGCGGTGAAAGAGCTGGAAGAGGGGATCCGACGGAGAGATTTGAAACGGACGGCGGCGCGGCGGAAGAGAAAACACGACAGAATGAGTGTCGCAGGCAGCGATCCGACGGTGAGGCGCAAGTGGAAGCAAAGTGAAAGAGGGGAAGAGCAAGCGGCACACCGCGCGATGACGGCGACTGCCAAGCGGATCACAGCAGGCGGCCCAACGCCATCAGACACTGCCCTGGCACGTGCTCATCTGATCTGATGTGACGGCAAAAATTAAAATCACCGCTTGTCACGGTCACCGTCGTCGATGATATACTGCACGCCAAAAGCCAAAGGGCCCTATCGAGTCAGTTTTCTCCCCCTTCTCCTTCCTCCCCTTGTCCCCCTTATAAAAAACTTAATACCTATGCTTTGGCGGAGATTTCGACTATCTGGCAGGACATCGAACTGAGTTGGAGCTTGACGAATGAAGTTTCGATGCATTGTGTGACCACGCATCGCAAAAAGTGCTGGCACAAGAGTTCATGGCTCGACCAAGTCGAACGGGCGGGGCCTATTGAGATGTCTTTCGCTTACAATGATCGCAGACTTGGACCGTCCACCGAGCCGATACATTACTGAATCGGAACCTGAATGAATCAGCAAGTTTGGATTCAATTAGTAGGGCGCGTCCTACGAGTCTGAGCACCCTGTGATGTTCTGCACGGATCGTCAAGCGAAGTTTATTGGGCACATTGGTGCTTTAGAACCTGCTACAAGCCTTGGGTGGATTTATGCATGAATTTTCCAGCATTCAAGAACACCAATCAGGACTAACCGATGCGTTTCAGTGTAAAAGAAAAGACTCGCCTGGGTTCGCATGGCCTGCCGAGTTTGCGCATTTCTAACCCTTCAGGTTGCAAATCGGGAACGCACCGATGCCGTTCCAACATAGAAGAATCCCCCGGAATTATGATGGGCTGCAGGGATCGACTCTGTGAGGGATGGTGCGCTGGAAAAATATCAAACCCGTGAACGCCATGGCTCGGGCCCGAGTCGAACGGGCGGCTCCTGCTGAAATGCGGACCAGAACTCCAATTACCGCGTGAACCCTCCTCCACCGAGCCAGTAGGAGCTGTATTTCGAGCTTGAGTGTATGCATGAATTTTCCAGCATTCAAGAACACCAATCAGGACTAACCGATGCGTTTCAGTGTAAAAGAAAAGACTCGCCTGGGTTCGCATGGCCTGCCGACGTGGAGTTTGCGCATTTCTAACCCTCCTGGTTTGCAAATCGAGAACTTACCGATGCCGTTCCAACATCGAAGAATCCCCCGGAATTATGATGGGCTGCAGGAATCGACTCTGTGAGGGATGGCGCACTGAAAAAATGCCATGGCTCGGGCCCGAGTCGAACGGGCTGCTCCTGCTTGAATGCCAATGGCCATCGCTTTTAATCGCCACAGGTGTGGGCCTTCCACCGAGCCTACGGAATAATGCATTGGACCTTCAATAACCGAGGTATGCTGGTTTGAATCTATCGTTTATGTTCACCCTAAGGACATGAGATCTTGCGGTATCGTTGGTCCCAACGTGAACCTGGAGGAGAGGTTCTGGAGGAGAGGAACTAGGGACGAGGCGTTCTCAAGACATAAGCATGGGAGGGATATAGCAACAGAACGACTCCAATGAGAAAAAAGAGTAGATTTCCTCTATATACCTTGGGCCCGAGTCGAACGGGTATACACTGCAGAAGACGTTCGCCTGTCGGTCGTCATATTGAATGCAGGTTTGGACCGTCCACCGAGCCTGTACCAACGTCCCTTTGACCTTGAACGTGTGTGGGCGGATGCATTTCCTAGATTTGCGATTCACTCATTGTCTTGAAGACTATTGGCAGAAGTAGTGAGCTCACCGATCAGAGTGGCGGCGAAATTTGGATCGTGCATGACAGAATGACTCACCGAAAAGGCATTGCCCATTTGGCGTTTAAAAAGGGACGGTATTTCATTGAGCGATTGGCTCGGGCCCGACTCGAACGGGCGGATCCTGCTGGAAAGCACAGCCCTCGGCATATTTGCTGCAGGTGTGGGCCGCCCACTACCGAGCCGATACCATTGTAAGTTCGACGTTGAGTGTATGCACACACTTCTAACGATCCGACAATGCAAACCAGAGCTCACCAATACCGTTTGAGGGTAAAGGACCCCCTGCGAATGTCATGACCTACGGAAGTTGAGCTTGTGTTTGTGTCCTAATTTCGTGGGATGGCGCACCAAAAAAAGGAAAGAACACTCTTCAAGGGGATGTGGCTCGCGCCCGAGTCGAACGGGCGGGTCCTGCGACAGTAATGGGGTCGCAGTCCGTTTCTACAGGACGCAGGCGTGGACCGTCCACCGAGCCGACGTGAGATTGGAATGCAGCTTGAACACATGAGTAAGTTTGAATTGAATCCACGCCTTGCGTCCGCAATCATGCGAAGCCGAAAAACCTCGATCTGGGCAAGGCTCGTTCGTCCTAACGCAAACTTGGAGACGAGCATATGCAGCTGAGGAATAAGAGGCACGGCGCTGTCAAGACGTAAATATGGGAGGGATGTAAGTAGGAACACAACGATCGAACTGGAAAAAAAGCGAAGGCAGAGATCCTATGGCTAGGGCCTGAGTCGAACGGGCGACACTGCTGGAATCCCTCATCCTTTGGAATATTCGCTGCAGGTGTGGACCATCCACCGAGCCGATGCCAGCTGCGTTTCGATGTTGAGTGTGTGCGCACATTTCTAACCATTCAACAATGCACATGAGAACTCACCGATGCCTTTGAGCGTAAAAAAAACTCGCCTGGATGTACAATGCCCTGTAAGAAATTTGAACTTGGGTACACAGGTGAGATGATTTTGAAAGATGGACTGACAAAAAACGGTTATGAACATCGTATGGCTCGGGCCCGAGTCGAACGGGCGGTTTCTGCGGAACCTCGATCGCTATCCCGTTCATTCAACGCAGGAGTGGACGTCCACCGAGCCGCTGGCAGTTTCACGTTGAGCGTAAACACGTGCGGATAATTCCATTATTCATCAGTGCCGTTGGGGGAGAAGATTCACAACGAATAAAAACCCACCTCAACATTTGGATCGTGCGGCCGAGAGATAAACTGGCTGAGGACAACTGACCAAAAAAGAGCTGCAGGAAGGGATGCATGGCTCGAGCCCGAGTCGAACGGACGGCTCCTGCTGAAACTAACTGGACAAGATCGTATTCAACGCAGGCGTGGACCCTCCACCGAGCCGATGCAAGTCTGCAGTTGAGTTGGAAGAAACGAATGAGTTCAGTTTGATTTTGCGCTGAGCTACGAGGATGCAAACCAGGCGAGTCTGGATTTGCACCAAGTTCCAGGAGGATCTGAGCAAAAGTCACCCCTACACTTGGATAGTATGGTGTACATCAAAACGCGTTGAGCTGCAATCTACCCAAAACAACTCGCCAACGGTCTATGGCTCGCGCCCGAGTCGAACGGGCGGTTCCTGCTGAAGCAACACTTTACCTTCAGTTCCGGCAGACGTGGACCGTCCACCGAGCCGATGCAAGAATGCATCGAAGGTCGACTGTGTGAGCGTGATTCCATTTTTCATTAAGCCTCGACGATCCGAATCAGAGACATCGGGGAGCCAAGAGCCAGATGGGACCAGGTGGCAGGGTGAGACGATAGCCAAGAGTTCGGCGAGTTTGAAGACCGTCGGATGCCACGCAAGACGACCCGGTGGAGAGTAAGCAGGGATTACTTTCCCGGAGCGTGAGTGCGGAAGAGCGGAAAGAACATCCGAAGGCGCATGTCGTGAATCAGCAGTAAGTAGCACGGTATACACATACGACGGATTTCGCAGCCAAAGTTAACGAATCCGACGCGGAGACGCAACAAGAGAGGAAGAGCAAACGGCACACCGCGCGATGATGACGGCGACTGCCAAGGCGGATCACAGCAGGCGGCCCAACGCCATCAGACACTGCCCTGGCACGTGCTCATCTGATGTGGCGCCAAAAATTAAAATCGCCGCTTGTCCGTCACCACCACCGTCGTCGTCGTCGTTCGCTGGGATGATTTCGACCGCACGCCAAAAGCCAAAGGGCCCTATCGAGTTCGTCTTTCCTCTTCTCCCTTCCTTCCTCCCCTTCCCTTGCTATCCCCCTTATCTATCATTTAAATATGCTAACGAATATACGCACAGCGACCCCTCGCACCACCTAACAGGCCCCTTCACCCCCAGCGCCCCGCCCTCCCCCGCCCCGCCCCCGCCCGCAACAGCCCCCCGCCGCCCCACCGACGGCCACGCCGGCCCGCACTCCCCGAAACCGAGCCTGGCGCGGGGCGCCCCGGCAGCGGCGGACGTCTCCCCCTGGCTGCGCTGGGCCGTCGACCCCTCTTCGCCTTGCGCGCATTGGCGGTGCCGCCTCTAATGGCGCTGCCCACGGCGCTGGTGCTGCCCTAGGCCCCATTGCCTCCTTCACGCCCCGTTCTTTCCTCATTGCTTCCCTATGCCTGTCCATCCTCGACCGCTTATTCCCTTTTCTTCTACCGCGTCCCGCATCTCGCACCGCCGGCTCGGATGGCATATCCACCGTCGTTCCATCTGGACCAACGTTCGTCCTATGTACCTGATTTTCCCTCATCTGCATGTGGAGCGCCACCGTTGGCTCTCATGCCGAGCGCTACCTTCCCGCTCAACGTCGCACTTTCTTTTCGTTGCGCTCGTTGCGGCTTATGCATCCACCTGCATTCTCTGTCTTTTCGCGACTTCTTCTCCCTTCTTCTCCCCTTCCCCCCTTCATCCTTATTCCCCCAATTCTGTTCCGTCTCCATTTTACTGTGGAGGGTTTAGAACTACGTATCTTGGGGTCGGGCGCACACGTTCGATGGCACCGATTCTCCTTTCGGTGAGCGTGGGCGTTTCATTTTCGAATAGGCTCTGATTCATTGTCTACCCACTTTTCCTTTCTTCTTTGCTTCTCATCGTGACCGCCCCCACTCTACGTTCTTTCTTCTGCTGTGCGCGTCTGGGCTGTGCGCGGTTGCATTCGAGTTGGTCGGATTGGAGCTGGAGTTTGGATCTGCGAGCTGGATTGGATTTCGGTTGGGTTGGGTTGGGAGCTGGGACACGGTCAATCTTGCGGCGTGCGCCGGTGGGACTATACCTCTTCTGTTCATGTTGATAATAAATACAGGAGCTTGGCGAGCCGCAAATTTCTGACCTAGCTAAGATCACTCACCGATACTTGCACGGGGGGTTAGTTGAACCGTTCCCAGATGTGAGCCGAGGGGAGGCAGAAATCATACTCTAAACCCGCAAAAACGATATCATCTTTGACACTACGGCTCGGGCCTGAGTTGAACGGGCGTTACCTGCTGAAGGCTTCCAAGGGGTGTTGCACACAATGCCGGTCTGGACCCTCCACCGAGCCGATACAAGAATGCAGTGAGGCTCGAGTGTACGAGCAAGTTGAATCAAACTAGGAGTTGGCGTCCACATGCGGGACGGGTCTGAGCAACCTGAGCTATTGCACACAGATCGTCCGAAAGTGAATGTGGAGGTGAGATTCTGGAATGTGGAGGCGAGAATCTAGAAGGGTGAAGTTGGAAGCTGAGTGTGTGCATGAGGCGCACTGCTATGGGAAGGTCAGGGTGAGGAAAGATGGCGTGAATCGAGAGGAGGAGAAGTGAGTGCCAGGAAGATTGAGTCTACAAAAAGATCTCTTGGAAGGAGTCTCATGGCTCGGGCCCAAGTCGAACAAGCGTCTCCAACACAAAGGTCGACGGAACATCTCACAGAGTGTAGGTGCAGACCGTCTGCCACCGAGCAGCTAGCAGCTTCGTTTCGCGGCCAAATGCGTGCCATGCATTTCCTGTGATACCTTTGAGGGATGACCTCAGGCCCAAAGAACCCAACATATGGAAGCCCTGGCTCGAGCCCGAGTTGAACGGGCGGTTCCTGCAGAAATAGCTCTTACTGCCGCCTTAATTGCTGCAGCTGTGGACCATCCACCGAGCCGATACATAACTGCATTGCAGCCTGAATAACTCTGCAAGTTTCAATTCAATTGGTACTGCGTCGTACAAGCCTGAGCAACCTGACTTTTTTGCACCGATCGTTTCGACGAGAAGTGTTAGTTGCTTTGGAACCCGCTGCAAGCCTGGAAAAAGGGGGCGGGAAATACATTATGGCTCGGGTCTGAGCTGCTCCTGCGCAAAATTCCTAACCTCAAAGGCGAATGGATTTGTTGTAGGTGCGGACCGTCCACCGAGACAGTCAAATTTGAACATGTGAACATATTTTCCATCGTTCATTCCAAGGAAAACGCCAGAGAACTCGTCGATGGTGCTGCCAGATTCAAGATTTTTAGAAACCGTGCAAGGAGATGGAGCTGCAGTGGAGAAAGAAAAAAAAGAGTTCAAAGATATGGAGGTATGGCTCGGACCCGAGTCGAACGGGCAGTTCCTGCTGAAGCGTTACGGGATTACCATCCAACCAATGCAAGGATGGACCGTCCACCGAGCCGATGACAGAACCGATTGCAGCTCAAATGCACGAGCGGCTTTGAGTCCTTTGAGTCGGGGCAAGATATGACGACTGTAGGGCGACCCGTTACCTCACAAGTCATGCGCAGCAATCATGGCCCAAAGCAAATGAGTTGCACGATAGGGCTGACAGCCTGAGTTGTCGAGTTTAGAATTTATTTTACTGTAGTCTAATACCGCTCGCTGTGAATAGCATCCTCTCCCCCCTTTCCTTCCTGCTCCTCCTGACGTCGGCGCCCGGGGCGTTGTTCGCAAAACACGGGATCCGAGCGCGCCCTGTGTCACTCCTGGCCGGCGCCCGCTCTCCTCTTCAGCCGGGCTGTACGAGACGCAACCCCTACCTCCTTGATCGGTTCGCAGGGGCTTATAAGCAAGGCTGGGCTTTCTTGAGCACTCAGCCCTCGTCGCCCTTGCTGCTCTCCGCTCTCTGGTTATTATCTTCGCCCACCCGCCCTCCGTTTCTCTATACACATCTTCTTGGGGCTCTCGGCTCGGAGCCGGGAGTCGCCGCCTCGCTATTACCTCAGCTCGCTCTTCATGAGTACGTCGGGATTAGAACTCACAAAAAGGCAACGCCCTGGGGCAATCATGGCTCGGACCCGAGTCGAACGGGCGTTCCCGCAGAAGCTTATTGGGGGAATCGTATCCATAATTCAGCGTAGGCGTGGACCGTCCACCGAGCCGACACAATCTCTATTGCGATGTTGAGTGTATGCATGCATTTTCAACCATTCAACACTACAGTTGGGACTAGCCGATGCGTTTCAGTGTAAAAGACTCGCCTGGGTTCGCATGGCCTGCCGACATTGAGTTTGCACATCTTTAACCCTCCAGGGTGCAAATCAGGACTTACCGATGCCGTTTCAGTGTACAAAACTCGCCATGAATTACGATGGGCTGCAGAAGTTGAGTTTGTGTCGCTGGCAATGAGAGAACGACTCACAAAAAGGATATGTTCCAACACGTGCAGTGAATAGCTCGGGATGGCCTGTAGAGATTGACTTTGTGTCCGCGATACAGACATAACGAGTCACAAAAAGACACTTGCTCGCGTTATGGCTCGAGCCCGAACGGAACGGACGTTACCCGCGCAGAATTTGTCATCGACGACCCACTCAATGCGGAGATGGACCGTCCACCGAGCCTCAGTGTGGGTTTGGTATTGGGTACGCGTACACTTTTAAGCATTCAGCTCTGCAAATCAGGATTGGGAGCTCACCGATGTCGTTGACTTTGAGTGCAAAGAGACGCCTGAGAATTTGCTGAGAATGGCATGCCATGGCCTGCAGAAGTTGAGTTTTGGCTTGCGTGTTACTTTCGAGGGATGGCGCACCAAAAAGTAAAAAAGACTCCGAGACAGCGTTCGTCCCCACTGCATGGCAGGGGTAGAAGCCAAGAAATTCCAGGAAGCGTCCTTATGACTCGGGCCCGAGTCGAACGGGCGGGTCCTGCTGAAAGGCCCTCGGCATATTTGCTGCAGGTGTGGGCCGCCCACTACCGAGCCGATACCAGTGTAGGTTCGACGTTGAGTGTATGCACACACTTCTAACGATTCGCCAATGCAAACCAGAGCTCACCGACAAGTTTTCTCCGCGGCACTTTAGACCAGGATTCTCAAACATCGGCGGGACTCTCCGAGTCATGGGTAATCACAACGTCGCAAGTTCGCATCGGGAGCGCATACGGAGGGCGTCAGAACCGTGCAATCCAGAGAGTGGACGTGGTTATGGAGACGCATCTACTTAGATTTGGAAATCGCTGCAGGCGTGTACCTTCCACCGCGGAGTCGACACAAATCCTACACTTGATCTTGAACAAACGAGCGAGTTTGATCACGACTTGCTTGAGCCGCAACGACGAAATTCCGCTGATGAGACTGGCCGAGAGTTCGGCGAGGGTTGAGTTTGCGCTGAAAACCATTAGCTCACCGATGTAGCTGTGACCAGTCGCAAAATCAATGCCATCTGGAACGTGGTTTGAATGACTTTTTTCCCCACAGGGTACAAGGACTCACCACAGAGACATCGACGACCATTTGGCGTTTAAAAAGCATGGTTTCCTTCGAGCGTACGGCACGGGCCCGAATCAAACGGGCATTCCTGCTCAAGATCTCGCCTCACCGTCCGTCCCACTCAATGCAGGTGTGGACCCTCCACCGAGCCGGTACCAGCGTGAGTTTGAACTTGCTGTCTGCGTGCGTTTGTGATGTCGTTCCGATGCGTTAATCCCAACTATTCCCTGATGAGCAGAGAATCACTCACCCCTGCGATGAGAGAAACTTTAGCGCTTCGGGGAAACGGTCGATGAAGCAATGCTTTTGAAGTAAAAGATAGTTTATCCCAGCGCCTATGGCTCGGGCCCGAGTTGAACGGGCGGTTTTTTTTGCTGAAGCGAATTCCGGGGATCCTAATTTAGCACAGGCGCGGACCCTCCACCGAGCCGATACAAGAATGGATTGAAGCTCCATTGCAAAGATCATGGACAGATAGTCAACAAGCAAAAAAAAAAAAAAAAAAAAGGTAAGATACAACAGGACCGGTGATTATCCCAATATAGGTCGGATCCGCAGTCCCGACAAAATTTTGGCTAAATTTTGACCAAAAAAAAACCAAAAATGTTCGTTTTGCTGAAACATTCATTTCTGCACCCTCAGAAAGCGTGGGAACATTTGAAAAGTCCCGACAAAACACATTTTGAGGCTGATTTTGCGGATCCGACCTCTGTTGGGTTAATCATCGGTCCTGATACAACCCATCCACGACCACCGACCTTGGCCTCTACCACCATCATCGAAAATGAAAAGTGGAAGTCTTGGCTTAGGACGTCCTCCCTGGTGGATCTACGATAGACGGGGCCTGTCTGCAATGACAGCAGAGTCCACCAACGTCAATTCGGGACCTCAAGGGCTTCGTCGTCGCTGTTCAGTGATCACTGCAGGGACACTGACAGCGACGGTCGGAATGGAACGATAGAACAGTCATAGCGCCTTGAATACATAGGTGTGGACTTGTGATCCCTCACATTCTGGCAGCTAGAGCACAGACTGGAGAGACGGGAGGGGGGGTTGGCGGGGATTTCTGTCTCCCAGCTCCGCACGCTGACTGCGCAAACCCTTGCCCTACCCGTAGCCGGCCCGGTGTAGATCAATGGATCCTGATCCATTGATGCACGAGATAAGATATGATTACCCAGAACAGTCGACTAGGTTGGGCTAGCCAGTTTGACATGTCGTTTTCTTTACCCAATCCTTTTTAGTATATTTTTTTAGTAGTTACTTTGCATGCGTGCCTGTAGGGACTGTTGAGTCGACGCATTCGGGGTTTCTTCTGGTCGACGGCGAGTTAAAATTGATGGCGAGGAATCGCCATTGGTTACCCACGAGGTTTTAACCGTACGACCTACCTGTTGTGGCCACAACAGGTCGGGAAGATCTCCTGGATACCTAGTCTTTCCGCCCCCCTTCAGTAGTGCGTGTGTTCTACGTAAAGATCAGTGACTTTTTTAGCCTACAAGCAGTTACTCAAATCTTCGTAGTAAACTGATTGTTCCAATTGTGGGACCGCGTCAGTATAATATATCCTCCTCCTCCTCCCTCGACGAACGTCACGTGGTTGGCTCCCATTTTGGGACATCTTGGAAAGAAAAATCTGTAGGATAATTGGCGGGCCACTTTGGGTCAATCCCTTCGACCACATTTTAGATATGCATCTATTATTGCTTATGGATCAAAGAAACCGGCGCAATACCGGTAGTAGAGTCCTGTAATTCCCGATCTGCGACCAATATGCCAATATTTGGCTCTTGTTTGTCCCGGATCACTCGTCGCGGAGGTAGGGGCACTATCCGCGAATTACAGGCTTCATATCTTCATCCTCATCTCTCATTATTTTGTCAAAGGTACTTAACATGTATTAGCAAAATGTGGTCGAGGGGATTTCGACCTGGGTCCCTCGTTACCTCAATATTAATTGTTTTCGATGGTTTCGCCCGAAATGGGAACCGACCACGTGATGTTCGTCGAGGGTGGATGGGGTATATCTTACGGGAAGGGCAGATGGCTCGGGCCCAAGTCGAACGGGCAGTTCCTGCTTACATGCAACCCCTTTTAATTGCCGCAGGCGTGGTCCTTCCACTAAGCCGATGGAATAATGCACTGGACCTTGAATATCCATATGCTGGTTCGATTGTATGGTTTCCACGCCGATGCGAAGCTTGAGTACGGAGTAATTTCCAAGGATAGTCGCAATGCAAATCTGGAGGCGAGAAGCTCGGAAATCGGAGGTGGTGAAGCTGTAAATGACATCTGAGAGGGCAGGGATGTTCGCCCAACAACCCAACGGCCCAAGTAAAAAATACATGTAGACCAGACTATGGATTGGGCCCGAGGTAAACGGGCGTTGTCTGCTGAGAAACTGAGACTCAGGAGCATTTGCCACAGGTGCGGACCACATGCTACTAAGCCATCCTAGACTGCTTTGGAACTAGATGTGTGGCGGGGAGAATTTCGCGTACAGATGTGAGAGTGGAATGGGCAGCGCGACGTAGGAAGGCGCTGCAAAAGGATCTGCCATCGGATCATGGCTCGGGCCCCAGTCGAACGGGCGCCTCATGCTGAAATGTCAATAGAACAATGTTAATTGCCGCGGATGTGCACCACCCACCACCGAGCGGATACCAGCTCTATTTCGATGTTGAGTGTGTGCGCACATTTTAACCACTCAACAATTTGAATGCAAATGAGAACTCACCGATGCCGTTTGAGCGCAAAGACGCACCGCACCTGTCAGGCTTATCTTGGCCTGGACGAAATGTGAGCTTGGGTGGGTTCCAATTTCGAGGGATGGCGCGGCAAAGAATAAAAAAGAAACTCAACAGGGTGCGATATGGCTCGGGCCCGAGTCGAACGGGCGTTGCCTGCTGAATTGGGATCGCCTCCAAAAGCCAGTTGCCGCAGGTGTGGACCATCCACCACCGAGCCGATACCAGGTCTATTTCGATGTTGAGTGTACGCGCACATTTCTAACGAATGATCGTTCAACATTGCAAATCAGACTAGATGCCGTTTGAGCGAAGATACGCACCTGGATTGAACATACATCCAAAGGCCGTAGGAAGCTTGAACGCTGGTGAGTGGGATAGTTTCAAGAATTGGACTCACAAAAAGGGAAAGGTTCGGTCTCATGGCTCGAGCCCGAGTCAAACGGGCGATTCCTGCTGACGCTTATTCTGAAGATCATATTCAACGCAGGCGTGGACCCTCCACCGAGCCGATACGAACCCTGTATTGGACTTGAACACACGAGCATGCTTTCAAACATTCATTGCAGGGGAAAACACGAGAGAACTCAGCGATGTTCGATCCACGTAAAGGAGTGCACGGAGACGGCAAGCAAAGCGTTACTTTTTCAAACGTGAGGCCCCGTATGATGCAGACACATGGCAGACCTGGCCCATCCGCTACCAAGCCGATAGGAGAATTGAAGGAAGCCCGAATGCACCAGCGAGCTTGAATGGGTTCAGTGGAGAGGATTTAAGCAGACCATGCTGCGCCAAGAACGAGATCAATACTCGGCCAACAGTTCGACGAGTTTGAGTGACAGCACTGAAAGATTTCAGGTTTCACGCCCAGCGGCCGGGGTTCGAAATTGAGCATCGCAACTGCGTGGTTGGGGCGGTCAGTGGATTAATAGACTGCAGCACGCTCAAAAAGAGACGGATCTGCCTTAGTTATGGCTCGGGCCCGAGTCGAACGGGCGGCTTCTGCCGAACGTGGTTGTAAATCGAACCTATCAAATCACGCAGAGGTGGACCGTCCACCGAGCCGATACCAGCGTCCCTTTGAGTTTGGATGTCATGTGTTTCCTGGGGATATGATCGTTGCATCTGCCATCGACGTTCCGTTGCGTTAACGGTTCCACCTTAACGTTGTAGACTACCGGTGCAAGTAGCCCACCGATTTGAGTCGCAGTGGCGGCGAGATGCACCAGAATGTGGAATGGGGCAAGAATGTGGTATTGTTTGGACAGGATAGACGCACGAGAGAGACATGTACGACTGTCTCGTGTCTAAAAAGGGATCGGATTTCTCAAGCAAATGGCTCGGGCCCGAGTCGAACGGGCGGGTCCTGCTGAAATTTCCCCTCGACGGATAGGTATTTGTTGCAGGTGTGGACTGTCCAACGAGCCGATACAGAATTGCATTGGAACCTGAATCTGCCAGTTTGGATTTAATTGGTAGCGTCGCCAGCGATAAGTACGAGCCTGAGCAACCTGAGAGCGCGGCACGCACAAGGATCGTTCGTCCTGGCCCAAAATCGGGAGAGATGACATGAGGGAGGGAGGCTGTAAACAAGCCAAGTATGGGTGGGACGCAGGAACACAACGAACCACGGGCCTACAGAAAAAAGCAGGGCCGGTATCCTGTGGCTCGGGCCCGAGTCGAACGGGCGCCTCCTACTGGAATTGTTCGTATTGCCAACCATCTGCTGCAGACGTGAACCCTCCACCGAGCCGATGCAAGAATGCATCGAACCTCCGATGCGCGAGCAAGTTTTATCTCTTCAATCGTGAGCACCGGCGATGCAAACCAAAAACCCGAGGCCTCGCTGCCGAGAACGACAGCCTGAGACGATAGCCAAGGGCTCGGCGAGTTTGAGTCCCGCAGGAAGGTGCCACGACACGGCTCGGCCAGAGTAAGCAGCCATTACTTTCCCGGAGCATGAGTGCTGCGGTGGAAGAGCAGAAGAGGCCATCCGACGGCGCTACGAAAAGTAGCCAGCCAGCAGAAAGAAAGACGACGGAATAAACGTCCATCCGACGGTGAGACGCAAGTGGGATCATTAAAGTGAGACTCAGGCAAATGGAGGAACCGCAGCAAGCGGCACACCGCGCGATGACGGCGACTGCCAAGCGGATCACAGCAAGCGGCCCAATCAAACACTGCCCTGGCACGTGCTCATCTGATGATATCCACCGCACGCCAAAAGCCAAAGGGCCCTATCGAGTATGTCTTTTCTCTATACCCTTTCCACCTTCCCCTGCTTAGCTTATATAATACCTATGCTAACGAATACACGGCTGCAGCGACCCCTCGCACCACCTAACCGGCCCCTTCACCCCCAGCGCCCCGCCCTCCCCCGCCCCGCCCCCGCCCGCAACCGCCCCTAATCGACACACCGATGGCCCCGGCCCGCATTCCCCGAAACCGTCCTTGGCACGGGGCGCCCCGGCAGCGGCGGACGTCTCCCCCGGGCTGCGCTGGGCCGTCGACCCCCTCTCCGCCCTCCGTGCGCTTGCGGTGCCGCCTCTGATGGCGCTGCCCACGGCGCTGCTGTTTTTTCATGCTATCGCACCCCGCCACGCATCTTTCGGGCGGGATGAAGCGGTACTATCTGAGCCAGATTGTTTATTGGGTGCAGCAGGCGTTGGTGCGTTTTCCTTTCCTTGTTTTAGCTATCAATATATATTCCGCCTTTCCTTTGGCGTTCGAAGCTGCTTCGCTCACTCGAAGCGCTTTCGCTTTCTTTCCGTCCTTCAAATCACGCCTTTCGTCTCTCGTCCTCGATGCCGTTCCTCTCTGTCGACGTGAAGTCCTTCCTTTCCTTGCTATACTTTTTTTATTTTCGCCGGCCATGTACCCGGATCTAAATGATACGTGCCGAGCCAGGCTGAGCCGCCCCGCATGGAGCGCCACCTCCCCACTTCGGCTTCGCAAGTTCTACTTGTTGCTCCGCGCGTCTTGTCTATCCACCTCTATTCTTCCTCCCTGCCTCAGCTTCTCTTCTCTTATCTTCAGGCCCGTCGGTCCTCCTTCTCTTTCGCTGTACCTTGGCGTACTTGAATTTGGATCCGCGGCGCTTTGGAGCTGGCTGCTCACGGGACGCCTCTTCTTGGGATTAGGCGGACCCCCTCTGCTCGTTTGGGATGGCGCGCAGGAGCGGCGTTTTGCATCTGCACAGACCCTGGTTCATATTCTACCTCCTCCTTCTCCTCGGATTATCATCGTGGCCGCCCGTACTCTACTTGGCTTCTCCTGTTGTGTGCGGTCGCGGTGCGTTTGATTGGATTCGACTTGGTTGGATTTGGAGCCGGAGTTTGGATCTCCGAGCTGGATTAGATTTGGGTTGGGTGGGAAGTTGGGACATAGGCTCGGCGCGGCGTACATCGATGGAATATGAGAACGGTACTAGTACTTCTTCGCACTGGCCCTGTTTATGTCGAAAAAAATAATCAACTCGTTCATGTACTATCGTATCGAGGGTTTTTGTCAACGGGTGAATCTGTGCAAGGCGACTAATCAGAGAAGGTCCGCGTCGGCTCGGAACTTTCCGAGAATAAAAGCGGGCCAGCGTCTGCATACGTGCAGGTAGCTTTTCGTAATACTCTAAACCCGCAAAAACGATATTGCAGTGGCTCGAGGGCCCTATGGCTCGGGCCCGAGTTGAACGGGCATTACCTGCTGAGAATGTATATCCCGCTTCGACCCTGAGGTGATGCAAGTGTGGACCCTCCACCGAGCCGATACAAGACTGCGTTGGAGCCCGAATAAACGGGCAAGTTTGAATTGAACGGGCTATGTAGTTGGCGTCCACATGCGGGGGCGACGGGTCTGAGCAACCTGAGTTATTTTACACAGATCGTCCGAAATCCAATGTGGAGGCCAGATTCTGGAATCTAGAGAAGAGAATGGAGGGATGAGTTTAGAAGTTGGATTTTGGAAGTTGACTATGTGCATGAGCGCACTGCTATGAGGAGTGTCAGACACATTGATGCATGTAGTTTGCGAAAAAAGATCTAGTGGGTAAAATTCCAGGGCTCGGGCCCGAGTCGAACAGGCGTCCCTTGCGCAAGATTCCTAACCTCGATCGCGAATGGATGGATGTATTGCAGGTATGGACCATCCACCGAGCCATTCCAGGGCGCATTGCAATGCGCGCGCAATTTGCCGCTCACAACCCGTGAAGAAATTCCGAAACCTGTTTGCCTGCCGATGAATCTGAAATCCCCAGCCATCCATGGCCAGAGTCCATGAACAGGTTTCCAAAAGTACTTACTGATATGGAAGCCAAAAAAAAAGGTGGAAGCAGCTCTAGGGCTCGGGCCCGAGTCGAACGGGCGGGTCCTGCTGAAAAGCACGGTAGTGGACGTACTTGCTGCAGGTGTGGACCACTCACCACCGAGCCGATACCAGCGTGGTTTCGATGTTGAGTATATGCACGTCTTTTCAACCGTCCAATCAGCACTTGCCGATCCTGTTTAACCGTACAAAGACTCGCCTGGATGTACAAAAAAATTGAACTTGGGTGGTTGCGTTGATTGTAATAAGTGGAACCAAAAAGAAAGGCTCGGTTGAGTATATCATGAAAGTTACCGACAATCGGCAGAAAACGAATGCCCTGGGCGCGGGAAGTTGAACGTTAACTGGGGTGTGTTGTGATGATTTTGCGAGATGAACTCACGCCAGAAAGAAAAAGAACAGCATGTTGAAGCCCATGGCTCGGGCCCGAGTCGAACGGGCGTGTCCTGCTGAAGTCCCGATTGTTGACGATACATCAGCCGCAGGCGTGGACCGGCCACCGAGCCCATACAAGAATGGAGCGAAGCTCGAATGTACGAGCAAGTTTGAATCGAGCCAGCGCACGCTGGGACGAGGTCGAGACAACGCCGATGCGAGGCCAGGAATAATTTCGCAAGGATTGTCCGAGGTCTACGTTGAAGCCGACGCAAGGATGGGTGAATTTCGGTTGTGCGGGAGATTGATCATAGTCGTCATCTTCATATTCGATGCAGGTATGGACCGCCCCCCTACCTAGCATATACCAGGCTCTTTAGAACCTGATGTACGGGCAGAGTCTCGTGTACTGTGGTGAGAGGGGGGATGGGTAGCGCGGAATATGAATGCGTGGCAAAGGGATCAATGTCAGATCATGGCTCGAACCCGAGTCGAACGGGTGTTCCTGCTGAGATAGCTCCAGCTTCAGTCTTAATTTGCCGCAGGCGCGGACCCTCCGTCGAGCCAGTAAAAGCTCTGTTTTTCAGAGCACATATGCATCTTTTCCAACTATTGTTCTAAGGGAAACCGCGCCAGTGCAGACAATCACGCTATCAGACCCATTCTTCATTGATAAATTCAAAAACAACTTTCGGGTGGAATGCTGGCGCAAGGAGGTCTGTAGGGGAGAAAAAGCGACACCACTCCCCTACGGATCGGGCCCGAGTCGAACGGGTGTCCTCTGCGCAAAATTTTGAACCTCGACGTAGTGTAGGTGCGGACCTCCCGATACCGAACCTCCCGATATCCACCTTCAATCGGTGATAAGCCGTGTATCGGGTTTAGGCCTGTTTCACGCGTTTTTCGCGTTTTCTGTTCTTTTTAACGCGCGTCTCAAGCATAATATCATATCTGATATTATGCTTTGAGCCTACTCTTAATGGGGACTATAATAAGTCCACCCGCAGGGGCTATTCAGAAAGATCATACTGAATTAGCGCTGTTGTACGGGTTACAATTAAAACTGGGTCAACTTACAGACGCTCAGGTTGTACAAGAGAGCTCCCTTATTCATAACGTACCTAGTGGGCATCTGGGGGATTTATCGGTTATGTCTTGAGGACGCCGGACGCTTGATTGAAGCCTTTGTTTACATCTCTTTGCATCGAAATGGGACACGCGATGGACCACGTGACCGGCTCAGTACTTGCCTAGATCATGTTCCGAATAGGCCGATACGGAATTATCCGGACATGATCACATCAAATCGCGATCGACTCTCAAAACGGGGAGATTAAGGTTCCAATCCAGGAACTTGGTCTTCCAAGCTCTTCACAAGGGAGTGCGGGGTACTCAGTGGAAGCTACGAACATGTAGAATCCATTTCTGAGTATCTTATTCACGGGCACGGCCCTATTCAGAACCTAGGGACTAATCTCGACTTCCAGCACCACACGAAGTCCGAGATAAGTCCCAAGGCAACTAATGGACATTCAGGAGTTTCATTAATCTTTCTTATTTCAACTGTAACTGCTTGGCTACTGATATGACTCGTTTTTCTATTCATTTTAAACACATGTATACCCGATCGTCTGTCACACCCCTACTCCGTTTATCCGCAATCTTGTAATTCTCTCTGTGTAAGCGTTATAGTGTACAGTATAAAATAGCGAGAGCACTGGCATGTACGGTACGGAATCCCACCCCGGTTATTGAGGCGCCACCCAGTTACGGCCCTCCTTAACGCACGGTTCGGATCTGGACTTGTCACTCAGGGCTACTCTATTCAGAATAGTGCCGTTCCAAGTTATAATATAAATCTCTGCACGCCCCTGGCGATACTCCTGGACTCCTGACTGATTGTGAATTGTATTGAACCTGTGGCTTGTGAATTGGCTTGTGGTATAGCCTTTGATTTGGGATTTGGCTTGTGGTATAGCCTTTGGAATTGTGACCGGCTTGTTGTATAGCCTTGGGACTTGGAATCGTTACAGGCTTGTTGCATAGCCTTGGACTGGATACGTTTGGGATTTTGGCATATAGCTTTGGACGCTTTACAATCCACTTTGCGAATAGGGTGCTATAACTTCGGTTACCAAGCCTTACTTCACTCAGATCACACGCGCGCTGCACACGTCTAAGACAGCAACCCCTTAATTACCTGCTCCCCTCATTACAATACGAACTCGGCGGTAGAAGTAGTAAAGTGTTTAGGATTAGGTTGTTTGTTGTGGATTAGATTAAAGATTCAACTTTGTTGTATCTTTGTCTTCATTCATATCTAAACCGTCGAATCTTGATTCCATCCGCTTCTCCTGTGCAACCCTTTCATCTGGCGCCCACCACGAGGGTAGCAGATTAATTGATTGCTGGGTATTATACGTTGTGAATAACAGCAAAAAGGCGCGTTCTGAATTGGAACCTTGGATCGCAATATCAATTGCAACTAGCACATTTACTCATTGGCTTTTGTCATTGGGTACAACTAGGCTCTTCTGTCCGTAAACAGATAAAACCATTCCACCTCGGGTCTCAGACGAGCCTGAATCGGAAAACTCTACCTTTGTTGGACAAGGATCTCTTCCAGTGTCAGGATTTGGCAGACCTCCTTCTCGAACTACTCGTTCAAAGAAGCCTGTTCTTCAACCTCAACTACAAGAGCATTCTCTCACAAAGATAGCAAAACAACTCTCGGCTTCGGATCGTGCACGCGCAGACCAAGCAAATATCACACAAAGCAGGCGTCAGGCTTATAACGAGCTTCAGACCGTTTCCACGGTAGCATCTACATCAGGACAAAGGAGCAATCCCCAAATCCAACAAAGTCCCAACCTGGAAGAAACTCCAGGATCAGCTTCAGTTTCGGTTCAACCGTCCCGTGCAGCATCTCCAATTCAGAATATTATGACGGATAGACCCGTAAACGTAGCGACGGTGGCCAGTTTTCGTGTACCAGTACCTTGGGATCTCCATGGTCCGAAATTCGATGGAAAGACCCCTTCTAAACTAAGGGGCTTCTTGAGAAATGTTCAGACTATTTGTGACAAAGGGAAAATTACCGAAGACCAAGATAGAAAAAACTTAGTGTTGGATTACTTGACCGACGAAGAGACCAGAGAGCAGTGGGAGCGACTCCATCACTATAAAACAGGCACTTACGATGCTTGGGTTAAAGATATAGAGGAGCTGTTCCCAGAACTCGAAGATGCTCGAGTCGGGACGCTTGGAAGGTTGAAGAAGATATGTTCAGAAAATCGAGGAATCGAACCTTCTGAATTAGGAGCTCTTAGGAGATTCTCAGTATCCTTCTCCAACGAAGCGGACAAGTTAATGCAAGCCCCGGCTTCCATAGACAATGGTCAGCTAGTGGACATGTATCTCGGAAGTTCTTGACGAGAAATTCGCAGAGCAAGTCAACTTTATGGCTAGTCAGAATAAAATCTTGGCGGGAAAGAATGGATCAGAAAGCTCAGTTCTCAAACCCTCAGCGGTTCAATTAGCTGCTGAAGGAGATCATGCCGACAGGGATGGAGAAAAGGGGGACGCCTTGGTTAAAAGGAGAGGAGCAAAGATTCCCTTGAGCGAAATAATTGGGATAGCGGAGGCCATATCCGATAATTGGACTGGCTCTTCCTCCAAGTATAGTAGTTCGGGATCTAAGTACCAATCCACCAAAGGAGAGTCTTCCACGAAGAAAGAGATGGAGGGTATCACTCAGATTCTAGCGCATCTGAATGATAAACTTGATCTTGTCGACAAAAAGATCGAAGAAAAGATTGATGCTAGTCTGAAGAAGTCCTTTAGTCAGAATGTTCGACAGACACCACCGCACATGGATAATAACCAGAACGGAGGGAAGTCTGACGGAAATAATGATCAAGGAAATTCGAATTCAGTAGTGAAGAGTAACAACAACAATAATTGGAGCGGAAATAATCGTAACTCGAGTAACCGTAGTGGTGAAAAAGATATGTCTTGCTTTTATTGTTGGCTCCTGGAGCACTTCATGAAAGATTGTCCGTATAAACAAGAACATATTGACATGGGCTATGTGAAAGTCGAGAATGGGTACAATCAGGCTCGGTGACTGGACGGTACATTCCTAGGTTTCCTGAAAGTAAAAGCAGGAAGGAGCGTGTCGACGAATACTGGGTAGCTCTAGGCAAACGCAAGGGCTCAGAGATTGGTCGGCTTGGCAATCCTCAAACTCAGATGGTTCAATATGGGTTCGATCAGAACACTGACCAGATGAATTTGATATACGACACTCGGGATGATGAGTTGAGGAGCATGCGCGTACAAATGATGAACTCCCAAATTCCCGTGCAGATAAGCAATCAGGTAGTACCCTCTCCTCAAGCGCATCAGCAGCTAGTTCAAGTAGCTGGAAATGTGAATAATGGGCAGGGCACTATTCCGAATATGCCAATGTTGCCGCCGGGGTGGGACATTAATCAATTCGTGCAATTGTTGAATGGGCTGAACACTCAGGCCTCAGGCAATGCTCAAAACCAGTTGGTTCAAACACGAACTGGGGCAGGTTCGGAAGGACCTGCTAACTCAAATTTCTAGAGCGTTCGAGGAAGGAGGCAAGGAATTCTGGTAATTCAGAATCCCTTGTAGCCAAGCCTCCGGAGAACCGACAAGTGGCTACTGAAACGGAAAAGGGTCTGGCAGATACGAGTGACAATTGGAGGGTAAAACTGGGGGATTCGGAAGAACTGGAGGAACGCATCGCTCGAATTAAAGATTGGCCTAGGCCGATTACTTACAGCGACGTTGCGAGTATGCTGGGGATGATGAATGCATATAGAGATCACATTTGGAACTTTGCAAAGCATGTAAAACCATTTGTGGATATGCTACAACAGAGGAAGACGAGGCCGTTTAAATGGGGTGGAGATCACGAAGGGGCGTTTCAGGAGCTTAAAAACATGATAGTTCTAATGATCCGTCGCCATATGGAACCGAAACCCAAGGAAGACGTCATTGAGGAGGATAAGGGCTCCCGAAAAGAGGACTCACGAAAGGTTGGATCTAAGATTCAACTGGACGATGATTATTCTGACGAAGAGCAACAACCTTACCAAATCAAGTATGACAAGATGTTCCCGGAGAAAGGGAAACCTGAACCAACAGGTTCTTATCCGGAACCCTTGCCATTGCCCACTGAGAAAGCTTATAAAGTTGGGCATGCACTTAATAAGGCTGAAACCGTGAAGAGAGTTGCGAGGCGTATTCTAGGCGGGAACTTTGAAATGTCCGCTGAAGAAATGGCCGCTGTGTCTCCTGAGGTGGCAAAAGAACTCAAGACACAGATAACCAAGTCCAGGCAGTCGCGTTTAAAGCCTAACAAAGGCGCTGTACTGGCACAAATGGTTGAAAAAGAAAATGAGCTCCCGGTGGACTATTCAGAAGAAGAGGATACCTTAAGATATGACGCATTGGATATACTCGAATTGCCAAAAGTCAGAGTCTTTACTCAAAGCAGCGGAGACTTGGTCAATGTACCCGCCGGTGCCCTCATCGCTCCTGATCCATATGAAGTTTATTTATCAACCCTTGGGGAAAGTGAAATCAGGAAACAAGTGTTTATGGCGCTCAAGTACCTGAAATTCATGAGTAACGACACGGGGCCTATAAAAGTCCTGTTTCCTTTGGTCAACGGTTTAATACACGTCGAAGCGATTAGTGATGCTGGGTCTATGATCATATCTATGAACCAGAAAGTCGCAGAGAGGTTAAAAATTCCGTGGGATCCAGATACTGTTATCTGGATGGAGAGCGCAAATGGTACCATGAAAAAGACAACGGGCCTTGCCCGGAATGTATCATTCACGTTCGGGGACCTGACAGTGTACCTTCAAGTCCACATCATCGATGGAGTGCCCTATGATATCCTCTTAGGCAGGCCTTTCGAAATGTTGACTGAAAGCACTATTCAGAATAAGAGTGATGGAACCACCATCGTCACTCTTAAGGACCCAATAACGCAAAGAAGAGTAGCTGTGCCAACCTATGACCGAGGCTCAGTAAAGGCGAACAGCCCTAAGGCTTCCATTACTGAGGTTGAGGACGAGGAAAGCGATCCTATCAGAGTTGCTCACCAACCAGCGGCGTCAGCCCCGCAAACCGAGTCAAAACAGGATTTTCAGACGTGTTCAAGGAATTAGGGATTGACCGCCCTCAAGGAGACCTAGCACTGAAATTTGGTTTTGATAAAAATGGTGAACTTCAGATTGAAGGATATCTGGAACCCCGGAACGGCATAAACTTTTCAACGGACGAACTCAATACGGCATACTTGCAGGCATCGACTAATAGTGCTTCACTAAAAGCCGATGTTAAGGCGACGACTCTTTTACAAGAGTTTGTGTCTCCAAAGCCTAGACTGCATAAACCCAAGGACGGCGAGACTACTTACCAGGTTTTCACTTTCGATGAACGATTACCCGAACACTCAGGTGTGCGGCCGGTCAAATCACCGAAAAGTACGGATCAGGGGAAGAAATCGAACCGTGCGAAACACACGAATGATCCGAAGATCCGGTGCTACTGTTGTCAAACGGCGGATTGGATACACCCTGAACCTTCAGAAGTCCTGAATAAGGATTCTGAATATGAAAGTGTGTTTCTAAACGCTGTTGATGAAGAAACAATTAAGGATCGTTCGGACCCATGCGAGTGTTGTGGGCCGAGTTGGAGATTGGACCCGGATGAACGAGATTCACCAGGTACGGCGAAGGCCAAACCAGGAGAACCGGTTGCATCCGTGTTCGCAACAAAGAAATATAAACCAGTAGCTCTGAAGACCAGACCAGTCTACGGGGAGTTACCTGAGCAATTCCGAATAAAGCGGGAGATAACCGGAGATCCGTTAAAAGATATGCCGGGACTATCGCCGAATCCAGGAGATTATTGCCCTACTGGGAGATATACTTTGGAAAGGAAAGAGATCATTGATAAGATTCACGCAGGGAGATTTTCTATGGCTGGAAGAGCGGAAACTGTTGCATCATTTTATGATGATTCAGAATGAGGCCTTCGCCTGGGATGATTCGGAACGCGGGAGCTTTAGACATGATTTCTTCCCTCCGGTTGAAATACCGGTGGTTGAACACAAGGTTTGGGTTGAAAAGAGCATCCCCATTCCGCGCGGACAGTTGGAGGAAGTATGTAAGATCATTAAAAATAAAATAGACGCTGGAGTCTATGAACCTTCTAATGCATCTTACCGCACGAAATTCTTTGGTGTAGTCAAGAAGGATGGCAAAAGTGTTCGACTTGTACATGCCCTTGAACCACTGAACGCAGTGACCATTGCTCATTCTGGAATACCACCTGCAACGGATGAACTGGCAAATCATTTCGCTGGGCGGGCATGTGGAGCGGTACTCGACCTCTATTCAGGATATGATCATAGAGACTTGGATGAAAATTCAAGGGACTTTACGACATTCCAGACACCTTTCGGGGCTTTACGGCTAGTGAAGCTACCTCAAGGGTGGACTAATTCGGTACCTATATTCCATGACGATGTGACTTTCATCCTCCGGGACGAAATACCACATGTCACCATTCCATATATCGATGATGTTCCGATTAGGGGCCCTGGTTCTCGATACCAGGACGCGGATGGGAATTACGAGACCCATCCGTTTAACCCAGGAATTCGTAGGTTTGTATGGGAGCACTTTCAAAATTTGAACCGTATAGTGCAACGGATCAAGTATTGTGGGGGAACATTCTCGGGACTCAAAGCTTTCCTGTGCATGGCAATATTCGCAGTCGTTGGACATATGTGTTCTTACGATGGGCGACGGCCATCAGAAGATAGAATTGGAGTAATAACGAGATGGCCAGCGTTGGAAAATATTTCAGAGGTCAGGCAGTTCCTCGGAGTTGTCGGGACTATGAGGATGTTTATTCAGAACTACACTGTTCTGACTAGGCCGATTTCAAAGCTCCTTCGTGGAGATGTGGAATGGGAATGGTCAGAGAAACAGGAAGCCTGTATGGAAGCAGTCAAGCAAGCGGTGCAGAATTGTGCAGCCTTAAAACCAATCAATTATGATTGGCTTTCGGATGTAGTAATGGCCGTCGACACTTCTTGGATGGCGGTAGGGCTGGAAATATATCAAGTAGATCCAGATGACCCAACCAAGAAATATTACGCAAAGTTCGATTCCATACCTTTGAACGAGAGAGAAGCTAGATTCTCTCAACCGAAAAGGGAGTTGTACGGACTTTTGCGGGCGCTTCTTCACATGCAATATTGGCTGCTTGGTTGTCGGCGACTAGTGATTGAGACAGATGCCATGTACATCAAGGGCATGCTGGCCAATCCTGGTATGGGACCAAACGCAACCATAAATAGATGGATCGAACAGATTTTAATGTTCCACTTTAAACTTAAGCATGTTCGGGGAATGACTTTCTCCCCAGACGGTTTATCAAGGCGGAAATTACAACCTGGCGATACTATCCATGCAAACCCAGAGGAAGGTTATGATGAAAACCCTCCTCCGGAAGACCATGAGGATTGGGAGAAAGATATTCCCCAACCTTATGAGTTGGACGAGTTCAAACAAGACATTGACACGCGGGGTGGCTATTACCAGAGAATTGCAGACGAAAGTCCAGAGGGACTGCCTGAAATGGCCACACACGTCTCGCAATTCCAGTGTGAATGCGACAAAGCGTATGAGGAACGTTTAACCATGGACAGCGCTATTCAGAAAGCCTATGAGTCTGAAAAAGTGGCCATGCCCCAGTTCCTCATGAGTCAAATTCAGGAAGAAGAGGGCTTGCTTCCGAATACGGATTTCAAATGGGATCCAGAGAAGCGTGAACCTTATCCTGAGGACCACCGATCTGAAGGGGCAATAAATGCTGATGAACGGCTTCACTTTGTTAAGGAATGGTTGAAGGACCCTTTTAAGAGGCCGGAAGGCTATTCCAATAAAAAGTATAAGTTGTTCATTAGGTATGCGAAACAGTTCTTCCTGAATAAGGAAGGGCGGCTCTACAGAAAGGGGGAGGATTCACAGCACCGGCTTGTTGTTGAGAAGGATCATCGTATGTACATGATGAAAGCCTCGCACGACAGTCTGGGCCACAAGGGCGTCTACTCTACGAAGTCACTAATCGAGAACCGGTTTTGGTGGCCGGAAATGGAGAAAGACATCGGTTGGTATGTGAAAACCTGTCGACTTTGTCAGGCAAGGCAGAAAAAGTTATTGCGAATACCACCAATCGCGACATTAACTCCCAGTATCTTCCAGAAGATACATGTTGATGTTATGATTATGGGCACCGTATCGAACCAGCACAGGCTTGTAGTGGCGGCCAGGGACTCGTTAACACGTTGGCTCGAGGCTAGGGCACTAAGAGCTGATAATGGCGAGGCACTCGGCAGATTTCTGTTAGAAGAAATTATATGCCGGTGGGGTTGTCCTAAATGGATTGTTACGGATAACGCAGGGCAATTTCTGGCTGCAATCAAATGGTTGAACGCCAAATACGGCATCACGGGAATAAGGATTTCTCCATATAACTCTCAGGCAAATGGACCGGTTGAACGGGGCCATTGGGATATGCGGCAATCTTTGTACAAAGCAACAGGAGGCGACACCAGGAAATGGTATTGGTTCCTTCCACAAGTGATATGGGCAGACCGAATCACGGCCAGGAGAGGACTAGGATGCACACCTTACTTTGCAGTTACGGGGGCCCATCCTACGATTCCCCTGGATATCGAGGAATCGACTTGGTTGGTAGAGTATCCTGATACTATTATCACGACAGCCGAACTCGTAGGTCTGAGGGCTAAAGCTTTGGCCAAACACTCCCAACACATTGAAGAAATGCGTAAAAGGGTGTCTGCAGAGAAGCTAGCCGCGGTGAGGAGATACGAGCGTATTCACAAAGACACCATCGAGGATTATGATTTCAAACCGGGTGATCTGATCCTTATTCGGAACACGACGGTTGAGAAATCTCTCAATAGTAAAATGGAACCCAGATACCTGGGACCCATGGTGGTAGTCAGAAAGACGAAGGGTGGTTCTTACTTGTGCTGTGAGATGAATGGTGCAATGTACCACTCAAAGATCGGCCGATTTAGAGCTATTCCTTTTGAACAGCGCAAGCGTATAAGGCTTACAGATAAAATTGAGGAGCTCATAGATATGTCAGCTGAAAAACTGGACGAACTCGTTAATGACGAGGGAGTTCCGGACGAATATGATGGCAAGGATATGCAGTTTCACAAGGTTACGCTGGTGCCAGGATGGGAGAAGGTAGACCCTGCGGAACTTTCCGAGGAATATGAGAGCGATGAAGAACCAGAAGATGTTGACCTAGGCCCTGGACCTGTTTATAATGCTGAAAACCCCAGACGTTCGACGCGTTCGCGCAAGAAGGACAAAAGGCGTAATACAGAATAAACACGGGCTAATTCAGGACGAAGGGGTTATATCGGAACGGCAAATAGTATTCACGGAAATCAAGTGGGGGTTACAAATGGATATAGGCTGAAGGAGTGCGGAAGCCTATATCTAAAGAGCGGATGTCCTACTATGAGGGACAGGGTATACTGAAATAGAAGGCTGAAATACGCTATCTAGGAAAGTTGAACCGGGCTATCAAGGAATGTGGGGATGTCAAGCGTGGAAAGGTCGACTGAATCATGGCAGACGTCGACGGGATGAGGGGAACAGGAACAGTTGGGGAAGGGGCACGGATTGAGTGTCGAAGTTGGTTCTCTATAATCGACCATTCTGAATAAGCTGGGATGCGATTATAAGAAGTGAAGCTAACCTGTGACCTACGGGAGCTGGCTGAGAGCAGAAAGCTGGCGCTCGTTCATAAGGTTGACCATCTCATCGTGTTTTCCGACCAAGACCTCGTGAATGGACAAGTCAGCTGCAAGGCGGGCGATAACGTTGACAAGGCGGTTGCGGGTATCAAACTCCGCGCGAAGGAGGGCTGTGTTGGAAACTTGTACCCCAGCGGTGCTCGTCATAGCGTTCCGGGCGTGAGCGACAATCTGCTGAGCGTCGCCAGGCTTCGAAGGGGAAAGTTTGGCGAATTTGTCTGAGGAAGCAATCAGAGATTGCGGTCCTGAATAAGGAGCAACACGTACCCTGTGGGACATCGTAAGCACCTTGTTCGAAATCAACGAAGTCGTGCCGGCCGCGCCTGCGCTTGGCCGGCGGGGACATCTCAGACAAAAGGGCTACCTTAGCAGCCTCCTCCGGGGCAGTCTTCGCGATAACGTTCATAGCCTGGATATACGCGTTCGACTTTCGGTCAATTCGGTTGATATGGACGTAGGGAAAGCGAATGACCTCGGCGCGATCACGGTCGCCCTTGCGCTTCTTCCCTTTGCTCTGTTAAAACGAGGTCAACAGGTTAAAGATGTGATCCTGAATAAGAGACGAACCGGGGCAGCAGAGGCGTTGTTAGCTTCGACGGTCTTTTGAATAATGGTGTTCAGGTCCTGCTCGTGGCCAGGGCGAGGGACAACCTTGCCACCCACGATAACGACTTGTGCACCTTTGTCGAAGTCAATTGGATCGTCAAGGATAACGACGTCGGGAGAAGAATCACGATCTTTCTGAATTTTGAATATTGGACCCGTAAGTTAAACCGTGGGAGAATATTTAAAATTGGGGGAGACATACCTTGGTGGGAGCGTCCTCCATGTTCACGTCCTCATCAGCCGCAGTCCCTTCCTCCTCCTCGTCCGAGGTAGGAACGTCTTCAGGGGAAACGACTTTCTTCTTGCGAGTCTGGATGAAATATAATTCAGAATCCAAGAATTCGCGAAGAAGTGAGACGTACCTTCTTGACCTGCTGGGCCAACTCCTTAGCGGCCTCCTTCTCGGCACGATTATGCTCCATGGCCTGACCAGCAGCCTGCTTGGCGTTGGTAGAAGCGCGCTTGCGAAGTCTCTTCATCGTATCGCCCATCTCGAGGACTTTGCGAATAGCATCGGTCGGGGGTGCGGGAGCGAACTGCTTCATCTTGTTGACAACAGATGAGAAGTCGTGATAGATGGGGTCGACAGTGGAGATAAGCTGAGCGTGCGGCGCAAGACGAGCCTAGGATCGACATTAATGGAAATCTTATTCAGAAAAGACTGAGACACACCATGAGTTGAGCAGTTTCGTCGAGCATCCGGAGCTGACGCTCAGGCCTGGGGAAGTTCATGTACAGGGCAGTCTGCATAGAGTCGAGCAGCTCTGGGTAGACGTCCGCAAGCTCAGCAGGCGGAACGAAAGGCGGAGGGCTGAGTGCATTGTTGGATAGATGTTCAGGACCGGGGGTAACACCAGGCATATTGGGCAAAAGAAGGGCGAAGTTCTGGAAGAGTTTGACGTATGGAATAAAGCGTTCCAGGGCTTTAAACATTTTCCTGAATAAGGGCATCGAGTCGACTGGCAACTGAGGACAGTTGATATTTAAAATTGGGGGAGGGACTCAGTGAATTTGCGAAAATCTCACGATTGTTCGCGCATCCCTGAAATCGCCAACTCTATTGAATACAACTCCTCTCAGTTAGTTACAGGTTGGGAAACGTCAACACAAGAATAGGCTTGGGCCGAAATTGTATTGAGCCAAGACTGCATGTGAAAACTGGCTTTAACAAGCTTATTCAGAATAATCAGGTGGAACTGGCGACACAGGAGTCATCCTGAATAACCGTTCTCGTGGTTGTTCGAATAAAAGGTTCAAGAGCAAAGTTCAGACATCAAGTTCGAAGCAAACAAAACGTACGCCCACCACGAGGGTCGAACCCGTAACCTCCAGATCCGATATCTGGCGCTCTGTCCGGTTGAGCTAGATGGGACGTGCTGTATTAATATTTGAAATGGCTCCTTCGATAAGCCGCTATTCAGAATCCGCAGAACCTTCAGGGTTTAGGCACGGCAGATGGATAGGGTTAATTGAAACCAAGTCTGATAATATATACGAGTACAGGGGGACAACTACGGGCCAGTAAGCAGAGAACTCTCGTGCAAACGAAGAAAGCTGCGACGGTCTGCTACGAGTTTCAAGGCCTGTTTAGAATAACCAAGGGACTCCCAATTCCTGCCCAATAGGAGTAGCTCAACGAAAGAGTTAACAGAATTAACCCGAGTAGTGAGCAAGCTGATCATCCGGTCATGACGATCTTGTTGGAGTTTCAGAATACTTGGGACGTGTTGGACCAAATCCTCTACAAGGAACAAGTCTAGACCCCAGGGCATCCCTAGAAACCAGTGTTTAGCATTTAGGATGCTATTCAGAACAATAGGAGACGCACTATTCTGAGAGAACTCCTGACGAGTCATGAAGTCCATCCAACCGTAGTTGAAACGGAATAAGCAGTGGCCTTCGTAGCGGGTCTCGCAAGGACCACATCCACGGCCCCATCCGTTGAAACTACACTCTTGTTCACGACCAGCAGTAGTGCAGCATTGGCAGGCATAAGTCGGCTATAATCATGTTTAAGTTTGGAAACGATAGAAACTAGAAACATGATTAGAAACGCACCTTGAAGAGCTCTAACATGTATGACGCATGCTCTATCTCCACAGAGCCGAAGGCATGACGATAGAAGACGGACATAAGAGGGGAAGACGAAAAGTACCCCTAGTTCAGATTCAGTTAGCCGTGCTGACATGTTGAAGACCAACGATGGCATCACATAGCCACCGTGTCAAGATAAGAGTAATCGCTAAGAGATCTGTCAAGATTATCTTAATCGGCTATCTTATCTTGGGTCTCGAACCGACGCTATTCAGAATGTTGAACTGGAAAAATCTTCTAAGTCGAAATTCGCACGAATAAAACCCAAGAAAGATTATTCGCAGTACAATATATACAGGATATTCGCGTAGGTATTTGGAGACTTGTAAACTATTCTACCTGAAGTCCGTATCCTAAGTGGGGCGGTAGGAATAGTTACAAGTACAAGAAAGACGACCAAGTCAGAACGCATCGCGAAAAGTCAGAATACCTAAGAGGAGGAGGTCTTCTTCGACTTCGACTTCGACCTCTCCTCCTTCTCCTTCGCCTTGCCCTTGCCCTTGTCCTTCGCGATACCGGCGGGAAGGTAGTCGTTGAGCGTCGGGGAGAAGATCGGGATCTCGAAGTCGTCCTGAAGAATGTCGCCGGCGAGGAGCTTGTCCCAAGCCAAGGCACAGTCGTGAGTCGACGAAGGAACGGACGTGCCGTGGCGGATCGCGTTGTAGTTGTCGACTTGGGCATTGAAGTGCTCGATGACGAGCTCGGGCTGGTCCTCGTGCGCGAAGTGTTCAAGGAACAGTTTGGGGCCGAAAGCGTCGATGATCGTGGTGCTGAGCGAGAAGAGGTGGTGGAAGCGGACAGACGCCTCGTTGGAGGCGTCGTGCGCCAGCTTCTGCAACTCGATAGCGCGACGTTGGGCGTTGAGAGCCTCGCGGAAGGCGACTTCGTGGACTACAAGTCAGAATAAGTCAGTTCTGAATAAGAAAATTAGGACTAAAAACGACTTACGGTCAGACGAGACGGCGAAGAGACTTCCCAGGCGACGGTGAACGAGAAGGATCTCCTCGGCGGACATGTGGTCAGTGCAGCGCAAGCTGTGCGACTGGCAAAAACCACAAGTGCCACCGAAGCCGATGACTCTGCATTCTTTGCCCATGATAAGGCAAATCATGCAGGAGAAAGACGGCTAGGGCATCCAGAGTCAGAACGGGTTAATGAAAGAGGAAAAAGGATGAACGCACGGCGATAGCGTCCTCGACGTTCAACTCCTTAACCTCCTCCAACGAAACCTGGGGAATATCGCGGGCGCTGGTTTCGGTCGGATAGCCGCGCATGATATTCTTGGGCGCGAGACCGGTGTAGAAGTGCGTCGGCGGGGACGAATGCTTGCGGAGGATGGCGAGATGGGTAGAGTGCTCGCCGGGGTCGATGACCAAGTCCATGCCTGTGTTGAAGATCAGAACCGTCAATTGAACAAAGATTCTGAATAAGGAAACTTACCGGGATCCTCGCCTTTGCGACTCTTGATCCGACGCGAAAGAAGTTCGGTGGCAGCAGCACCCACCTGCCTGCCGAACTCCTTCGGGTCCATGGCCTTGACACCGTCCTTCTTGGTTTTGACGTTGGAACCAGACGCCTGCTTGACGACCTTCTTGGCAGGCTGCTCTTCCGGTTCCGACTAAAGGAAGTAAATAAAAAGGGTGGTTAGTGAATAAATAACGAAAGACAAAGAGGGGCTTACCTCGCCGCTGTCCGACTCGCCACCGCCACCTTTGCCAGATTGCTTCTGAATATATTGGAATGTCAGTACTATCGGGGAAAGAAAAGGAATGGAGACGCGCCTTTTTACCCTTAGACCCCGAACGCTTGCGCTTCTTGGCCGGCCTGGTGAACAGACGGTCAGCGGTGACAAAATACGGGAGATAGATGTATTATCGTACGGCTTTTCCTGTCCTGAATAAGGAAGGATCAGTAATAGTACGAAGAGAAATTAAAGGAAAGGAACGAGGCGGGAGAGACTTACCAGTCTGCTTCTGGCCCGGCTTTCCATGGGAACGAAGACGACGGGTGTCGGTCTCCGGCTGGTCTTCAACGGCTGGTTCGGGCTCCGGAGTGGTGGCCTTGCTGGAGGGCGAGTAGGATTTCTCCTTCTCCGCCGGCGGGTACAAGTACGGAACGACCTTGACGAGGTCGTCCTCGTCGACCTCCCGGTTGGCGGTAGCGTACGACTTGGGGAGCATCGGAGGGAGTTCGTTCGGAATTTTGAACCCGCGGTGCGGTAGCGACTGCAGGGTTAGGATTCTGAATAAACGGGGAAAAGGAAAAGAATAACGTTGAGACATACCGGTGTAACGGCGCACCGAAGGGTAGCCGTGTAATCAAAAGACTCAAGATTTCAAGAAGCGAAGCGATGAAATCACAACACAACCCAAAAACCCTAAGATCTTTATTTTATTTTATCACAACTCAGGCTTCAGGTGTTAACCTTGCGGCGTGCGTATGTGAGTTCGGGGGAGGTAGGGTACGTATCACCCGTCAAGATTGTGTATGTTCAATTCAAAGGACCTGGCGGGCAGCGAGCTATTTATATCTCTAGTAGCGGGCGGGCTAATAATGCGGGCGGGCTAATCGAGCTAGCGGGCAAAGCACACTTCGATCGAGTTCAATTTTCCTTCTTAGGGTGCTCGCCGGCGAGGTCGATACTCAGAAGTGAGCAAGTACGATGCCGGCAGGCGACTTCAATTGGAACCACCGAATTGGCAGCGGCCGGACAGTTGACGAGGCGTCTTCAACTCAGACCCGGCGGACGGCTGTTTAGGCCGGTGGCACGGATTCGAAGGCTGCCCGACAGACGGCTTAGTCTGGTGAGGACTTTCTCTTACTCTGGCGGGGGACACTACTTCGCGTCGGCTGCTTCTCACTTCAATCTTCACCGTATATCAACTTCTTTTCTCTTCCGTCTAATTCTGGCGAGCACTACCTAATCCGCCCGGAGGTGGTACAGGGATTGACTAAAGAATCTACAGTACAGGCGGGGGTCTTTTATACATTTTACGAAACACAAACGGAGATAGGAAAGCAGGCGGGAGCAGTCATCTCAGTCAGCCGGCAAAGCGCAGCATCCAATGAGATTACATGCATTTTGTACTGTGGGTATAATAGTCGCCGGGCGGGGCTAAACTATGTGATTCATCATCTTGCGACAGTATTGCGTGCTTATTGCCAAGCCTTCCGGCTGACCCACACTCAAGTCCGTATGAGTGTAGAACTTCCCCGGCCGCTCCTAGGGAGTGGGCGGGAGGCTAACAAGCACCACAGAAACTGCCCTTCATAATCGTCCGTCAACCAATATTTCTAAAAAGCCAGCGGGAGCTCCTTCAATCGAATCCAGCGGCCGGGAAATGTCTGAGTACATCAGCAGCTGATATGCTCCGGCCGCAACAGTTGCCGGCGGGCAACTGCCGCTCAATTAGAATATTGTTATTCTGCCTTCATAGAGTTCCCGCCTGCTCAGTTTGCCCGGCGGGAGGTCTCTTCATTTATGTCTTTACTTCTTTATGTCCGGGCGGGGTGATATACAGCCCAGCGGAAAGCATATCCATCGGGCGGGAACTATCCAATTCGCACTCCGCCTGACTCCCAGCGGGCGGGCGGATCCAAATAACACTTCACATGTCAAATCGGTCCGCCCGGACGGCCTCTTAAAGCGGCCCGCCCACTCAACCGGACACTTCTGTGGTCCCAGCGGTCAGTTTTACTGGCCGCCAGCTTCTAATTTCTCATCGTGGTTCAAATCCACCGCCCGAACATTTCCAGCGGCCGGATTATTGGCCGGCTGGGTTTGACGGTAGCTGAATATAATGTTCTCTTGACTTCAACAAGACTCCGCCCGGCTGGCGGTCAGCTCTAGGACTATGTAATTCCTCTTGTTCACCTCCGGCGCACAAGGAATCAGCTCTCAACTGACTCCCGGAGCCCAGCGGTAAGGCTCATTTAGAGTAACTCTGACCCGGTGAGGTATCATTATTAAACCGATGAACTCATATTTGCCCGCTGGCTTTCGGCCATCAACAGTATAGCATACCACTCCGAGGAGAGTGTACACTCTGCATCTTAGCCTCACGTAGCCCAATCAATAGGTCAAAGGATGCGAAAACCAGTGGTTTTCACCAGTGGCTCGTCACCCGCCATATCATCTCCCCCTTTCTAAAATCTCAACTGTCCGCAGTTGTATTCAACCCAACGGCCAATGTCTTTGTTCGCAAAAGTGGGCGGGGCATTGTTCCCTTCACATATTCCTTCATGTGTTGGCGGCCGGAGACCAGTGAGGCCCGATCTTCCTGCCCTTCTGTCCTAGGCTCTCCTGGAGAAACCCCATGGAATCATAATCATCCATCGTCACAACCTGGCGGGAGGTCACTTTGACTCCCCCTTCCTGAAATTTCATCCGCTGGTGCGAATTTCAATACAGGAGGCTTTAGCGGCGGGATTGAACCACAAATTTGGGACTTCTGTGTTGGCCGGAGCAGCACGCGAACAAATAACCCGGCGGGCCATGAGTTCGAAGCTTTGAGCTCTGCTTTGTGCGGTAGTTTCCATTACAACCAAATTGCAGAGTGCAAGCAGCTGAGCACCGGCCAATCTATCTCTTCTTCTTCTTATACCCGGAAGCGGCTGCATTCAATGCCAACGGCAATGCAATGAGAAGTTAGATCTTTCACCGGCCGGTGAGACAGGCTAAAGTCGGCCGGCCCATGTCTTCTCATACCGGGCGGAGCATTATCCAGCTAACAAGTGTTCGCAGGTATTCAGCTTGCACCGCCGGGTATTCATTTCTTCTGTCTTCCAGTGTTCAACCATTGGTACCCGTTCAACTCAGCCAGATTGGCAATGGCTAACTTCTATGTGTGTGGGAACACAGTGGCCAGCTGAAATCTTTACCAGCCGGTGCATTGCGACTTCCCTCCCCCTTTCTAAGAATTTAACTGTCCTCAGTTTAGTTGGGTTTGGGCGGCGAGCATCTTCTTCCGTCTATATCATTCAATGCCGGCTGCAATTACTGCTCGGGCAATGTTTGCAACCGGCTGATTCATGGATAGAACCAGCGGTTCAAATTTCAGCTCAAACCATCTCCTATGAGACTCATCCGCTGGCTACATTCTGCACCAGCGGCCGGTCTAATAGTCCCCGCCCGGGCTGTGAATTAACATTTGCACCGGCGGGTCAATGCTGGCCTCAAGCCCGCGGAGCTTCATTTCGTCTCTTCTATTCACTCCAAGGAACACATCACTTGTAGCCACTGGAATCATTCATCGGCCGGCCACACAGTCATCGAATGCTGAAGTGGCTGTAGAAAACCGGCCGGGCCAGCAACAATTCGGGCGGGGGCTTTTCTTAGCCGCCCACTCTGTTTTATCCGGCTGGGGTTCTAGCCTTCCGGCCTGAGCCAATGGTTTGAACGCTTGAGCCGGCGGGCTAACCACAAATCAAACTTTTCCGCCTCAGCGGCCGGATTACTGAACCAGCGGGAGGATTGACATTTCCGTGAACAATCTGCAAATCTTGAGAGTCAAGAATGCTGCTTCCATCTATCGAACGAGTGACCCCGGCGGGGGCACGAGTTCGAAGCTCTGTTCTTCTGTCTATATTCGAGCAAAGAACGAGTGCCGGGAGGCACAAGTTCGAAGCTCTGTGACGCATCGCACCACACAGCCGTTCCATTTCAAATGCAATCAAGGTGGGCAGTGAATTTAACGAACCGGGCGGCGCATGGATCAACATCTTTTCTGGGGGGGGGTAGGGCCCTGGCGGGAAAATGACTCTGTGAGTTATTACCCGGATGGTGTCTCTGAGACACAACAGGACAATCATTCGGGCAGGAGAAATCGATCTCTGGGAGCTAATCCCCGGCCAGTGCCTTTTGAACACAACGGGCCCCTCATATTCAACCGCTCGAAGCTAGCAGACCAACTACAAAAATGCAACATTTGCACTACGCAGTGGCCAGTCAGCCCGTAGAATTCTACCCGCTCCCATTCTTCTTGTTCTCCGGCGTTTTGGGTTGGCCGGATGGCACAGTTGTAGCCGTACCACTGACACTGAATCCCTTCAGCCATTTGTTTTCTTCTATTTATCGGCCGGGAACATGCTTTGCCCGCCCAAACCAACTTCTCCCTCGAAATGAACTAACCGGCCGGTGGATTCATTCTGAACCACAGTCTGCACCAGCAGCTCAATTCAAAGGTCGTCAAGAGCTCGGTTGCTTTTCCCGGACCGCTGAAGAGGCGAATGAGCGGGCGGAGTAAACTATCCGGCCGGTGAATTCAGTCTGAACTCAAGTCCGCCCGCGCAGCTCAACGGTGGTCAAGAGCTTAGTTTCATTGTCCGGACAGTTCAAGGGAGCAAGTCAATGGGCGGAGCAGTTCTGTTGATTTCAATCCTGTGCTCATTCTTCTATACCCGGGCAAGAACGAGTGCCGGGAGGCACAAGTTCGAAGCTCTGCAACTCGCATCACTCCGGACAGCTGCTCTGCTTTGAATACATTGCATGCTATCGGGATGAGCGGGCGGACGGCATATTTCAACATCTATTCTTTGGGATGGCCGGGGGTTGGACGCAGCATTCGGGCGGGAGAATAGGTCTTTGTAGGTTTTCCCTGGCCGGTTTTGCACATAATCAACCGCCCGTCAATCTTTTAAAGCCAGCGGACAAACCGCAAATTACAACATGTGTACTATGCAGTGGCCCGGGCAGTCCGTCAAATTCCCACCACCACCACTATACTCAACCACCAACTACGCAATTCGGACTACAGACTTCAAAGCCTGAGTACTGACTGAGCGGGGAGGTATTTTGAGCGGGAAGTGGGTTGGCAAGTCATGCCTTCTCATCTGTTCTTTTGCAGCGGCCGGGAGAGATCTCTGTTTAAAAACAGAGTGTTAGCTGGACCATGCATTCTGGACCGGCCACTCTGCCAAAACAACCCATCGAACGATGATCAGGATTGTCCCGGCCATCGAAGATCCGAGCCAGCGGGCGGAATGGACAATACAAATTGTTCTCGCAAGCACTGGCCGGGAATTCGATGACTATTCCGCTGCCGCAGGTCGTCTTATCTCTGCACTGTAGCTCAAGCATTGCAAGCAAGAGATTTCAGTGCAGGGATGTGCTTCAGAATTCCATCTTATTCCAGCCGGTGCATCCGGTATTTTCAAACGGGCACTCCAATCGACTCCCTGTGGGGATACGAACCCACCAAACCTTCATCACGGCCGGGGATTCTGTCGCAGCACAAGGATTTCAATTGTTCACTCGATCATCTTGGCGGCCGGTGCACACCGAGACATGCAACAGGCCCTCCGATGCCCCCGCCAGCAGCATGAAATGAAATTTCTGGGCAAGTGGGAAACAACAGACATCTTATGCATCGAAATGGACTCTGCTAGTTGAGACGCCGCAGAGACTGACTCATTATTTCGATGACTTTAAACTTCCGTCTTTCGTGCTCTGTAACGTGAATAGTGTGAGAACTAGCAGCAGGAACAGAATCAGCGCGGCCGGGTTGCAATTCAACCTCAGCCGGGATTGTTGCTGCCGGCGGGTACTCAAAATTTTCTCGCCTCAGGCTATACTGCTTGGCAACTGTCTTTGCTGCCCTGCAGTATTCTTCAAAGGAGTACTCGTGAACTGAGCTTGCAACACCAGTTGCTAACTCTGTATCATCCAAGTACTCTTCAATTCTGTCTTTGAAAGTTGGGTGCAGCTTCAGAAGAAATTTATGAATTGCTTCCCGGTGGGTCAAGCGAGCGGGCGGGACAAGCATTTTCGTGACTTCAACATTCAACGACCTAACCAACTTCAATAATCTATCCCGGCCGGCTATTTCGAGTCCATAGTTCGGATAGGACTCAAGAATAGTGTCCAGCCGCCGGAACGAACCGCGGGGGTCCTCCCGGACACTAGGATAATTTTCTATTACTTCTTTCCTGAACTCTTCGTATGATTTAGAATAAGAATTGAATGCCCGCCAGGACTGAGCGGTTGCATGTGCTACATAGCGCACAAGAAACTCGTTTTTCCGGTGGGCGGGCGTTACATCTATTTCCATCATCCGCTCAACATCCTCAAGAAATTGAGCGAGCTCGTCTGGGCGGCTGTCATCGAAATGCGGAGCATTTGACTCGTATGCCTCTGGGACACGGTTCTCATCTTCAAATTGGTCGGCCATTCAATGAACGGGCGGGGTATATAGCAAGGGTTTGGATTTGGGGTTTTTGTCCGGGTCACTAATCTCTCAAACAACAAGGACTCGGCGGGGCAGTTCTGGAGCTAAGGCTCAACAGAGTTTTTTGTAATGAATTTGTTTTAGACTCAAGTCAAGTGCCAGAGTATAGGTTGTCAATGACTGACAGTTCCGGAGTACTGCAAGAGTATCGGCCGGGCAAAGTGGTGTACTTTGTAAACTCGGAGCAAGCGGCTCGACGAATTGTGGGGGTTGGCCGGGCTACTGGTTATGAACTGGTAGCAGGCAGGTGGATACAAAATGGCTCGAGCTAATGAATAGCAGCGGTCCACAAGTCTTATTCTTGTACAACCAATCTTGTTACCCCCTCATGGGGAGCACCAGATGTAACGGCGCACCGAAGGGTAGCCGTGTAATCAAAAGACTCAAGATTTCAAGAAGCGAAGCGATGAAATCACAACACAACCCAAAAACCCTAAGATCTTTATTTTATTTTATCACAACTCAGGCTTCAGGTGTTAACCTTGCGGCGTGCGTATGTGAGTTCGGGGGAGGTAGGGTACGTATCACCCGTCAAGATTGTGTATGTTCAATTCAAAGGACCTGGCGGGCAGCGAGCTATTTATATCTCTAGTAGCGGGCGGGCTAATAATGCGGGCGGGCTAATCGAGCTAGCGGGCAAAGCACACTTCGATCGAGTTCAATTTTCCTTCTTAGGGTGCTCGCCGGCGAGGTCGATACTCAGAAGTGAGCAAGTACGATGCCGGCAGGCGACTTCAATTGGAACCACCGAATTGGCAGCGGCCGGACAGTTGACGAGGCGTCTTCAACTCAGACCCGGCGGACGGCTGTTTAGGCCGGTGGCACGGATTCGAAGGCTGCCCGACAGACGGCTTAGTCTGGTGAGGACTTTCTCTTACTCTGGCGGGGGACACTACTTCGCGTCGGCTGCTTCTCACTTCAATCTTCACCGTATATCAACTTCTTTTCTCTTCCGTCTAATTCTGGCGAGCACTACCTAATCCGCCCGGAGGTGGTACAGGGATTGACTAAAGAATCTACAGTACAGGCGGGGGTCTTTTATACATTTTACGAAACACAAACGGAGATAGGAAAGCAGGCGGGAGCAGTCATCTCAGTCAGCCGGCAAAGCGCAGCATCCAATGAGATTACATGCATTTTGTACTGTGGGTATAATAGTCGCCGGGCGGGGCTAAACTATGTGATTCATCATCTTGCGACAGTATTGCGTGCTTATTGCCAAGCCTTCCGGCTGACCCACACTCAAGTCCGTATGAGTGTAGAACTTCCCCGGCCGCTCCTAGGGAGTGGGCGGGAGGCTAACAAGCACCACAGAAACTGCCCTTCATAATCGTCCGTCAACCAATATTTCTAAAAAGCCAGCGGGAGCTCCTTCAATCGAATCCAGCGGCCGGGAAATGTCTGAGTACATCAGCAGCTGATATGCTCCGGCCGCAACAGTTGCCGGCGGGCAACTGCCGCTCAATTAGAATATTGTTATTCTGCCTTCATAGAGTTCCCGCCTGCTCAGTTTGCCCGGCGGGAGGTCTCTTCATTTATGTCTTTACTTCTTTATGTCCGGGCGGGGTGATATACAGCCCAGCGGAAAGCATATCCATCGGGCGGGAACTATCCAATTCGCACTCCGCCTGACTCCCAGCGGGCGGGCGGATCCAAATAACACTTCACATGTCAAATCGGTCCGCCCGGACGGCCTCTTAAAGCGGCCCGCCCACTCAACCGGACACTTCTGTGGTCCCAGCGGTCAGTTTTACTGGCCGCCAGCTTCTAATTTCTCATCGTGGTTCAAATCCACCGCCCGAACATTTCCAGCGGCCGGATTATTGGCCGGCTGGGTTTGACGGTAGCTGAATATAATGTTCTCTTGACTTCAACAAGACTCCGCCCGGCTGGCGGTCAGCTCTAGGACTATGTAATTCCTCTTGTTCACCTCCGGCGCACAAGGAATCAGCTCTCAACTGACTCCCGGAGCCCAGCGGTAAGGCTCATTTAGAGTAACTCTGACCCGGTGAGGTATCATTATTAAACCGATGAACTCATATTTGCCCGCTGGCTTTCGGCCATCAACAGTATAGCATACCACTCCGAGGAGAGTGTACACTCTGCATCTTAGCCTCACGTAGCCCAATCAATAGGTCAAAGGATGCGAAAACCAGTGGTTTTCACCAGTGGCTCGTCACCCGCCATATCACCGGTTCGTCCTTTTCGGACTCCACATCGAGCGTAACGTCGGCCCAGGCCGTCGGGACCTTCTTGAGGGTCTTGAGCAAGTGGGTGTACTGGAAGTAGTAACGGCGGAATTCTTCGGACGTGTCGGTATCGGCGACGGTATCGTGGAGGAAACGCTAAAAAGTTTCTGAATTAGCCAACGTATCGGGAAAGAAAACGAAACGTTGAGAATTCGGAACTCACCAGGGCAGGATAGGCTTCGTGGATAGCGGCGCGAACATCGTCGAACTCGGAAGGTTCGATTTGCTCGCAGCGGGCCATGAAACCGCGGAGTTTCTTCATCGAGGGCGAGTTGAAGTGGACGATCGGGTCGGGCGGACCAGGCGAAGTCGTCTTCGACGGGGTCGAGCGCGCCTCCTCCTCCTGCACGGACTCTTCCACCACCTCGGATTTGCCACGTCGCTTGAGCGGCTTCGGCTTGGGTCTCTCAACCTGACCACCCGAAGGCGCTTCAAGTTCGGAAACCACAGGCGAAGACCGCTTGCCCTTGGACGACGGAGTCTTCTGCGGAGTCTTCTGCGGCGTCTTCTTGGGCGTGCCTTTTGGGGTAGCCTTCGAGGCGGGCTTGGGAGTCTTAGACGGCGGTGCTTTGGTTTGGGAAGGCATCGCGTCGAGTAGGGAAGGAGATTGTGAATTAGCGGGTGGTGGAAGAGAAAAGAGAGAGGGAATGGGCGTGCGAAGCCCAGGTCCGTCCTCTATATAGTGGGACATGACGGCAGCGGTTGCGCCGACGCGCAGCAACGGCGAAGTCAAAAACAATGGGCCCTGGAGAACCTCTGAGTCCGCAATACATTCAATTGAATGAGCAAAAGCTTATTCAGGACCAAAATTACCTTGGGCAAGGGTTATCCAGAATAACCTGGTACTGGGGATTTGGTTCCAACGGGTGGATATGTGACAAAGTGGGTATCAGCAAGGAGCAAATGGAGAGGAGAATCCATCCCTCAATGAGGGATGAAGTCTTAGACATTTGCCTCCGTTGCGTCTGCTCAATCAGGATCCACGATCAGGCTTTGATGGGCGGTGTTATAATTGAAAAGCGGTGCTACGGCGTCTTTCAGAATAAGCCAGGGCATGATGTCATGGTCTGGGCTTGGCCAGAACGTTCCGCGGAGGTAGTCGCAAGTGAACTTAGAGAAAACTTGGATTGTGACTAAGTCAGGATCCCGTTTTCACTAAGACGCGTCAACGCGTCAAGGGAGATACATAAAAACAAAGATGAGGCAGAAGTTGGGAACGCTGTCAGAAGGCAGTAAGAGATAAATAATCTGAATAACCACGGGTGACCGAGGACGGTCAATAGTAAAAATTGGGGGAGATGATAAGCCGTGTATCGGGTTTAGGCCTGTTTCACGCGTTTTTCGCGTTTTCTGTTCTTTTTAACGCGCGTCTCAAGCATAATATCATATCTGATATTATGCTTTGAGCCTACTCTTAATGGGGACTATAATAAGTCCACCCGCAGGGGCTATTCAGAAAGATCATACTGAATTAGCGCTGTTGTACGGGTTACAATTAAAACTGGGTCAACTTACAGACGCTCAGGTTGTACAAGAGAGCTCCCTTATTCATAACGTACCTAGTGGGCATCTGGGGGATTTATCGGTTATGTCTTGAGGACGCCGGACGCTTGATTGAAGCCTTTGTTTACATCTCTTTGCATCGAAATGGGACACGCGATGGACCACGTGACCGGCTCAGTACTTGCCTAAGATCATGTTCCGAATAGGCCGATACGGAATTATCCGGACATGATCACATCAAATCGCGATCGACTCTCAAAACGGGGAGATTAAGGTTCCAATCCAGGAACTTGGTCTTCCAAGCTCTTCACAAGGGAGTGCGGGGTACTCAGTGGAAGCTACGAACATGTAGAATCCATTTCTGAGTATCTTATTCACGGGCACGGCCCTATTCAGAACCTAGGGACTAATCTCGACTTCCAGCACCACACGAAGTCCGAGATAAGTCCCAAGGCAACTAATGGACATTCAGGAGTTTCATTAATCTTTCTTATTTCAACTGTAACTGCTTGGCTACTGATATGACTCGTTTTTCTATTCATTTTAAACACATGTATACCCGATCGTCTGTCACACCCCTACTCCGTTTATCCGCAATCTTGTAATTCTCTCTGTGTAAGCGTTATAGTGTACAGTATAAAATAGCGAGAGCACTGGCATGTACGGTACGGAATCCCACCCCGGTTATTGAGGCGCCACCCAGTTACGGCCCTCCTTAACGCACGGTTCGGATCTGGACTTGTCACTCAGGGCTACTCTATTCAGAATAGTGCCGTTCCAAGTTATAATATAAATCTCTGCACGCCCCTGGCGATACTCCTGGACTCCTGACTGATTGTGAATTGTATTGAACCTGTGGCTTGTGAATTGGCTTGTGGTATAGCCTTTGATTTGGGATTTGGCTTGTGGTATAGCCTTTGGAATTGTGACCGGCTTGTTGTATAGCCTTGGGACTTGGAATCGTTACAGGCTTGTTGCATAGCCTTGGACTGGATACGTTTGGGATTTTTGGCATATAGCTTTGGACGCTTTACAATCCACTTTGCGAATAGGGTGCTATAACTTTGGTTACCAAGCCTTACTTCACTCAGATCACACGCGCGCTGCACACGTCTAAAACAGCAACCCCTTAATTACCTGCTCCCCTCATTACAATACGAACTCGGCGGTAGAAGTAGTAAAGTGTTTAGGATTAGGTTGTTTGTTGTGGATTAGATTAAAGATTCAACTTTGTTGTATCTTTGTCTTCATTCATATCTAAACCGTCGAATCTTGATTCCATCCGCTTCTCCTGTGCAACCCTTTCATCGGAGGGCGAATTTAGGCGCATCTCGTTGAACACCAATCTTGTGGACTTACCAGTATGTAGCTAGGATTCAGTGGGAAGTTACCCAGAGGATGGGCTGCAGAGATTGAGTTCAAATGAGAAAAGGATTCACAAGAAAGAATGTGAAACTGCCATGGCTTGGGCCCGCATTGAGCGAGTGTCCCCTGCTGAGAAATGTGTAGTACTCCGTGCCAACCCTGGTGCGATGCAGGTATGGACCTCCCACCGAGCCGCTAGCAGCTATATTTCACTGTTGAGTGTATGCACGTCTTTTAAACCAATGATCTGCAAATCAATATTCCGTGAGTCGACTCATCGATGCCCTTTGAGGGCAAAAACGAACTGAGATTGATCGCGCCCTATCTGAAGTTTGAACGTTTGAACTTGAGTGGGCCGTGGAGTCGCAAAAAAAAACTATCCAATATCGCCTCATGGCTCGGGCCCGAGTCGAACGGGCTTGTCTTGCTGAAAATTTGAGACTTATGCCATCCTATTTACTGCAGGCGCGGACCATCCGCTAACAAGCCGATATGGGGCTGGAAGGAAGCTTGGATACGTTGATAAGCCGGGTTTCGGGTTATGTCCTGTTTCTCAGGTTTTTTGTGTTTTATGATCTTTAAGATGCGCATCTCGAGTGGATATAATAAGCTTTGAGTCAGACTATACGGGAGCATTAATACGCTCACCCGCAGTCACTGGCCAGAACAGTTCATACTGGTCCGGGCTGTTGTATGGGTTGCAATTCAAACTGGGTCCTATTTTCAAGATTCAGGTTGCACTAGTTGGACTCCTCCAAGGTTGAAAATAACAAACATTGACTCAGGGGATTTTATTTGAAGTCAGAACGAGGCACTACAAAGAGGATACAACTTTGTTGTCTACTCTTTGTATCAAATCAGGAGACGCGTCTGAACACGTGACCGGCTCGGCATTTGACCGAGGACATGATTCGGGTAAGACCGACTCGGGATTATTCGGAACATGACCCAAATCAAATCGCGATCGAACCAAAAAGGGATTGATCTTGTTCCTTCTAGGAACAAGATCTTCCAAACCCTTCTACAAGGAGTGTGGGGTATCAGGGGAAAGCTACAGACTAGTAGAATCCAACCCCGCTTACCTTGAATGCGGGCAAAGGCCTATTTTCAACATATCACTTATTCTCTACTTCGGCACCACCTGAAGACCGAGATAAGTTCCAAGGCGACCAATAGACACAGAGGGGGTCCTGTTCTTGATACCCATTTCAACTGTGACCACTTAATCATTCTATCCCTGACTCATTCTATTTAGTTTTAATACATGTATACCTTGGCTCGTCACAGATCATTTTCCGTTTAACCGTTATCGTTTTCTGTTTATCCATAGCACAGTAATTCTCAAGTTGTAAGTGTATATTGTACAGTATAAATAGGGTACAGAACTGGCATGAACGGTACAGAAGCCTTCCCGGTTATTGAGGTGCCACCCCTGCACGGCCCTCCTTAACGTACGGATTGAGTCTGGACTTGACACCCAGGACTATTCTATTCAGATAGTTCCGTTCCGAGTTGAAAATACATTTGCACACCCCTGTGGTGATATCCTGACTCCTGACTCTACCGGCGTGATTGTGAACCTGACTGAATTGACAAGGTGTGTATAAGGTGTGTATAAGGTGTGTATTAGGCGTGTATAAGGCGTGGCATTTGGGATTTGGCATATTGGGAATTGGCTATAGCTTGGACGCTTTAAAATCCAATCTTGAGAATAAGCACGATAACTTCGGTTAGAGTCCTTGTTCGCTAGAAAAACACACAAGCTTCAAAGCAAACATAAACTACCTGCTTCTCTCAGACACATTACTCTCTTGAGGACGAACCCCTGGGTGTTTTGTAGCTTAGAAACAAGGGCTTTTGCATTGGAATTTGTTTGTTGTGGTTGTTGTAAAAGATCCAACTCCTGTTGTATCTTTTGTTACCTCTGCATTCAAACCGTCGAGTTTTGGTGTCTCAGAAGTTCAAGCTATAATCCCTGAGCAACCCGTTCAACGTCAGGAAGTTTGGGTCGGTTTCTGTCAGGAGGACGGAAGGGTCAGAAACATGAGACTCTCCGACGCCAAAAACGAGGCCAACATGCACAGTTTGACGAGTTTGAGTGATTGCACTCGGATATTTGAGCTTCCACGGCCGGCGGGGTCAAGATTGAATATCGCAACTGCGTCGTTGGGAGGGTCACTGGAATGAATAGACTGAAGCACGCTCAAAAGCGGTGGATCTGCCTTGATTATGGCTCGGCCCAAGTCGAACGGGGTGCTGCTAAAGAGTTCGGGGGCGGTATATTCTATGCAGGTGTGGACCCTTCACCACCGAGCCGATGCAAGCCCTGTTCTGAACTTGAACATGAAAAGGTTCTCCGATCCTTATTCGCCTACATGAGTCTCTGACCGAGCTGGCGGTAAACGAAACTCGGGAGTCTCAAGCCGGGAGAGATAATCGAAATTTCAACCCATTGGGAAAAGTCTAAAACTGGCTGTGAATCTAACTCGTTCCTCGCACCGTCTTATCTGCTTCGCCGCGATGATATTCACCCCACCAAAAGTTAAAGAGCCCAATGAAGTGCGTTCATTTCCACCTTCCTCATCTTACTTTCCGAATCCACGTCGCCCAGGCTTCAGCTCATAACTGGCGTCAACGACCCTCTGCCCGTGACATGTCTCTGGACACCGATAGCCTCCGCCAGGTTCTGTACTTGCTGTCGCCTTTGAGCGAATCGAGTACCTTGAGCCAGCCGGGCTTCTGATCCTCCCTCAAGATGCGCAACAGCGATTCCGATATGCCGGGTCCTGGTGTATCCCCAAAACTTATCTCGCTGTCCTCGCACGACGCGAGCGAAATTTGGCACAGTATCAGTCCGAACGCGGGAGTAGGTGATGATGAGAAGCAGAAGGAGAAAGAAGGCTCACCACATCCGTATGATCCTCCTCTTTGTGCCTGTGTTTCAGCGCATGCGCAGGGTCGCAGCACCCCGAAGGCGAGTAGACCTCTACATCGTCTCTATTCCTAATCCGAATGCTCATAAGAATGCAGGTTTCATGCCGATTAGAGTCTTGAAATCATCACCCGTGAAGTTCCACAAGCCGCTCGCTCCGCTCGACGGAGAAGATGTCGAGGATGCTAGCCATTGAATCGTAGCCGGAGAGCCTCTCGAGCATTATGCACATGGCCCTTCGGACTGCAGCATGGAAGGAATCGAGCAATTCACCCATCAGATACGAGTCCGTGAACAAGCATTCCGCCACAGTTTGCGCCTCGACTTCAAAGTCCGCTCTTCGGAAAAATTCACCAAGGATCAAAGTCTTCGTTGCTGGAGAGACATATTTACCTCTGGTGTACGCATGAGATAGGAATTGAACTGAAATCGCCCACGACGGACCCGAGATATCCTAGGTATATATCAATGTCGTCCTTCGACAATGGGGTACCATGATTCCGCTTGATGAAGGCGCGGGCCTGCGAATGGTACATCATCCTCATGAGCGGTTTGGCCATCGCATATATTGAGAGGGTCGGGCCAACAGGATTGCTGTCCGACCACCAGCTATGAATGCTTTGGGGGGTTCGTTGGCGGGTTAGTGGAGGCATGGAGAAAGAAGTGCGGCCGCCTCGTGTCGCAGCGCTATAGCGCGACGGCACGCGGTCACCACAAAAATAGCCACCTGGAACAAAGATGCCAGTGCAGAAGTAACGGAAAAGTGAACAATGATGGAGGAATGGGGGACGGATGTAGACTGCGCCGGCAATGGGGAGGTTAGCAATTCAGCGCAACATCTGTAAAGAGCATACTTATGGGAGGGAGATCGAGAGGAAAATGACTCGGGAGCGCAATGGCTCGGGCCCGCGTTGAAGCAGCGTCTCCTGCTGAACAGCGACCTCCTTTTGCACATTCGCTGCAGACGCGGACCGTCCACCGAGCTGATGCAGCAGTAGATTGCAACTTCACTGCGTGTGACCATTTTCAACTTTCCCTGATACGGGGGTTAAAATTGTGGTACGATTACTCACAGCTATGAAGGAGACATGCGTAGACCCTCCACGCAGCAGCTAGCAGCTTTGTTTTGGTGATGGGTGTATGCAAAATTTTCCAACCATTCAGCAGTCCCTTTTGTGTCAAGGGGAAGCGCGAAGGGGCAGTCAAATTATCTTTGCCGTTGAGGGCATGGGTCAGTTCCAGTCTGCTCCAGTGACGGCCAGAATACACTGAAAGTTTACAGCGACTTTATGCAGCAAAATGCGTGGAAGATGAAGAAATTGGAGGTAGATCAGACTACAGCCAAGAGTTGGGTGGATTTGTATCTATCATTGATCAAGCTAGCGCTCCTCTGGAACTTGAGACGTTAGTTTTGTACGCCAGTCTCCAGGGAGTCTGAGGAGTGCTGTCAGCCTGTCTGTATGCACGCGCAATTCGCTGCTTACACACAATTCACGGCGATGACCCTACCTATGGCTCGAGCCCGAGTCGAGCGGGCTGCTCCTGCTACAGAGTTCGGGGACTTTATATTCTATCCAGGTGTGTCGACCGAGCCAGTAACAGCCCTGTTTTGAACTTGAACATATGAGCATATTTTCCCAACATTCGCCGCAGGGAAAAATAGGTGAGGGCTAGATGTTAAATCCAGGGATAGAAATGCCCGGAGGGAATGTGGAGATAAAAGGAAGAAACGGACTCCGATATATGGCTCGGGCCCGAGTCGAACGGGCGGGTCCTGCTGAAATTTCCCCTCGACGGATAGGTATTTGTTGCAGGTGTGGACTGTCCACCGAGCCGGTACAGGACTGCATTGGATCTTGAGTAAATCTGCAAGTGTGGATTCAATCGGTACTGTGCGTCGGCAGCGATATCGATACCTACAAGCCTGAGCAACCTGAGAGCGTGGCACGCACAAGGATCGTTCGTCCTTGGTTCGTACTGGGGCAAATTCGGGAGAGAGGACACGAGGGGGGGGGAGGCTGTAAACAAGCTAAGTATGGGCGGGACGCAGGAACACAACGAACCAAGGGCCCCCAAAAGAATAGCAGGGCCGGTATCTTATGGCTCGGGCCCGAGTCGAACGGGCGCCTCCTACTGGAATTGTTCGTATTGCCAACCATTTGCTGCAGACGTGAACCCTCCACCGAGCCGATGCAAGAATGCATCGAACCTCCGATGCGCGAGCAAGTTTTATCTCTTCAATCGTGAGCACCGACGATGCAAACCAAAAACCCGAGGCTTCGCTGCCGAGAACAACAGCCTGAGACGATAGCCAAGGGCTCGGCGAGTTTGAATGCCGCAGGAAGGTTCCACGACGCGGCTCGGCCAGAGTAAGCAGCGATTACTTTCCCGGAGCGTGAGTGCTGCGGTGGAAGAGCGGATAAGGGGATCCGACGGAGAGATTTGAAACGGACGGCGGCGCGGTGGAAGAGAAAACACGATAGAATGAGTGTCGCAGGCAACGAATCCGACGCGGAGACGCAAGTGAAAGATCAAGACAGAGGACTCGGAAGAGCAAGCGGCACACCGCGCGATGACGGCGTCTGCCAAGGCGGCCCAACGCCATCAGACACTGCCCTGGCACGTGCTCATCATGATCTGATGTGGCGCCAAAAATTAAAATCGCCGCTTGTCCGTCACCACCACCGTCGTCGTCGATGATATCCACCGCACGCCAAAAGCCAAAGGGCCCTATCGAGTATGTCTTTTCCCCTTGTTATCCCTTCCTCCCTCCCTTCTTCTGTACTCGCTTAGCTTCCCTAACACCTATGCTAACGAACGTGGAATTGCAGCGACCCCTCGCACCACCTAACGGGCCCCTTCACCCCCAGCGCCCCGCCCTCCCCCGCCCCGCCCCCGCCCGCAACCGCCCCCCGCCGCCCCACCGACGCCGGGCCGCACTCCCCCAAACCGTCCTTGGCACGCGGCGCCCCGGCAGCGGCGGACGTCTCCCCCTGGCTGCGCTGGGCCGTCGACCCCCTCTTCGCCTTGCGTGCATTGGCGGTGCCGCCTCTCCTCGCCTTACCCACGGCGCTGCTGCTTCCGTTCGTGCGCCCGTTGGTGCCAGTGGAGTGGGCGGAGTATGCGGTGAACCCGTGGACGCCGTTCTTCATGCTCTCGCACCCCGCCCCTCCGCCCCTTCGTGCTAACGCCTCCCCTTTACTCCCACACCACTTCGTCACAACACAGCACTACATCAAGGGCCCGGCGGATCTGTTGGTGATAGCGTACAGCGTCGTCGGGTTCTCGCTGCTGAGATTGGTGCTGAGCAACTGGGCGTTTCCCGCGCTGGCGGGGCGGTATGGGATTAGGAAGCCGGGGAAGGTGTTGCGGTTTGGGGAGCAGGGGTATGCGGTGGTGTATTTTGCGGTTACTGGGGTTTGGGGGGTGGTGCGTGGCTCTTTCCTTCTCTCCTCTTTACCCTTCTATTCCTCTACTGTCTTCCGTCCATCCTTCCCGCCCTCCCTTTTCCTATTCCTTCTCCCCCTCCCAAATCACCATGCTAACCGTTAATCGTGCACAGTACATAATGTCCACCTCGCGCACCTGGTGGTTCGACACGCAGTACTTCTGGCGCGACTACCCGCACACCCATCTCTCCGGCGCGATGAAAAGGTACTATCTGAGCCAGATTGCGTATTGGCTGCAGCAGGCGTTGGTAAGTTTGCCTTCTTCTGGATGCTTGATTTTGGCCTTCTCCTTTTTTTTCGTTTTGTTTCGGCGTTTTGCCTCCCTGCCTCTGTTCTTCCCTATCCTCCATGTCTGCGAATCGTCCTGCTTTGGACGTCGCGCCCCCTCTGTACCACACCTCTCTTATCTATTATCCTCCACACTACTCCACAACGAGTGCACGGGCTCCACGCTCGCCGAGTCCCGAGTGCCGTCCGGGGACCAGGCTAGGCGGTGCACGGCGTCTTCTGCGCGTACACGCCCGTTTGGGCGGCGCGGATCCATCCTTTCGGTGGCGCGGATCCTTGCCTTTGACCATGCGCACGGGCCACGCGTCATGCGCACGGACCTCGTCTCGTCCCGTCTCATACGTGTGCGCTTCCTCCTTTGCTGGGTTGCTTGCTCGTCGTTTCGTCGTTGCCGGCGAGTGGAGATGGAGTTGGAGTCGGGGTTGGGCGTGTTGGAGGTTGGAGTTGGTGTTGGAGTGGAGTGCCCGTTGTGCCCTTCACGGCGGCTGCACACAGATCAACGGAGTTTAGATCTAGGGTGCGATTCGTGGGCCTCGAGGTTGGAGCTCGCGGCACACGAGTCACTGCGCGCCATAGTTCGGGGCGGGCGCGGATCCTTGCTTCGCACGCATCCGGCTGCCTACTTGGGCGGGTATGACGCGTTCAGTGTGCGGTCTGGACGCACGCGTACTTTGCGACTCGTTTTTCTATATACGTCCTCCTTTACCTTTTTTTTTTTTTTTTTTTTTTTTCCTCACCCATTTTTCCCTGCTACTCGCCATTCCAATTTCTATATACTCACTCCGTTCGCAGGTCCTCCTCCTCGGCCTCGAAGCGCGCCGCTCGGACTACTGGGAGTTTGTCGTGCACCATGTGGTTACGGTGTGGATGGTTACGGTGCGTTTCCCTTCCTTCTCTGCTTCTCTCCTTCTCTCTCCTTTCCCTCGATTTCGTTCTTCACTCTCTTTCACTCCTCCATGTGCTACCTTGCTCGACCCGCCTCTCTTCTCTCCCTTCTCCTTCTTTCCCTCCACTCATATGCGCAATTTTTTTTCCGCTTGCTGACGCAAAGAACAGTGGTCCTACCTAATGAACGTGACCCTCCTCGGGACGGCGGTGTTTGTGAGCATGGACGTGCCGGATGTGTTGTTGGCTGTGAGTTTTTCTGTTCCCCCATTCCTTCCATCCGTCGTTCTTTCAGGGTATCTTCTTGTTTTCTCGTTGTGAAACGGATCGATCGCGGGCTGGGAGTCAGGCTGCGCGTAGTTTTGCTTGGCAGACTCGGCGTTGTGGTCAGACGGCGGTGTCTCTGTGTTCGCGGGACTCGCTGGGGGCGGACGCGGCACTTTGGACGCGATCCGGGCTTGGCGTCGGGTGGCGGGTGTCGGGATCGATACAGGGCGTTCGCTGTGCAGGTCTGGCGGACGGCGATATATGCGCTTGGCGCGGCGATGTTCCCCTTGGTGGCTCAGCGTTGGTACACATCTGGCGGTGCCGTTACCGATGTTCCAAACCTCCTCTCACAGTCCTCCCTCCCTCTCCCTCCATTCCCTCTCCATCTCCCTCCCTCCCTCCCCCTTCCATGTCTTGCTTTCCTTCTCACCCTCATTCCTCATTGCCGCTCGCTAACGCTCACACAGTTCTCGAAAATGCTAAACTACCTCGCGCTCGAGCGCGCCAAGGTGGTCTCGTTTGGGGTGTTTGTGGTGGTGTGGACGTGCGTGTTCTCTTGCTTCTTTGTTTTTTTCTTCTGCGCGGGTTTCTGTGTTTCTACTTCTACGCGGGTCTGTTGGGGAAGGGGAGTGGACGGTTGCGAGGGGCCTTGAGACGGGTTTTATCCGGGGCGGGGCTGTCACGCGCACCCCACGCGCATTAGCGAAGGAGCGACCGGAGGGTGGACGGACGGGTTGGCGGGGCGTTGGCGGGAGATGGCTCGACGAGCTTGTGGTCGTGTTCGGCGCTGCGGCGGTGCTGGTTTGTTCGCCAGCGGGGTTTGGCAGGGACGGAGCTCGACAGGCCTGGGGCGGTGACTGGTTGTGGCCGATACGTTGCATGCCGCCTTGTCCTCTTACGATCGGGTTCATGCGTGATCCCGTTTCGCAGCTGTTTGTGTGCTATTGTCGATCCATTTTTTTCTCTGCTACTCCTCTACCCTCCATCTCAAACCATCCGATTCCGAACGCTAACCTGTTGTGTCGCTCTGCAGATACTTCCGGCACTACATCTCCCTGCGCATCCTGTGGTCGCTGCAGTACGAGTTTGATTATGTTCCGTGCGTGTTCTTTGCCTTCTTTCTATCTCCCTCCTTCCCCTGTCTCCATTTTCGTCCTCAACCCTTTCCGTTTCCTTGTTCCTCGTTCCGCGCAAAATGCGCGTCGGATTTCGAGCCTCAGCGGCGGCACCCTTGCTTTGCACACCCTCTCGCTCCCCCTCCATCCTCCATCCTCCTTCACCTCCCTCCCCCTCTCCCCTTCTCCCTCGCTCTCCAAATTTAACTCACCTCTCCCCCTAGAAAACACGCCCAAATCTTCTCCCCGCTCACGGGGCTGTACATGGCGCCGTGGATGCGCGACCAGATGTTCTACAGCCTGTGCGTGCTGCAGGTGTTGAACTGCTTTTGGTATTATTTGATTTTGCGGATTTTGATTCGGTGCGTTTTTGTTTCTTTTCGTCTCCCTTCCCTTCCCTCCTCCCGCCTCCGTCCGTGCTTCAATATGATAACTCACCGACGACCACAGCTCGATCATGACCTCCGAAACGGACGACAACCGTTCCGACGCGGAGGAGGACGATGTCGCGTCCCTCGACGGCGACGCGCTGGATCTCGACCTCGAGTTGGACGCCGCGGCGGGCGTCGGCGGGTTGGGCGCGGTGGATGAGAAGCTGTTGTTGGCCGGCGAGGAGAAGAGTGTGTTTGGCGAAAAGGGCGATCGGCTGGGGCCGTCGTTGCAGAAGAAGACAAAGGGCTCGGCGGCGCGGAACAATGACAAGGAAGGGCAGGGGTTGACTGCTGTTCCGGCGGCGGCGGCGAATGGGGATGGGTTGTAGGCGGTTGGCGTGGACGTGGGGTGGGGATGCAGACGAGCAGATGGATACACGACGACAGAAACACACGACGCACTGGATCCTCGGTTTTCCTCCTCCTCCTCCCTTCCTCGGACTTCTTGGAATTTTCTTTCTTTCTTTCTTTCTTTCTTTCTTCTTTTTGTTGATACGCTTATGCTCCTCCTCTCCTCTCCTCTCCTCTCCTCCCACTGTCGCTCACCGTACCCTCATTCCCTTCCCCCTTGATTCCATTCCCATAGTTGTCTCGCGCGCGGTCGATTCAACCTACCTGTAAGTATGCCCTCTACCTACCGCGCACTTTTACCGTACTCACGTAACTTATTTCCTACTCTCCTTTTCGTAGACATATAACGTATAGCGGCGATGCGCGATGCGGGCGATGACTTCAGAGTGGCTGATGTGGTTAGGAGCGGCGTTACACGTACACGTTACAGGGTGGGTTGATCGGACGCGGATTGAAGAATTAGGGTTGTTCACAGTAGACTTTTTTCCTCCCTTTTTCGCTCCCTTTTTTGCATTCCTTCGGGTTTTCTCCCAGGTTTTTTTCCCTTTTCAACTTAGAGATGTAAAAAGGGTAAAAAAGCGAAAGAACCAAGTCCCTGCATAGAGAACTGAGCGAAATCCAAAAAGAAAAAGGGCCGAAAAAGTTCTACTGTGAACGCCCTAATTGAAGAATTGAATTGTTGGATACTGGCTTGTTTTACGTTTGGCAGCGGTTTTTGGTGGGGCAGTGGGGCGAGGTGGGTTCGACGGACAAGGTTTAAACCTTAAAGCCTCGAAGAGTCAACCGTGAGGTAAGTAGAAAGGTAGAAAGGTAAAAGTTACACGATACTTGCTGAATGTAGGCGATCTGCGCTCGACACACGTTCGTCGTGCGACAGCCGCCACCAGATAGGGCAGGGGGCTTGGCAGGCACGGACAAAGATAAGGTGAGAGGTTGAACTTTTGTTTGGTTGAAGTTGAACTTACTTTGGTTGAAGTTGAACTTTGCGGCGAGATGCACATTGCGGATTGAGCTGAGTGCCATTTTTCTCGTCTGATTCTACGAGCCCTTTGTAGACTCTTAGAAACAAAAGGTACAAAGCCTTCGGAAAGTGCGCTGGTGTGCAACGTCGCCCGCCAGCATTCTATCGGCTCGGTTGTGGACGGTCCGCATCTGTTATAATTTGAAAGTGCCTCTTGCAGCTGTGTGGGAGAGGCCATACAACGGGTGAACTTTCTTTTTCCTCTTCAGATCTGATTTACCTGCTCTCGCTGCGAGAAGTTTGCTGCATGGATATCGTCAAAACTCTGACGCAAGTCTTCACCCCTGCGCCTCCCACATCCGTACGCGAGATTGTGCGCACACAATCAACTTCCAACGAGCCTGGTAATGGCTCGGTGCTCGAGCAGTGGTCCACAGCTGCAGTAAGTCGAGAGCTTCGGCTTCAACAGGTGACGCCTGTCCGAGTCGGGCCCCCAGTCTGATTCTGCTGTGCCATTTTTGGTGAGTCCATCTTGCGAAATCACCACGCCGACACGAGATGGTTCCGCATTTGCATCCACTCCCCATTACTCAGGCCCGATTCTCAAATTGAGAACCCATCCTGTCCTGGCATTGCTTCAAGTTGTGTACATTTCTTTCCCTCGATCCGACGTCGCTCACGAGGTCGCCGTCCCGTCTATTCTTGTGCTCGAGTTGATGGTGATAGTCGTACAATTGCCAGCGATCTTTTGGGTGAGTCCATGCTAAATCCAGGTGAGACTTTTGCGCATCAATGTATGTACTTGTTTGCACGACCTGACTCGTCTTGTCAGACACCCTCATCTCCTCATGCAGAGTTTACCGGTGAGGAATATGCCACTGATTCCAACCCGCTCTAACATACCCCCACTCAAACGTATACAGCCATCTTCAGCTGCTGGCGTCTCCTCCAAGAAAAAAGTCAAGAAATCTCGCCCTGGTCGAACAGAGCGCGCGCGCGAGGCTGAGATAGCACGAGATGGTCCGTTCATGGTCTCGGTCTTCCTAGTCATGGCCTCCTGAACATATTCTAGTGGAGGAGATACTCAAAGAAGAGGTTTGGGCACTCGGCAAGGAGGCTCCGACACACGGCGTTATGCGTTTCTACATTAGAGAAGGCGTCAAAGCATGTGCGTGGATTCAACCAAATCTTCTAATTATCATCCTCAACATTGCCTACAGCGCGCTCAGCTCGAAAGGTTCCAATCAAGGACCAGCTGACAGCAGACGAAATGCTTGAATTGTATGAGACAAGGATGCTCCGATAGCATGTGGCGATCCCCCATTGTCTGCTGCATTCCAATTTTGCCCTGAATGTACAGTATTCACTGCGGGAAGCCAAAAATGTCAGGGCCCGGATTTGCTCTGGGCTGGTACACTTTCCGACCTGTCACGACTTCCCGGGAAGTGTCTGTGTGAAGGTCTGGGAAGAAACAGGGCAGTTAGTATTCTCTGGATCCTGTCTGGAGTCCGGGAATGTTTTTGCCTTCAAGAGTGAGCTGTCTGGACCCGGATTGGTGTCCGGGAATATGATGTGATTAGAAGCTGTCTTGACGTAGGACAGGATGAGTTCCCAAACTCCGGACAGAATCAGGATTTTTGGACAGGTACGAGCACGTTGCATACCCGGAGCTGTCCGGACCTCGACATTTTTGACTTCCCGCAGTGATTATGACGACCTTGCTGAGATTTGTGTGTAGCTCCTCAGTTTACGCTTTTCCAAGCCGTTCAGGAAAAATTGGAGTTGAACACAGATCAAGCCCCTTTTGCACTCCTTCAAGGTCGTCGTGGAATTTCTGAAAGGTTGTCCTAACAGTAACATCACACCGAAGTGTGGTCAACTAGAATACCCATTTACTCGATAAACGAGCTCTCCACAACGGCCCACCGGTATCATTGTGGGATCTACGTGGGTATTGTCTCTCTGTCTTGATATACACATACTACTAGCGTCCGTTTCTGCCTAACATTTTTTGTGTCAAGTCCAAAGCTAGTGTCCAGTCCGAATGTACCAGTCAGTCTCATGTCCTTTTGTGTTACCACCGCAAATCAAGCCAATTACACGATTCCCGACTTAGCGGTAAGATCATCCACGGACTGGCTGCTACGACTGGTGTTGAGATTTATAGCACGACTTCCGCCTTCGGACCTAGTCGTGTCCTGGAGATTAGAGAGAGGCATACTGTTCAAATCGACAATGTCGTCTCCTTGGATTCGATGGCGCGAGTTCAGCGAGGCGAGGAGCGCATTGGCGTACACTGAAATTCGAACAGCAATTTGAGGATTTGACATGGGAGAAGGACACGGACGTACACCCTGGAATGAGGAACTGCGGCCCGACGTATATCATGGCATTCGGTCTCAGGGCAATCTGCGCGGCACAGATTTCTGAGCCCAAATTCCCTTGATATGGGCCACTCACCATGACGAGCACAACCAGAGCCATTCCGCTGTCCTGAATTCAGCACGCATACGCAGGAAGAGAAGTGGCTACTCACGCTGTCAGTAAGCAGCGATTTATGGCGTACACGATCAACGTATAGATGAGCGAGTTTGTCCTGTGATTCCATCTTTAATCAGAAGCGATCCCGATTCGACAGTAATTCCAAACCGCTTGCCTCCTGAACCCAGTGCGTTGATCAAACAGCACAAAGCAGAGTGAACCCGCCATCATTGTGTCGGCGGCGGTTTTTGTTGCGGCCATTGGCAGGAACGCGACTTCCTGCTTCAAATCAGACTGCAGGGTAAAGTATGAAATCACTTTCAACGTACGGTGTATGCAGCCAAGGCCATTAGTGTTGGTGTCTTAAATCTGTAGGTCAATTCAGGGTCCTGGTCGGCATGATTGTTCTGCAACTAAATTACTCACAGATCGATTATTGTTTCTTCGGGGGATTTGTCAGTCGTCTTGTGAGGCATCAAGCAGCACATACCAATTCCAAATCCTAGGCAAGACTAATTTAAATGAACTGCAGATGCCTTGGACCCAGCTACTCACCAGTATACATAAGTATTGCAACCACCTAGAAACTAGGTTATCATCTGGCAGCCGCACGAATTGAGTCAAACACACGTTGGGTACTAGTAACCACCACCGAAGGGACGGCTTGCTGCCTGAGTGGGATTGAATACGAGAGAAATTCGAGTGGATTATAACGGGTACGTGCACTGGAAGATAACATTCAGGAAATATCTGGGAAGTGGTTGTCAGGCACTGGAATACTATATGCAATGAACATACGCAATAACGAGGCCAGTCATCATTAACTGAAATAGGTGATCAGTTTAATATCCTGGGCACAACATAGTACTGACGTGCACGACCATGGACATCTTCATTAAGGAGTTAACTCGTAGCTACGAATACTAGCCGTATTTGCCCACCGGAAGAGACCAGACATTTCCAGATAGTCCTACAACGTTGAGCACGCTCAGGATCTGATGGAACCATCAGATGAAGAGTGGGCTCGCAGTGCGGTAGACTGACGCGATAGTAGTGATACACCATATGAATTACTGGTGAAGTGAGCCTGATTCTAATAACGACAGCAGTGCCACGCACAGAGGGCGGAATGGACCGTGTTGAGAGCCCTAGAAGCATGGGGCATTCGGCTCAGATGATGTGGGACAGATTTAAATCACCCCTACCACAGGGCAGCAATCTACACATGTCTCCGCATCATAATGTGCGATTCAGTGAAAGCGGACGTACCAGAGCTTTAGTCCATGGCTTATCGTGTGGATACTCAGAATAGTAGAAGTAGGTCTGCGTCGGATAACCATCAGCTGGAGGAATGTAACTCGCGAAACTCACCTGGGACGTGGTGAGGCCATAGATTCCCATGGAAAGCATGGCGCCAATCGCAGCAGCGGCTGAAGAGAATTTTACACAACACAAGGCATAGACGGACTCAGAGTACGCACCGAATGTGTCCCGGGAGAATTCAAGGATTGCTTCACTCATCTTCCAATACAGTGGGCGATATGAGAGGTGCCCGCTCATGGAACGCGGTTAAATAGCCCACTGCGTCCATGTCAGAGAGAATGGTGAATCGGGCATTGCGGGTAGTTGGATGACAAAAGATGCGATTCACTCGAGAGGCAGGTTTCAACGTTCCATCAATAGCTCGCGTGCGACACTCTGCGAATAAATGGGGTGCAAATCGAGATACTGTGTTCCTTTGTGCAGTACTGATTCCGCCGCTCCATTTCTTCCATCATAGACATCATTCAATGCAGCGGTCAGGAAGCCGGGATTCTCCACCCTCGAGCACACAGCTGGAATGTTCCAGGTGCCGAAACCTTGATACGAGTCGAGGTCGCGGGGGTAAACAGCAACGAGACCACAACTCGGCATCGCGGCATACTGTGAACGCACAAAACACGTCTGTTTGCATCTTGTTCCATGAATATGGATGGCCCAAGAGTGGGGAAGTATTTCGTCCCTGCGTTTTAGTGCGGAATTAGAATTCGGCCGGGTCTCTACGTATTCGGCAAACCCCCTCCTTCCACGTTGGCCTTCCAAACCGCAGCACCATCTTCGAGGGGTGATCAGTCTTTGATGTCGAGTTACTTTTGCGTTACTTTTGTTAAGTCAAGCCGCGGCGATAGATCCCAGGCTCAACAGGCAGCATGTATGAATGTCAGGTGAAGCTCTGTTGGTCCGGCTGACAAATTCACAGTCGTGTGTGCCAATGCCTTCAATGCGTCGTCGTATACTTTATCCTGAAGGCTCATTCCGCGCGGCGGGGAATATACTGGCCAGTAATCAGCCACACAGGAATTTTTCTGTCGCTAGAATAACGAAAACATTCCCTAGAAGAAACCTCCCACGCCGTCCTGCAGTAGTCGGAAAGTAAGTCTTTGCCCGGCAAATCCTCTTCTGATCTCTACAAGACGGCCTCTGCTTCGTGTTTGACACCTGATTATTTCTTCTCTGCTTGAAGTTGTACACATCGACATCACGGCATCCGGTGATCCCCGAACAACGGATCAACGCGCCGTGTTTCAACCACTTTAATATTACGTGTTCGTAGGTAGTTGAACTGCGTTCGTTGACTGTGCGCCTGCGGTGCTTTCGGGTGGGGGGATACACTGACAGTTCATTTGGGTGTGATGTTCCTTCGAAATTTTTACTGCTTGTTGCTTTTTTTGGTGACGAAGAACCCGAAGTTCGAGGGGGGTTGTAGATATCAAATCAAATCAAAACTTGTCCCACAGGCTCACGCCACAGTCCGTGCAGAAGATTCCAGCAAAACATAACACCAGTCCGAAACTAAATTCTAAATAATGGCGGCAGCGGTCGTATAAACCCAGAGTCCTATACGAAGCGTAACTTTGCGAAAGTAATCTCCAGCTTCCATTGTTTCTTTGTAGCCGCTAGCAGTCCGTTCGCTTGTAAGCGAAAAAGAAAAACAAGCAGCTGCAGAACTGCAAGCATGCTGTGAGATGTAGGTAGAAGGAAAGTGAGACAAAGAAATGTAAGCGCGCGCGAAGCGACATGTCAATCAAGCCAGACGTGGGAATGTTCCTCCTCTTGCATAGACCCCGGCTGATGTCTCAACCGCTTCTGTAAGATACGGTCCAGTGTGCTCATACCACGGCGAGACACGGATTGCGGATTCTTGTGGATAGCAGAACTTGAATGTGGCAGCAAAAAGCACCGAAGAATCACACTCTTTCAGTACTTCTTGAGAAATGGTGTACCGGGTGGGATCTGTGCCGAGTATTAGGAGTATAACACGCAGCATGGAGTATGTACTTACCCGGGCTATCCAATATTTTCTGCCAATACTTCGGGACTAGGGTCGTGTGGTACAGGAACCCGGATGTCTGAGGTGCCCCATCCATCTCAAGCTCCAGTGAGGCTGTCTCCGCGTGTATTATAAGACCTCCAGAGTATACCCTGAATAGCGAGTACGACATGATGAGTGAAGGCGAGATGAAAGCCACAGTAGGGTTGATGGACTCCAGTGGTCGCGGATGATCTGCTGGATAGATGACGTCTCCAACACTCGCCCACGGCGATTGGTCGTACGTTGATCTTGGTGGGAGAATTTCAATAGCCACGACGGTACGACTGACGGAGGGCTTGTAGGAGGTCTCAGCTATCCGTCTGCTCGTGGATGGGGAAGGTGCAGTCTTTCGGATGGGCGATAACAGGTTTAGCACTAGAAAGACGGAAATGAAGTTTCCCCCCAGCCAGCGCCTGCAGGACAACGTACACTTCTCTCCCGCATTTGATTCCCGCAGTTGTTGGATTCGACTCCCAACCTGTTTGTTGGAGCGTCGCTTCCCTGTTTTTTGAAAAATATATTCCGAGATGAAGTGATTGCGGCGTGGGAACCGTCCTAGCATCCGCGTTTCACGAGAATCGTCGGGATGATAGTTCTCAAGACCTGAAGCCGCTGTTAGTTAGTAAATTCCACGACCGGAGAATGAGCCCGGGCTTGCCTTCGAGCAGCGCAGCTTCCAGTTCCAGCGGCCAAACAATCTCGCCCCCAGGGACGGTTTTCCACGACTTGCGTACTTTGAGCACGGTTCCTAACACCTCTCTCGCGACACCCGATCCTGTCGGCCATGAATGTGTTTGGAGGGACGGCGCAGAGCTATAAGAGGGGGGTATCCCATGTGCAACACCGCACATAGGAGGAACTAGAGGAGGAAGAATCAAAGATTGTGCGTAGTTGCGCTCGTTCCAGTCCATAGAAATGGTGGCAAGGGTGAAGAAAAAACCTGCGTCGAATTTGGTGACTTTATGGAGCTCAGGCTCCCCTGCATGCCGGCGGAGTAATGCCCTAATTTAGCGTGGCGGATTTTCAAGACAAAAATACATGTTTGGAAACAACGAAAGGTTACTGTGAAGTCGATGTGACAAGAAATCTGCAAACTACATCCTCACAACGTCGTGCCAGATAAAAGATGTCGGTGATTGTGTCAGAGACACAAATAACCTAACATGCCGCCGAACTTCTTGATTGCCTCAACAGCCAAGAGACAGGAGCAAACATTGGGCCGTACACAATGGAGACGAGATTTCTACCGTCTGAGCAGTGAGTTTGTCACAGTACCTCCCTACTGACCTAGATAGAACTGGGACGCACGACCATCGTGAATAAGGCGGCCACTGGGAATCACAAGGAGAATCAGCTTGACAGCAAAGGTTGCACACCTGCCCAAAGAGTGATAAGCGTTCAATTCACAAGATTGTAGCGGCCGCCGTTCCTACGAAGACGGAATAATGATTGCCAAGAAGCCCAAGTCTCAAATCTATAGTGGAGCGAACGGTCAAAGCAGGCGCGATCTATTTGTGTACAAGTACGGACATGAATATATGGTAGTACAGGACTGTGGCGGGTGATTCTGGACAAAACAATTCCACCGAACCAGAGTCTGATCTCTCCAGATTGAGAGGTCGAGGTCGGTCTGATCTTAACTGTCTTAACCGCCAACCTGACTCAACCTCGGAACGCTAGCCCATGTGAAGGTATGGTGCAACATTCCCAGGGTCCCCGCGGTTGTCACGGACCGTTCTGTTTCTGCCAGACGGAATATAGAAGGACGTTCGCCGCTCCATCACCAAGTGAGCCAGAATCAAGTTGGTCCAGCTCCGGCGCGTATCTTCGGATTTCGAAAAAAATCAAAAGAGATGTTGAACTTTCGTCCTTCATTTATTCTGTTATTAGCTTTGGTTCGACGGCCTTCGGGCCAGCGTAATGCGCTTTGTCGCCTCTGACGCCGGGACGCCCATATCACGGAACACGCCATATCTTGCTCCTTTGACCGGGTTGCGATGGACTTCCGCGTACCTAAGTGGGATGCAACAGACTCCTTTCTGGTCGCGACCAGGGTTTTCAACTTGCACTGTCGGGGAACAAGTTGTAAGCAGGTCAATGAAGATAAATATGCATCATCGTCACAACGTCACCAGCAGTTGCAAACATATCTGCGGCCTCGAATCAACGGAAGGTTCTACAACAGGGTAGTCTCCCTAGAGAGACGCTTCCACAAATGGGAACTCGTACCTCGGTTAGTTGGAGCAATGAGGTGGCACTCGAGGTAGAGGAACAACGAAGCCTATGATGGTGCAACGTAAATCTTAGAATGAACCGACGGTTGACGTTCAAAGTTCGTCTGATGTAGAATGTAAGATTACGGACAGAATGTACGCCACAGCTACTCGCATCAGGTTCAGACTCAGACTCAACCGATTGGTTGCGGAGTTCCATCTTGGATTTCATTGCGTACACGGACCCGAGTAAAAAAATGAAATCTAAAATGGAAGTTAGAAGTGGAGGCAGTGTAAGAAGAGACTGATTGATTTGCATCGTTGCCCAGTGTTCCATGTAAGCGGTACAAAACCGTCGGTGACCGCGTGCTGCGTTGACGGTATAGTCGTGTTTTGATTACAGTGCACTTCGAGATGACTCTCATCCCGCGATGAGAGATAGGACATAGGTCGCAGATTGTTCCAGAGATAGATAGATATCTGACCCTTGCAGAGTCGGAGTCCTCATTGATAAGGACTGAGTGCTGAGAGGGCCCAGACTTCCTTTTGTATGTATACGCTGCGGGAAGGACACCCTCCGGTCAGAGATCTTCCGTTTGGAGGAGGACCGGAAAGAGAGGGAGCGTGGCGACATGGAGAGAGGAGGAATCCACACGCGGCCATTGTGGGAAAGCAGGATATGGGGAACAAATCAGACGGGTGACGGTCCTGAAATGAACCAAATTTGAACTCAGAGATGTTCGGTCCGGCATCCGCTGGACGTCAATTTACAGCATAGTATTCAGTTAAATTCCACAGAATGTACACAAGTACCTTTTCTACGGTTCCCGCGGGATATCGTCCGAGCTATTAAAATCCACGGCTGGCAGTTTGGCTTCAAGAAGCATTGCATCCGTCCTCTGTGATGACCTTTTGAACAAAGGTATCGCTGACATCCACAGTTCGATCGACTTCTGAATCTCTCCATGAGACTCGTGGATCCGAGCTACATGTACCATGCAATCAGCACGCCATCGATGGACATCCATGAATGTGAACTCCTCCAATGCAAGGTGAAAGAGACTTGAAGCGGTGTAGTGGTCTTCATGTGCCAGAAACACCTTTCCTAGACACCGCAGCGCGTGGATCTGTGCCAGCTTGTCCTTGATCCGACGGCCGAACGCGAGCAAGGTAACAGACCAATGCAAGGAATCTTGTGCATCGCACATGCCCCAACTGTGGTCCGCCAACTGTTCCAAGCAATATACACTCCCATCGTTCGCGGCGCCGACAAGGCCACGATAAGACCGCTGAAACAATTCCTTGGCTTTTCCGAGTTCTCCTTGGTAGAGCTTCAACTCGCCCAATATCATGTCATAAAACAGTGGACAGATTGGCGCCGCGAATCCGTTCAACTGTTTTCGGATATTTTCCAGTGTCTGTGCGACCACATCCAAATCAACGCCAGTAACGATGTCGATGGACGCGACATTGAGGTCAGTAAAGACGGTGTGGAGGGTAGGCGGATGCCTGGGGTTGAACCCTGCCATGCTGGCCTGTAGAACGGAGCGTGACTCGGCGTACTCCGTCTTGAGGAGGTGGAGCTCGGCCAAGAAGCTCTGAGCCTTGACGTGTCGATGGCTCCCTTGCATTCCGCTGCCAATGAAATGCGCTAGCCCACTCTGCATATATTTCTTCGCGTTTTTCAAGTCACCTAGAGCCATGGCACATCGCCCGAGAAGCGATAAGGAGATCGCTTCGCCGATGGCGTAGCCGAGCTGCCGGGCGCACACGTATCCGCGCAATGCATACTTTCTTGCCTTGAGAGGATTCTCTGCGCTGGTGAGCATGTCCGCGAGGGACACACAACTCTGGCATCCGATGTTTGTCGGGCGATTCATCCCGTCCACAAGATCTAGTGCGAGAAGGGAGTACTCTATCCCTTTGGCAAGATTATTTTCGTGCAACTTGTAGTGCCCCGACACAGCGCAATACCAGCGTGCTGTTTGTTTAGGATTCAGATTTTCAATCAATGGACATGCGGAAGAGTTTACCTTGCTCAACTGCGCTTGCACTTTGGAAGTACCTGTTGCCGTCGGTAATATGGGAATTTATATCCAACATCGGGAAGTTGGACGAGCGCTGCACGATGCTTGTCAAAAAGTGTCCGTAGGCCGGATGATTCTGCCACGCCTCGAGTTGTTTTATAGCGAGGAATATTAGGGACGGGGCCGGCCGGTTTGTCTGCCACGTAAAATCATGGAGGTAGAACACACTCTTGCAGACGGTCACATCAGAAGCGTCTGTTTGCAAGCTATCCAACAGTAAACCTTGGATGTTGCCGAGATTGTTGACGGTTTGCGACAATATACTCGGAGATGGTTGTACATTTTCAAAGTAACTCCACACCTCGAGGATCTGGTGGAGGTAATGACGAAGAGGCTCCTTCAGTCTATTTGGTGGCGGACTGGAGCTGAAGATGTACTCTCGTATGGGAACCAAGAGCTGGAGGCGTCCTCCATCAACGAACGCCAGTGAGGTACGAAGCAAGGCAGCTTTGCCGGAGAGGATATTGTCAATCGGGACCTTGCATTGGACCAGTTCCGCCTCGGAGAGACCATCCGGCAGAATAGAAAGAAGACTGAGCAGTTCACGTGCATTTGGCGTCAGCCGGGGACTCGACAGAGACAGAATGATGGAGAGCTCCAGGCTAGACCGTTTGTCGTAGCCATCGAATAATCGAGTTTTCTCGAGCTTGTAGCGGGCCAGGGTCGCTTCGCAGCCTTCACAGGCGACGGCGCTGGCGATGAGGGTTATGGCGAGGGGCAAATTTCCTGTCAATTCTAGAAGAGCCGACACAGTGTCTTTCTCATGATAGTCGTCGGCGATAGCGAAGAAGGTATCGAGAGCAGCACTATCCGTGATGGGACTGAGAGGCGGTAGAAACGGATGACTCCATTGGATATTCCCAGGACGTTCTGCACCTCTCATCGTCACCTGGATATTTGGTCAGATATTGGTCTTTCTACCGTCCTTGTAACTCACAAGTATTGCAAGATTTGCAACATCAGCCAGATGGGCGAGCAATTCTTCAACCTTTCTGCGGGCACCGGGAAATTCCCAGGGGGTTTCGAAGTTGTCCAGAACCAAGAGCGTGGTAGAGTTGCATTTCAAGCATTGGACAACCCGCTTGAGACTGCTGGCTCTGTCAATCCCGATATGCGACGCAATGGCCGAGAGAATTTCGGCATCGCTGGTCAATGTCTGACACGATATAAAGTATCGAGTCGAGTATCGGGCTTCAATGTCGGAGTGATGGAGAGCGGCTACTGCCACGGTGGTTTTTCCCATTCCACCGGCGCCGAGGACGGCGACGCGAGGGCTATCCTGCTGGAGAATCCCCACGATGTGGTTCAGCTCCGACGCCCGGCCCTCACATATTTTGGGGTACGCAGGAAGAAGGTTAATTGATACCATACTGAGGAGGAGTCATTACGAGTCTGATTTGAGATCTAGCCTCTCTCACCTGTCACCCATTGCGGACAGGCTGGTACTCTGCGGTACGTGAACCGATGGCCTTCCGTGGTTTGCAGGAGTTCACGTACCAAAGACGACGTATCGGAGACCGTAAGATCCAGAAATGTCGCAAGCAACGACATCAATTCATCGTGCATCTCAGTTGTTTCCATCTCCATTCTTGCAATGCTGGTGAGGTTTGCCCGAATGCATTGATCCTGGGAAACACGTTGAGTTACGAGGCTATCTGCATGCCTGCGCTGCCTACTCTGAAAGCGCAGGTTAAATGATGGAGCTCGGCTCTGCATGCTTGAAGTTGAGATGCGTTTTCGTTCTGTTTCAGGAGTTGTTTGAACCGCCCCATGCTCTGTCGGCTCGTCAAAATTCCAACAATCCTTTGAAGGGTGCTTATCCGAAGGTGCGAGTCAATAAAAAGCCGACCGCGCAAGGGAGACTTACTCGGTAAATTGCGAAATATTATATAACACTACTGGAGACAGGACCCCGTCCTTGTGCGTCGCGGAGTAAAGACCGATGACGGAACACAGTGTTTGATGAATATTCTGCGCCATTTGAGTGGTTACAATCTTATTCGCTCTAGTTCCCTGCACCGCTGTTGTAACTCGGTAGCCCCAGGGGAGTAATAACCGCTCACCTCTACAAGTTTCGCGATAGTGAGAGTGAGGGCCGCTGGCATACGGAGGATGGGCATGCCTGTCGTATCAGCGATATCTTTCAAAGTCGCAGCCGCAAGTGTCGCATAGTGCAAGGCGTGATCCAAGGGAGTGGAGGACATGTTAGGCCAGACTCTGAACGGTGAGCTCTCCTTTTAAATAGCTCTGATAGGGATAACTTCTATCCGACGGAACCCGTAGCGCGGTGAGAAGAATCCCACGCGGAGGACAAGAGGCTATTTTGAGTGCGGTCGGTACCGAGGACGGAACTTGGTTGATGAGTGCCGAAGGCAACACTATACCGCAGAGGATACGAGGCTGGCGCAGTCAGTGGCCATAACTGTGGCCACCCAAAGTGACCTATCGATCTATGCAGCGACAGCGTTAATCGAGTTACCGCAGAATATGATAAGGGTGGGAGGGTTGATTGTAATGAAAGTACCGGCAAAACAGCCATCCATCTGTCAATCTATTCAATTCCAATCAAAGAACTTTGTTGAAAGAGGGTAAAGCGTACGGTAATCGTGGGGTCGCAGTTCATACAATTCATGAGTTGGAATTTCGTGGCGCATAAAAGGGGGGTCCTATGATAAACGTAGGATCGGTATTTGCCTTCAGCGGACCCGAGTCCCGTTCGATACTCCAGGTTTCGAACTACACAGAAAAAACCGGTGTAAAGTCAGCAATCTTCCTGGTGGTCACGCTCACGATGGCAACACAAAGGAACCGAGTTCTGTGGAGATTGCTAAATTCGAAACCTCGTACAGCTGCAAACCCAATCATCACGCAAGTAGCCAAGTCAGCGCTGGCGCGGAAACACGGTTTGTCGAGTGAGCGTTAACATCTTCACAACATATAGCCTGGGAGATGGCTTCTGGTCTGTCAGAGGAATCGAAGTACGCCAGTCAGTAGCCGTAGTCACCTTGCATCGGCCGTGCAGTGGCGATAGAGACGGAGAAAGACACCAGGCGCGAGCGATCGACGATTTATTGAACGAATACACTTCTTTACTGCGGTTGAATCCGGATAAAGGGGCCGGAGGTCATTCCGGGATGTTTGGTTGAGGATCGTGATGAAATCAAGATTACATGGCGCACAACGCCCTACAGAGATATGCAGATGTAATTGCCAAGTTTGCGCCGTTCAGAATCCAACAAGCCTTGTGTGTCTGAGTCCAGCGCTTCCAGTAGGCGTCGAATGGCTTGGGGCTACCTGCTGGTAGGACGATCAGAAGACGGTTGCTCGACGCTTGTGTGCGGACGACCAAGTTTGCATAGCGTGCAAATGCCAGAGTGCCACCTTTTGCTGTGGGAGCAACAAGTAACATTGAGGGACTTCATCGTGACCTGTGGCGTGCGGAACCGCGGGAGGGAGCAGTGCTGGGGACGGCGGCAGGCATAGGCAGGAGGGGGAACAGACGGACTCGATACGCAGTGGTGGTGACAAACATTGACAGGCGATTTTTTGTCGCCACATCAGCGCACGTGCCGGGCCTGGGGCAGTGCTCTGATGGTTTACCTGATCCGAAGTCTGGCAGTGATCCGCCGACGCTTGTCATCGTGCGATGCCGCCCAAATGCCGCCTGCCGATGCGCCGTTGCATGCTGCCGCTCACATTGACTGCTGATTCCGTGGGCTTTGTGTCTCTCCCCGCCGCCACTAGCTCGCTACTCGCCACAGCCCGGTGGAATCCCTTATGTGCCATTCCTAACACTCCGGGAAATTGAAATCGAACTGCCAGGTTGCTCAACCGTTGCTGCCAGGCTCGACTTCAGTCTTTATCGGCTCTGTCGAGGGTCCACGCCTGCGCTCGTCGTGGAGTTGCTAACAAAGGGTGGGGCATGAAGCGGACCGAAATTGTGCACAAGGGACTATGTGCATTCACGGAAGTTACTGTACAACATTCGTTCTTGCCTTCGCCAAGAAATATCGCGATGCAGAAAGCGTCCAAAAAAGGTGCAACACTCGACTCAAGATCTGCATGAAATAAATCAAGAATGCCTCTGCAAGCTGCACAACTTTGGATCACCTTAGACTTCAGTGATGGCAGCCTCGGGTTCCCTCTCACTGTCAGACCGATTGACGCTTTGGATTTTACGGCAGATCTAAGATACCACATCGGAATAGATCCCAAGGACAAAGACAGCGACGTACCGGTTTGTGTCTTGCCCACTCTTGAATAATTGTATGCACTGACCAAGTCCGCCCACTGTACCTGCAATATCTGCGGGTATCGTCACACCGGGAGCAAATAGCGAGGCACCCAACGAGGAGTGCTGTCATAGCATCCGTGCATGAATGTGGTCTGCATCCTTTTCACGGTACTTGTCACCTCACAATGAGCCTTTGCAAATACAAAGAGTATATATGGCACATATACTGTCCAAAAATTATTCAATGGTTGCATCTCGGTGGATGCAGGGTTTTTGGTCGCATCTCCCGGAATTTACCAAAAAATGCTTACAGTCCGGACAAATGGTCTCAGGTGCCTATCGGGCAGCTGCATCTGCCGCAGGGCTGGAGGCTGACATCTTCAGGCCTTATTGTTGAAAAAGTTCGAGGGGATTGATGGAATTGATGACAACAATGATGTCGTCAGAGTGCCGAAAGATATAAAGGGAAGGTGGTGGGGTTGTCAGCCTTAGAAGGCATTCAATGTCAAGGAGAACATCTCTATAGTCTTTTCTGAGCGATTTAAGGGCTAATGCTCCGTATCTCTGTACTAAATGAGAGCCTCCGACATCCACGGGGCTGGTTGTAAAAACCAGATGTAAAAGTGGTAATCTAGCGCATTCTTCCACAAAAGTAGAGGTCATGCCATCAATAAGCTGGGAATCAACCGTATAGTCAATGGGGTAGAGTCCGACAAGCTCACTAGATTTGCAAGGCATGGATTCGAGGTTGCGGTGGTCTTCCAAGCTGAGCCGATAGGCAAACTGATCGCAAATCATGATGCGGTGTTGCGACCTGAGCCGCCTAGAGATGCAACCCAGGTGACGCCAGGTGTAACCCAAATGTAAGATGTCAGCCCGGAAAGATGTCACCCAAGCTCAACATTGCAGATGCAAGCTGCGGCCAAAAACCCTGCAAATTTCTGGTAATTTTTGGACAGTATATCGCCCATAAGTATACAAAGAAAAGATAAAGGACTGTCAACAGGCACCCGCCAATTCCCAGGCTGCCAGGATTTGGCGGGTGCCCTTTGTCTTTCCTTTGACTATCCTTTGTACACTCTTTGTCTGTGGAAAGCCTCTTTGTACATTGGTTTGACTTGTCACGCTGGATGCAGCATGATCGTGTGCCGGGTGCTACGACAGCACCCTTCGTTGGGTGCGTCGCTCTTTGCCCCCGGTGTCAACGATGGACGATCACTAAATAAAATTTGGCCAACAAACCTGACTAGCTTGCATTTCGCACACCGAGACATAGGGAACTCTGAGGCGGCCGTCTCGGCTTTGCGGCAGGTCAGACACGCGCCAGAGAGGCCTTCACTCATGCCATTTGGGCGGGGAATTGTATCCCAGAGAATGGAAGAAGGCCCAGGCCGGTCGGCGTTCGCCTTCTGTATGATTTTTGGCGTCCACTTTCGCATCCTGCGTGCGCATTTCTTGCAGCCGGGGCTGATCTAAAAGTCGTCGGTTCGCTGATGTTCAAAAAGAGTCGCAGATATGATGTCGAGAACCCACCATAATTGTACAGCGTTTATAAGGTTGTTGAGTCGTGTGGTACATCGAGAACCAGCCGATGTCGGTTGCAGGAAGGTCTGAATGAATTTAGTCCCAGAATGATGACGCATAAACTCCCAAATGCACCACACTCAAGGCAAGCCCACGTCTCCGAGTTGTGTGAAAGCTCGGGGCCAATCCGCTCGAGCAAATCACGATAGTGCTCTTCGATTTCGCTGTCCTGGTAGATATCGTACCACCCTACCGTCACTACGTCGAAGGATATCACTACTTGACGGTCGTGCTTCCTGGATGAGTGTGAGCATCTGCAAAGCCAATCGTTGGCGAATTACGGACCCGAGGATCTGCACCTCCAACGAGAACGTTGCGCTATATCCCGGAACCTCCCCTGGCCGCGCTGGGATCCCTGCCCTTTCAGTCACGGAGCTGAGCGTCCTGCTTAACAAACGCATAAGCGGGGGCACGGTTGGCCTTCCTGTGTCCATGGATTCAAGGCGGGTGGCAAACGATGGGGGTAAGAAGAAGTTGTGGGGTTGGACGTAAACTTGGTCCCACGGTCAGGTGCACGTTGTTCAATGTGCCCCTTGGGCCGAATCTGGCTGAGCTGGTGCCGCTACGAGGTCGAGTCTCGGGATTGAAGAGTTGAATAACAATGGGTATTTCTCTCCGTTCGGTAATCAAATTTCCTCGACTCCTTGATTTAATTCGGGAGGCGATTGAACGGCGCCGACGTCTAGTAGACGTCGAAACATCTACTTCGCTAGTTGAGGACCACTAAACTGCAAGGACCATAAACACCACACAGGAAAGCGGTGCGTTAACTGGCGTCAAGCGCAAATACAGCGATGGTACAAATGGGATTTTTGTCCGTTCATTAACGAATGCCGGTCAGCATGCAATGCACCTGAAATTGAATGCGTCCCCGGGGAGGCAAGGCGCGGCGGTTATGTAGCGTCGTGGCTCCAATTTGATTGAAAGAAGCAGCGGGTGTATCAATCCCTGCAGGCCACAGCCACTCGTTCGCCCAGTCCGCCTTTCCCAAGATCCCGTCGAATTTAAACGTCGGGAACGTGAAACTGAACGAAACATCAGCGAACAATTCTTGACGTGGCAACAAGGAATTAAGACTGACGAAATCAGGGGAGTTGTACCGCGGCGGGGGCATCGGGCACAGGAAGCGTGTGCGCTTCTCGCCAGGGGCGAGCCCCGTGAACGCTGCAGGGACTTTGCCGCTAGCCTTGCACGGCTTGTCCCGCATGAGGGGGAGCGGCGCGATGGTGATTTCCTGCTCCGGCGGGAGCATTATGATTTATATCGGGATTGAACAAGTCTTTGAGGACGAGGGATATGCCCTGCGAAAATAGAACTTGTGAGCACGTATATGGGAATCGAGGAGGGAGGATAATGTACCTTGGCGACAGAGGCGCGGGATACTGCGGAGGCGCGGTTTCCCGCTGACGCTCGAGTCTGAGCCTGAGTGGGTCGACGTCGAGGAGCTGGCGCTGGACACTGACGAGCGGCGGGAACGGGATAATGATGATGATGAGGATGATGATGAGGCGACGGAATCGATGGATGCTCGGGAAGGGCTCGAGTCCTGGCAGCTCGTTGGCAGCTGAATCCGGGACAAGGAAGGGATGTCTGATATCGACGCTGTACGCTGCATGGACAGGCGAGTCGGAGAGAGTGCGGGGCGCTCAAGCTTCGAGGTTTGGGACGGTAGAGCAGGAATCGGGTAGTCTCTCATAGACAGACGCTCTAACAAGAAAGCTCGTACCTCGCATTTTAGAGGAATCGGGTTCGCTGCTGCGGGAGTGGCATTGGCCGAGTACTCCCAGTCCTCAAACTAAGGCATGAGATATATCAGAGACACATTGATATCGCAGTAGACACCACGTACCAACAGCGATTCGTTGGTTAATGAGGCAGCGCTGTCCTCCCGGTCCTCGATAGCCATGCAAAGCGGCGAAGTGCGCGTCAAAACATATTTGCGAAGGTCGATCTGTCCGTCGACAGACATATCATCGAGCACAAAGTCATGGGGATGGGTAGACGAGAGCATTTGACAAGTTGTTGCGGTGTTGCGGTGTTGGGTGGATGGTTATGCAAGTTGCAAGATAGGATCTGACGGAGCATTTATACCCGCAAAAGGGGGGGCAAGAGTCTGGACCGTGTCTTGACCCCTTGTGAAACCCTTGCCCGGATCCGCAAGTCTCAGACATTCCCCGCCCCAGCAGCTGGTCAGAACATGTAAGGCATATAAACCCCGGGATATAAAGCAAGATGGCAATCTGAGATTGAGGAGAGGGGGGGGGGGATTTATTATACTCGTGTGGTCCAAATGTCTGAACAACGAGTTTACTGAAGACAAACAAGCAGGTAATGTACGGGTGGTTATCCTTACACAGACCTACAAGATGCCGATGGAGCACACACCATTCCAGGGGGTTGGGCATACAAAACACTAGTTGTGAACTGGCCGACCTTTCGATAGGCAGGACCTCCGGTTATAACCTCGTGGGCGCCCGACCACGAGTGTTCGTGGTGCACAAGTGTGCGGGAGGAGGGGCCCTCCTCCCCAGACGGTAATAATTTCCCCGGTATCCACCAGTTCCAGTAGCATCTCATACGGCTGTCCCTTTGCAGAATGCATGCAAAATGATAGGCCAATCGACGTGTTCAACTTCCAAGGAAGGTCCACAGCCGAGATATAATAATTTCGGTCAAACAAAAACAACTCGAACGAAACACCAAAGAAGACAAACAACAAGTAAAAGAAACATGAGGCAAAATAGCAATCAGTGAGCCCGTATAATCGGTTCGCTCACAAGGAGCATTGGACTTGAATCAAACACACGGAGAATGTCAAAAGCCAGTTTGCCAAGCAGAGGTGTGGTCTCCCGTTGCGACAGAAACCCTTTGAACATTTGCAGCGCATCGGTGAACCGACTCGTTATGCCCGGAATCAAAACCTCGGCGTTCTCCAGGAACTCTGTGCGAGGGGGCACCAGCTCGGGGTTGTCGCACACAAACATGGCATGAGCCGGGTCCTCGATGTACTTGTAGCAGAACCTGCACAATCTCCATTGCCGCGGCACAACCTTTTTCCCCCGCTCCGCCCAGCGTCGTCGTTCGATAGCCAAACTGTGACTTGACAGAACCATTTTTGCCAGAGCCCGACGGTGTTCTGGAGATGCAATTCGGAGGTAGTGACGAAACACAATTGATTTTTTAACCCGCTGCCCCGTTTCCGAGTCCATTTCCAGTCTGTCACCCAATATATCCTTCACTCGAGAAGAAGCCCGGATTTCATCGTCAATCCAGCACTTCATTGATTTTTCGACGGATTTCATGGCTGTTTCAACTGCTTTGATATCGAGGTCCTCCGAAATATCGAGATGGACTGGGACATGAAGCCGAGAGAGCACAATTCGAAGGTCATTCATCCAGGAGAGTTTCTGGGCGCGGGCAAGCAAGACGGTTTCTTTGAGTGCATTTGCAGCCGGTCGTTTGCTGTCCAGCTCCATCAGGTAGCACAAGTATTTCAACGCGATAGCGGATTGGCCAGATACCCGTCTCAGAAAACAGAACCACCTTGAGACCCAACATGCGGCGTAGGAACCTGACCTGGACACGCTCCAGAAGCGCAATGCTTTTCGGGTCAACATCCAGGCACACGTCACAACCCGCCGTCAGATACGGGTCAACACGAGCCATGTACAAGGTCCTCGCATCCCAAGCTGGTAACACACCTACAAAACGGTCAAGGCCGAGCAAGACATTTGCAACCGTAGACGCTTTCTTGGCCTTGACTTTGTACTGTTCTGTCCAGATAAACTTCACGCCAGTTTCGAACCATACCCCGAGGTAGCACGCTCCTTTAACTTGGGTGACTGTCTTCCCGCCGAGATGGAATAGTGGAGAACACTTTTGCTTCGGGCCAAAGACCTGGCGGAGACATTCATCAGGAAAAACCCCCAATTGAAATTGTGGGAAAACCGTAGACATTTTTTGACAATCCTACAACAGCGACATTCTGGCGAATTCTCAAAGAAATGTTGCCGATTGTTCGACATTTTGTGATCAATCCCATCAAAAGTGCTCAACTATCTCTGACAGGCTTTTAGTACACACAGTTGACTCTAAGAAGTCCGATGCCAAGTTTACCCAAAATGCAACTTCGCAGGATTCAGCATAAGTCATTCAAACTCCGCTCGGCAAGTTCAAGCGGCGGCAATCTAACGAGTTCGCCGATCAAAGACATCACAGAACCAAACTTTGATGCGGGACGTGGCATTCTTCTTCTTCCTTCCTTCCACCACCACCATTCTGTCCCATCCAGCGCGCCCATCTCTTTCCCTCGTCGGTCTGCGGATGAACGTGTGGCGGCCTCCGTGTCTTCGCCGCCTTCACTTGGACCGTGCCTGCAGCTACCCCCATCGCGATTCGCGACCAGTGTGTGCGCACTTGACGTCGGTGTCTTACCTCTGACATTTCCACTCTTCATGTTCGTTGTCGGGACTCTTGGCCCACCGCGAGCTTTCCTAAAGTTCTCGGGCTTCTTCACCATGATGATTTACTGACCAGATGTCGTCACAGTCACTCACGGCGGGTGGTTGTTCAGCAGCAACGCCAAGCCTGCTTTTGCAGCACTACGACAGGGCTAGACCGGTGACCGTCTGTCTATGAATCCTGTCGATAGACAGGGCATATGGCCCCCGAAGGTCATCGTTCTTCGCCGCGCTCTTTGTCTCTATTCACTGTTGTCCACAGACCAATGGGCATCGTTAGCTTCGCTGCTTTCCTACTGGTGAGTCGCGATGCCGTCGTCGTCCCTTCGCCATTTTGACCCTCGGCTATTCGGGCTTCCCACCGCTTAGTGTCCCTGCATCCGGTTCTGCCGGATTACACACGATACATCTGTAGGCGCTTAAAGGCTTCTCGGCCTGGTCTGCGGAACGGATTATGCCAAGTTTTTGTCCGTTCCTATTCAACTTATCTATACTCCCTTTCACTGACCTGATTTCTGATTGTCGGGGTTCAAGAGCTGACCCACCAATCATTTGATACTTACCGTTGTCTGCTTTCGACAATCTGTTACTCGGGCCGCATATGTACGGTGTGTGGCTCAACTTTCATCCGTGACCGTTACTGAAATGTACTTACGTCGCTGCAGGTCCCATCGTGCATTCATCGCAACACTTTAGCTCAACATACTCACGTCCACTCCTTCGCCTGTGTCCTCTTATTCCGGCATCAATCTATGATCTCTCGGACGATGAACGGTATGTTGACGTTTCCTATCCACCACATCGAAATTCTTACATGCTATTAGACTATTCGCGCCATATGAACCTGTGTGATGCATTATTTGAGGAGGTGTGGTTGTGCGCGGGCAGAACCAGCCGGTAGATTTTGTTATCGTGATGTTTCTTGTACTTAGATAGTCTTGAATATCATTCTTTGAATCGAAAAACACGCTTCAATGACTCGAATTCGGAATGTATTGGACGCTATTGGACGTCATTTGAGAGAAAATGCGAGCAATTGTCTTCAAATCTCTTCAAATTGTCTGACAATTGTATGGATTTTTTTTGGACTGAATGATTTTCACAATTTCACAATTTTCCACAAAATGTGAGGATTGTCGAGAACATCCGACAACTCCAGAGAGTTCCCGCCAAATTCCTATGGGGGATTTTCCTGATGTTTTGGAACCGATGTCTCGCAACCATTGTTATTTGCCCAGCGCTGAGCATCGTTGAGGTGGCTCTGGATCCCGGAAGCCTGAGCCGCAGGCAAGAGATCCGACGCTGGACACTGATCAGTGATGGCAATCACGGCCACATCAGAGCCCCTGTCCTAAAACATCGTACCCTATTTCCCGCATCCCGCACCTCATTCCCAGTTCAGCCCCTTCTATCTGTCTCTCATATTGTTTCTGGAAATTCGAGTTTTGAATTTGACCGCGTATGCATTCAATTATCGCGCCATGCCTTGAAAAACCAGGTCTAAATTGATTAATATTCGTCTTGGATTTGTCTCACCACAGTCTGGGAGAATGATATATCATCTGTCGACAATCCCCCACTTGCCATGATACATCGTAGGTCCTCAATTGTAGACCTCACAAATGGGGACCAGACCGAAGGCAGTACACCTACATCAAGTGGGATCAGCGATTGATTCCAGGCGTCGTCACTGTGCTGCGCGATGGCCTCGCCTATCCGCATTGGGACCACAGCCATCAAAGGCTGTCGGCGTCGTCTGCGACGACGAGCACAAAAACCCCGTGTAAATTCTCGAAAAAAATATGAATTAAAGCACCAATAGATAGCATACATACACAAAAGGAATCATGTTAGATAGCGGCGCGAGTAAGCACAAAATCAGTATTTCATTGATATCTGCTGGACAGCGGCGCACGCTGCACGCCGCCGTCGCACGGGGCGGCGCGCGGGCAAAATGTATCATGCACGCACATGATGTGCGCAGGAGCCCGTTACACTCCACGTGGCCGTGGGCAGCACCGCGCGCGCGCCGTAAACCGCACCGTGCCGCTCTGGCTTGTGCAAACCGGGCAGCGTGAGCACGGCAAAGCTCAAATGGGCAGCCGTGCTCGCGCACATCACTGCCGCAGCTACGCGACCGCTCCCTTACCACTATTCGCGATCGTCGCGATCGCCGCGACGCCTGGGGTACTGCGACCCGGCCTGTGCGCGCTCTGCCTGCGCCAAAATAGATCCAGCCACTCCTGCGCACGCAGCGAGTACGCGCAGCCGGGAGGGCTACTCGTAGCGGCCGTAGTCGCGCAGGGAGTGGCCGGTGGTCGACGCAAGCCCGAGCGGGATTTTCGGTGCGGCGGCGGTCCTGGTGGGTGGCGGAGGGGGTAGAGCTACCACGAGCCCACCGAGGACGCTAGTGGCGTAGCCGCCCCGCACGCGCAACCCAGTCACGGCTTCGCGCAGACGGAGTGACATGGCAGTGCTGGCCCTGTGTGCACGATTAACGCATGTATACCGCTGCTACGGAGCGGGGTACGCACGATAAGTACCAGAAGGTCTTTCAGCCTATAATGACGCACCTTATAAACTGATTGTGGCCCCTTCTTGTCTATCACTACTCTCATTCCTGGTGGCCTGCAAAATATGATTTCTTTGGAAGCCCGCAGCTCGCGGGGAGCCAAACGGCGGTGAGGGAGTGGTACTTGGATACGTCTGGTATCAGAAAAGCGCGCGTAGAGCATGCCAGCGACGGTAGAATTGAGTTCGGTGTATGACGGTATTTATCGTCAAATATTATGTACAATTGACTGTGTACATTGCGCAAGGCACGGGCACACTGGAATGTGTACAAGCACTTGATTTTGTGCACTTTTAGGGCGAAAATGTACATTATTGGAAGCACATTGCACGGTGCACAATGCACACTCTACTGGTCACATGGGACATTTGTGAGTGCAATTGAAGCAACCCTCGTGTATATGCACAGTCAAAATCCACCCGCTGTTGGAGGATATCCACGGATTCGACCGCACACAGTTTGGTTGAATTGATGCGATCAAAGTTGAAGTGTTGTGGATTGGCGGGGATATCGGCTCTCCGATTTATTTACTCGCCTGAATGGAGTGATGGTCTGAATCCTTCATTATGCCGTCTCAAATTAACACTTTCGTTGCGTTGGTACATCACTTTATTTTTTCCGGAATCCAAGCAGGATCACCGGCGAATTATCGGACAGCATTTCACCAAATTCACCAAGGTTGAGCATGCCAGCCATGCGAATAACCAGAGTTGATGGGTTTGTAACCAACTGATCCCAACATCCTACCGGGCTTATCTTACCGTGATTAAACCACGGGATCGCTGTTGTGCACCCGATAAAAGTGGAATGTTGACAGGTAAATGTGCACAGTGGTCACTTGTGTGTTGACTCACGCAATGTTCATATTTTTTGACGAAAAAAGCTTTTATATCGGTGTCGAGAATCTGGCGATGTAAAACAGGCCGTAGCGGGGAAACAGTTGGACAGAAACCAGCGAAACTTGAGCAGAAGCAACAGCGTATAGCCTGCGTCAGTATTTAGGTTTGATTGGGACGCAAGGGGGGCAGACGGGCATCATGAGTAGCAAGATGTCGTGGTGAGGAAGAGAAAGAGTCACCCGTCACGGCGTGACAAACGGCGGATCAACGACAAAGTTCATGTTCGTTTAGAGGCACCAGGGACCCAGGAAGATTTTGAACACTACAGAACAGTTTCTATTCATGAAACGAAGACTTCTATGCAAAAAAACCTGGGAAACGAGGGTAGTAAAATCTCAGCGACAGAACAAATCGCGTCGATCAGACCAGTAACGGTGCGGAAATTAGGTTCTGTCTACATAATCAAGGTCAGGGAGTCTGAATATTCATCAAAATGCCAAATTCCATGGGCCGGAGGTTTGTGGCCGGAAAGGTGCACCGAAGTTATGGTTTAACAAGCGTCAACTCACGGTAACATTACCCTGGTATCGCAGCCAACTTATGTTCATATTACTTATTTTTTTCAACTTTCAAATTCAAGGGGCAGGAAACATTCAGACCACTTTCTCTTGCATACTCTGATCATTCATGACCCTCCTAGAGTAACACAGCGTTCTAATGGATCCGATTTTCCCCCATCAAATACTAGTGATGGACCATTCGGTCGCTTGTGGCCAAGATATCGCTGTGGGAGCGTGATTCATGGGCGGATATCACACAACAGACTCGTATAATGTAAGAAAAATACGAAATACAGTCAAAATACCGATGGGGGACCGCCAACGTCTATTTCCAGCCCAATCAGGTCACCTGGAATTTCCGCGTCTCTGTCGCGCAAACGGCGCCACAGCTGCGCGAATAAGTACTTCGAACGGCTTTCGAAATACGCCAGGAGCTCGTGGCCTTGGTGCAAAAGAACAGAAGGAGCCCCAGCAGCGGCAGTACTGTACGCGCTAGAATGCCCGCAGTGCCCGAATTGCGGGCTATCGCAGCACGAGGCATGGTTTAACCATACAGGGCGGGAGTGGGGACATTACCCAAGTCTCGTCTGTCGCAGTATACCCCAGAGAAGCACAGAAACAAGCGAGCAGCAGGAGAGACCAGAAATGGCCGTAAACCAAGATTGCGGCTGTACCAGAGCGGATGTTGGAGTATTGACGCCGCTAGACGGAATTAAAGACCATACACAGTGCTCAGTAAGAAATTCAAGGCCCTAGGCATCCAGATGAATTTTTTATGCCACAAACCGGGGCCAGTAGGCAGGAACGAACAGCGGCGAGGGCGGCGCGAGGAAAGGAGATTCGAGCAGGATTAACCAGGGGAGACGAGCCTGGAATGTGGCGGTCGAGGTGCTGGCAATGGCAAGGCCGATAGCGGCGACGGGACGGCGGCGGGAAGCGGGAGGGGGCGGATGATGGGAGCGGGAAAGGGATGTGATGCTAACACGGATACACATCACACAATCAAGCCAAACCGCTGCCGATGTGCGCTTGATGTGCGCAATGATTCACGCATCAGAGCGCCATGCGACGCCGCCCCAAGAAGCGCCGCGCGGCGTGGACGGAGCTTCTCAAAAAGGCAAGGGCTCACGCTGATATATCAACGCCATCTCTACAACTGTAGAGATTGATATATCATGGCAAGTGGGACATTGCCCACCATATGATATATCAAAACCCCGTATACGCCTGTTTGTCTCACCACCAATGCTGCAATTTATATGCTGGGTACTACAGTTATATTATACTTGAAGTAACCTGAACCCAGCCTGACGCATTAAATAGAAACCTAAAGCTCCGCCACGGTCAAATCAACAATCAAATAAGGCTTGAACATCTCAACCGCGTTCAACTCTTGCGGAAACTCCATAGGATCCCGCGACTAGGGGGAATCAGCTTTAGGTATGATTTCGGAGCCCCCAGCTGGTTTTGCGTCCGAAGAACACGGTACATAATGTTAACGACACACAGGTCGCCCAGAAGGCTGTTGCGTGATAAACCGGCCGTAAGGAAAGGGATCAGTTATGTGGCCCACCGGAACTAGTTGCAGTACTCTCTTTGGGAAGGGCGCCTATTTGTGGCCTCACGAGTGCCACGATTCTGATGGATGCCAGAAGCATCTTGGATCCATGATAATTGTAGCTGATGGTACTGAGGCCTACCAGAAACGCTGTGATCAATGAGAAGAGCGTCGCAAGTATTGGTCCATGCTCCCGCTGTGAGTAGGCGAGTCCCAGGACGAAGTCAAATGCGTCCGGAGAATATGAGAGTGATGTTGAAGGAGGGCAACTCAAAAGCAAAGAAACGCCGAGGACCGCAATTCCTGCGATGCAGAGAGAACGAGGCGACATCCTAAGGAGTGCAACCTAAGTGGTAGGGCGCAAGCAGTGTGGGCAGTGAGGGGTGGATCGAACTTACTTATAGTCCCCTCCCGGCACTTCATGTGTCACGGGAAATTGCAACGGATGGGCTGAGAAATCAATCAGCAACGTTCAGTGCTGTGTGCTCACACGGCATGGGCGATGTATACTCTGGACGAAGTATTCCAAGAGGCTATTCCGGGCTGCAATTCTTAGCAACCGAATCAAATGTTGCGTGTTTGCGTCCCGCCATATAGAGAAATGTATTGGCGTCAATTCGGCATCCTTTAACAACAATGATACGCATGGGGAACATTGGGGATGGAGGTTTATTGCTTCGGAAACTGGACAACGGGGGCAATTAAATAGCTCCCGTCTAGTTTCGCGATTTCATTCTCGCACAATCCGCTGTCTGGGGTCAGCGTTCGCCGCCGTTCGGGTTCGAGCACTCTGCGGCGCACGTGAGTAACCCATTGATTGTTCATACGGCCATCCCTCATTCAAGCTCCCCGATCTCGCTACACACTGAAGCATAAATACAAGTTGTACACAAGTCACCTGAACCTAGCGTTGACCGGTTGATGTTCTGCAACATGATCAAGGCAATGAGAAATGTTGTGAGTGTCAACGACCGTGCGAGACTCATCAAATCCTGTGGTAGAGCTCGTGTTTATATAACTCCGGCTTGCTTGAGGGACCTGGTGGGTTACAAGCACGGTGGAATTTTCAGCCGAGGTAGGTCCGAATGGACGGCTCGCCGGCCCAGCCTCTCTCCGGGCCGGCGAGCCGGCTATTCTCGGACACCCCAAGCTTGACCCGCATCACCAAACATTCGAGCGATAAGGAAAGCCGGAGTAAACAGTGACACACACCTCGTCACCCTCACGACCGACCATGATCAGGTTTATCCTCGTGCAGGTACGGTCAACCCTGCCCTTCCGGTCATCTAATAACCAGAACGCTCACACCTCCATCTCTCAGAATCGACAAGGAAAGACCCGTTTGTCCAAATGGTACGTCCCGTACGACGATGACGAGAAGGTGCAGGCCTTCGCCTTGGATTCAGGCCTTCTTGACGCTAACCGAAGTTGGGTCGGTGTACAGGTGCGCTTGCGTGGTGAGGTACATCGACTAGTGGCTCCGAGAGACCAGAAATACCAGTCGAATTTCGTCGAGGTAATTTGCTTTGCACATGGCTTGGTGTCGCCCTTTCAACGGTTCCACACCCCGTAGTTCCGCAATTACAAAATTGTGTATCGGAGATATGCAGGTCTCTTCTTTTGTGTCTGCATTGACGACAACGACAACGAGCTAGCGTATTTGGAGGCAATCCACTTCTTTGTTGAAGTGCTCGGTTTGTGTGGTCGTTCTCATCTGAATGACTTCACTGACCTTGGTTGGCACTACCAGATACCTTCTTCGACAACGTGTGCGAGCTGGACCTCGTCTTCAACTTTTACAAGGTCCGCTGTCGAACGCCATTTTGTTTCACTTTCGCTGAAGTGCAAGGGTGTGATAGGTGTACGCTATTCTGGATGAGATTTTCCTGGCCGGGGAGATTGAGGAAACAAGCAAGGAGGTTGTCCTTGCACGGCTTGAGGAGCTGGAAAAGCTTGAGTAGGCGGTACGTGTTTTGACTTCACCCATCTCTGCCGCACTGACCTACAGCAGGAGGACTTGACTCCTTACACCTCATTTTTGGCCTCTGTACCAGCTGTCTGTGCTTTGCCTCTTGATATTTCCGTTCTCGGAATCGCTGCTTCCTTTTTTCTGCTGGGCTACACTCGATGATCGGTATCTCCGCTGTCACTGAGCCGCCGTTGAATGCCGCTGTGCATCTCTTGTGTCTACCTGGCTCCGTCGTCAGTGCCCACCAAATTCCGCCCCAGCGTGCATCGCGTCTTCGCGACGATACCAAAAATAAGTCTGATACTGTCTGGCACGACCATCCGAAGACTTTCTTGGTGTCTCTGATCTTCGCCAAATCTATGCTGCACTATAAAGAGCCAACTAAGACCGAGCTCACGCCATTAGAGTGCCTTTGCGGGAGACAATCTGATCCCGTTGCGCTCTCGAGACTACAGTCCGTAATAGCCTCTCAAATCTTTCACGTAGGATAAGCATCGCCCACTGCCCTAAAGTGATAGCTGAGCGGGAACTGCTGATTGATTTCACCGCCCACCTGTTGCAAGTTGCAACAGGCCATCCGCAACGCCCGCGACGACTGGAACGCTACAAGACGACTATAAGTAAGTCCCAATCCCTCCTTACTGCTTCTTCCATCCCAGCTCAACGATACTCCTTGAAGGATGTCGGCCCGTTCCCTCCACATTGCAGGAACCGCGTTCCTTGGCGTTGCTCTGATCCTAAGTCTCGCTACTTCGATATCACTCCCATACCTGCCGGCACTGGACTTCGTGCGTGTCAATTTTCCAAATGCACCGAAAAGCGCGGATATTATGAGCCAGTTGCGGGTATGTCTGTCTTTTATTACTCACTGCGTGGTGAATGCGTAGCTGACGCCTATAAATTCTAGTTCGGCATCTGGTAATTATTTCGGAAATATAACGGTCAGGGTATCTCAAGACATAATCTAGGGCGCCGTGTTTCTACGACGGGAACGGGAAGCGGAGCTGTCCATTCGGCGGTAGGCTTTTTACTTCCATGTTCAGTGCGCCGGTCTTATATATGTATCAACAAGGTCACGGCTACTCTTTCCTAATCGGAAGCTTCGATCTGAAACAAAGCGTGCTCATTGGGTCGTCCTGGACTAGGGGCCTCGCAATTCATCCCGTCGGTACGTAACATGCGAGGCAATCTTTGCGCTTTCCTCACCCATGGCGGATTCGCAGCCACCGCATTCACCGGACTCGCGCTTGGCTTTGCCTGCTCAAAACACGAGCACGGGCCGATACTTGCTACGCTCTCCTCATTTATTGCCGCATTTCTGGTACGTGATACACACCCTCTGACGCTACCAATTGTCGAGACACGATCTGAACTTACAGATGCTTCTGGCGTTCATCGTCGATATCGCGCTCTTTGCGTTCGTGAAGCAGCAAGTCGGCACCCTTCCCAACGGGAATACTTCCACTAGTTCTGGTGAGCCATCAGTCTGTGGCTCGATGTAGGTCTAATATGGGTACAGCGTTCTGGATGACTTTCGTGTCGTTGATTCTCGTCCTTTTGGCCGGATGCACTGTCTTCTTTGGACGGCGGAGAGAGGCTGGGGTGGGGTCATCGTACCCGAGCTTCAGCTCCTCCAACGGCGGAATTCTCTCGCGATTCCGCAAGAGCTGAACACGTACATGAATGTAGACAGACCGAGGCTCATGCACATGGGTCAGCGGGGTTCAGGTAATCTCTGTATTTAAACTTATGTGTAGTGAGATCAGGACATTGAATCGGGACGAGGAAAGCAATTCGGCGATGGGTCTCTCAAATGTACCATCGCATTTTTCTGTTGGTGAGATTACCCTAGGATCCTGCGTTCTTGAATGTCGGCGTGATGCGCGAAATCAGGCGGTCAACTTTTGGAAATTCATCCAGATGTTCAAGGATAGGGCATAGAAAGTCCTGGGTTGTGTCCGTACCGGAAGTCCCATCGAGTATGATGAGTACAGGTCACGACCGGAAGAAGAAATGAACCCGTCAGAATTCCTTGATCTGCTCCTTTATGTACGCCACGACTTCGTCCTCCAATTTCGTGTTCAATGCGCGCTTGTCCGGCTTTGCAATCTTTCCCCACGGAACGACGTACTATTGATGAAGGCGGTGGTCAGCTGAACGCATGTTCCCAGATGAATGAACGGCACATACCTGAGCAGTAATCTGTGCGGGAGTCGCAACCGTTCCAGCCCATAACTGCGCGAGCGCGCCCATGCTAAACGTGTTCGTGTTAGTATATACCAATCACTGACCATGGCCATCTTGAACGTACGGCGCAGGATATAAGAAGGCGTTCCCGAGAATCTGCAACCAACCTGATACATGGCTGTGTGGATGGATATCTGGATTCAGCAGCACAGTCAAGGGACGTGGCGCTGCAGAACCTACCGCTGGAGGTCCGACTTTATACCTCCGGGATGGACAGCGCACGACACGAGCACGTCCGAATGCGCTTTGGCAAAGTGATTCGAGACGAAGATGTTGCCCATCTTACTCTGCCCGTACAGCACGCTGAAAGGAACCGTTATTCAGAGCGGGGAAGAGCTTGAACTCAGAAGCTGGTACGCACAGTCTGCATCTGTAATTTCCAATCTTTTTCACCCACGCGTCCCGCTCAGGTCCACCTTTGATACTGGCAAACTCGACGCCGGTCCCGTGCGCGAACTTGTGCCCCATCGAGGTGGTGTGGATGACTCGGGCGGGGGTTTTCGTCTCCTCGTAGGATTTTGTGAAGGCAGGCAGCTGAGAATCTGAGCATAGGACGTGGAGCGAGATATGATTCCATTTACCAGGAGTTCCGTCAGGAAGAAATGCCCCATGGCATTCGTGCCGAATTCTAAAGAAATGCGTGTAAGCGGATGAGATACGACTGAACTCTCTTCTACGTAGGTCATAATTTTGCGCGGTCAGCATTTCTGGAGGGGAAATCATTACGCCACTTCGACAAGACGTTAGTAATTGGTGGCCATCTCTCGAAGAACCACTCACCCGTTATTGAATAGGATGTCGAGCTTAGATTCTTGCGAAAGAAACGTCTCCGCAGTTTGCCGCACTTTCTTCAAATCGGCAAGGTCCAGCTCAAGAAATATGGGCAATTTCTTCGTCTCTGCTTCAAGACTCTTGATCGCAGCCGCGGCTTTCTCTGGTGATCGTGCTGCGAGATATACCTTAGCATTCTTCAACAGAAGTTGTTTGACGGTCTGGTATCCTATGCCTGTGGTAGGAACGAGTTCAGGATTGGAGAGGCGCTAGAATAGAGCAGAAAGAATTGCCCGTGTTTCCTCCAGTCACGATTACGACCTGCGCATTACCAACGTCAGCTAAGTGGCTAAGGGCTTTTGAGTCCCTGACTGTACTTACCTTGCCAGACAAGTCGGGCATGTCGCGTTCTGGACGAAACTTGGGGGGAGATATTCGAGCTAGGACGACGCCCATCGTGTGGCGCAATGCGGAAGGTGGTGGGTCGTGAATGAGGTTGTCAGCAAGTTGTCAGGGGCGCGGTAAAACTGATCCCGACACCCGAGTCTTCTATTTCACACGGTCTCCGGTAATTTCCGGAATTGAACTTCAACCAACAACATATCTTGAATTTGGATCGGGCGCCTGGTTGACAGTACTAGTGACAACTATTAAGACATTGGTGCCTGTAGAGCCTGTGAGAGTGGGATCTAACGCAAGCCCAAACCCACTGTGCGGTTTCGGTAGAATGTGGCTCACTGGGCCATATCTCCATCAGCCTGACACAAGCCGAACATCATGAATCCCTCCCCGGTGACGACACAAGACACTACGACACAAGACACTATTTGTCCGTTTGAGTTATATACAAGCACCTTGGATTTTACCCTTTCAGTTCGCATGTTGAGAAGGCTGTGGAAATGCTTCTGTAGCTCGAAGCCTCGACCGAGGCTCCTAGTCATATGCGCCGAAGCCCGTTGAGGTTCAACTTGCGATTTGACGAGTGCCAAGGGAGCAGAAACACGCTCTTACACAACTCGTACATGTAACACTCTCTGATGCATGGTTTACGAATCACCTTCGGGGTTGTGGGCGGGACGTCTAAAGCAATTCGCCCCTGCATATCTACTAGTACATGGAAACTTCCATATCTATTCCTGGTATATAAAAATGTTGAACAACCGTTCGGTGGAATAGTTTTGTTCCGGAATGGGACCCAGCCAGGCCTTCTCCGCACCATACACCCTGCACCCACGTCCGCCTAGTTCTTGCGGAAGCGCGAGAGGAAGCCCCCGCCACTGCTTTTGGTGAACATTGGGTACGCGTCGTTGCCGCTCTCCTTGCGGCGTCCAAAACACACGGTGCAGCCTGCGAGCAGGACGAGGATGAGTGAAACGAGGGTCATCCAGAATGCTAGGCGGATATCAGGATGCCTGCGCGACAAAAAGAGGAGGAAGCAACGCACCAGAGCCGGCGTTTACGTTGGCCTCGACGTTATCCAACTTGCCAATTTCGTGATGCACAAAGGCGAAGAGCGCGATGTCGATGGCGAAGGCGATCAGGAGCTGTGGATATATAAGTCAGCTCCGCCGTTGCCACGGGAGAGAGTGGGCGTACGATTGTGGCAGCGAGGAAGGATGTCAACGAGGCGATGAGGGGGCCGTGCTCCATCTTAGACGCGGCGAATCCGAAGGCGATGGCAACGACGGCGGTGGCTAAAGAAGGAAGCTCAGTCGCCCGCGACGACGGTTCGGACACGCATCAACTAACCGACAGGGTGGATGGCAAGACCCCGCGTCCAAGAGGCGCCGATATCGACCTCCTGACCATCGATCGTGCGGATGGGGATGGTATAGCCGTGTCCTAATATTGTTTGTCGGTGAGTGAGGCGTTGGCAGCTATGGGGACGGGCTACAAACCGGTGTGAACGCAAGTGCGGTGGTCATTACCGTCGTAGACACAAGGTCCCCTGAGACGTGGATTAGCCGGTAGAGGAAGAAATCGTGAGGATCGCCTACCAGATTCCCCACTGAGAAGACCGAACCCAATTAGAACAAAAAGGCAGGGAGTAAGCGGGCTGGACACGTACACGAACTTCCTGCAACGTGTCCGAGCCCGAGAAAAAGCCTTTGGCAAACTTGACGCGTGTAAAATCAAGAGCTGGGAGATAGGGAAGGGATATCGACGAGAGGAAGCTGAGAACGAGGGCGCAAAAGAGGAACGCCATCCCCGAAAGATAAAATGCGCGCGCCATCGGTGTAAATCGTAGAAAAAACGGTGCGAAAGTTGACGTGGGGTGGAAGGAAACCGACGCGGTCCCGACTTCCTGGGCGCGGCCTTTATATAAAATCTCAGTTTAGACGCCCAACACAGCCGAGCAATTCAACAACATCAAACAATACGAATCGATGTTCAGGATGTTCAGATGTCTTGTTGCCGGTGGGAAACATGAGTCGTATTTGGACGAATCAGGGCGATCTAATTACTATCTTCTTCGAGAAGGTCGCCGTCGCATTTCTCCGCTGTGGAACGGTCACTAGTTTATCCCAGTATTTCCAGTCCCACAGCACCTGGTTTGATAGCGAAATATCAGACCCCCGATATCGGACAGCCATTTTGCAGACATTTGATCGTCGGCCTGCACAGACACGCGTGGATGTCTAAACCTTGCGAAAAAAAAGCCAAGAAGGTTACCGCGAAGGATATTGATCGGAAATATTCTCGTTGAGTCATTTGTTCCGGCGGTCGAAAGTGACTTGAGGTAGAAAAATACCCGTCACCTCGCCGGGATTTACCGTAGAACCGGAGGGCAGCGTGCGTAGCCAAAGGTGTATGTACTGGCAAACATCCATCACACGCATTGCCCTTGGCGACCATTGAATCAAGTTCTATCAACGATTGCCTGAAAGATATCCCACAGCAATTCGGCAGCATCGGGGTATGAACTGGTATGAAGCATCTGCACAGCGAGCGTCCACAGGTTTCCGCGCGGGGTCACAGCTCTGGAGTGCTATTCGCCAGTACCCTTCGAATTCCATTCTTGATTTTCCTTTGATTCTTGATTTCATCAAACAGTGCCGCCCGAATAGAGAGCATGAATATGGAGGACATCGGATATGGATCTAGGGCAACAGTGTGCGGTCGCGGTTCTCCCGCTATCCGCTGTATAGCGTGCCGAATGTATGTGGTGGCATATGTATGAGGCATGTACACCGTCGATCCTCCTGGCATATTTTCTCATAATCCGCCGGGTATTCTTGCTCCGGGATAGCGTATTGGTGCCTATTTCGAGGGATACCGGCGCCATTCAGTGTTCTCAGTCAGCATTTCGTCCTCGTGCTTGACGATACCCAAGGTTCGGTCCCAGCGCAAATACAGAGTCCGACAATTTCGCTCAACCGCGGTCTGGACCTCGAGGGGGCTTGAAGAGAACGACAGAGGCCTTGGTGGCGTTGGAGGGACCGGAGGTTTTCCAAGGCGCGAGAAGCCAGGCTGTGCACGAAGATGCCAAGATGGGGAAGGGAACGAAAGACCACGTGATGCGACGCGTCATATTGAGGAGCCAAGCATGCGCAAAGTGATGCGGTACCGAAGTTGAACTTTTTTGAGAATTATCCGGCTACATAGCCTTAGTAGTTGTGTACATAATATATCGGGATAAAAGGCGGAGACTTGAAGCACGAGACCGTGTTCGAGCCTTTCACTGTCATTCCGATTGATTAATTGTGCTGCAGCATGAGTCGGGTCAAGACTCAAGACCACAACTCCAATGAAAAGAGACATTTCGAGAATGTACCGCAATTGATGATATCCATTGCCAAGTACCATACACAATTTTAACACCACTTAACGCCAAGCAACATCGTTTCCAACCATCTAAACAAGTCTCTTTCCATTTGGGGTTCAGGATGGAGCGCCTCTTCGTTACGTTTCCGACCGATTGACGCTTTGAACTTTGCTGCAAATCTGGATACCCAAGTCAGAACTACCCGAGACCAAAACAGGGATGCATACGGTTTTGTGTCTCGCCCAATCTTCCTTCTGGCAGGCATGGCTGCGTCGGTTGAGTAAATTTCGTAACATCGGCACGGTGTACTTTACCTGCAATATCTGTAGGAATCGCCGTTGAGTATCTGCATTTTATCACTACATTACAAAAATCGCACCTGACGAGCTTACATTTCGCGCAGCGCGACATTGGATAATCTGGAGCCGCCGTCGCCTCTTTGCGGCATGTGACGCAACCGCCAGAGAGCCCTTCGCTCATCCCATCGGGGCGGGGAATGGTACCTAGAACAGCGGAGGCACCTTTGGCGTTCTGCTCCTGCGTGAACTTGGTCGTTGCTTTGTTCATCTTGCGCGCGCATTTCTTGCAGGCGGGGCTGATCTAGAATAGTCATCTCTGAGGCATACTTAGCGAGGCGCACATAGACAGATAAAGACAAACGGTGAGCGTGCAACGTTTCATGACGTGGTGGCATGAATCATATACCGAGCACTAGGCGATATCGGTTGGAGGGAGATCTGTCGCGCATGAAGTTCAATGTTTCCGTGAATGGTATAAAACGTACCGCAATTCAGACAAGTCCACGCCTCCGAATTTTGCGAGATCTCAGGGCCGATGCGCTCGATCAAGTCACGATAAAGCGCCTCAATCTCCGTGTCTTGGTACATGTCGTACCACCCAACGGTCACGACGTCGAATAAGATGTCCACGCGCTTGGTTTTTCTGCTCAGGGAGTGTCAGTGTCCCGCAGAAAGGGCAGAGCATGGAATAAAGGCCTACAGACCCGTGGATGTTAACTTCCAGCGTGAAAGTTGCCCTGACGCCCGGGACCTCGCCTTCCTGCGGCTGGATCCCATTCTCCGCCATGATTCCCTGCACGAAACCATCGAGCATCTGCCACATAGGCGATACGGTCGGCCTTCCAGTGTACAGTGACATATCGGGTGGGATCTGGAGATAATGAGCGCGCTGAGAGACCCAGATGGGAGTTTGTGAGAAGAGACAATAGTCTGAAGTTAACCGCGCCACTGATGGTTGGAGGTCGACATTGTTATGTAAACATTGTGGCTGTGCTCACCTTTTAATTTCCCTTTCCGTTGTTCCGGCCCTCAGGGCACCATAAAGCTGAATTCTAAGAGGCAGAAATGCCTAAATACCCCTTCCGAATGTTTCTGCCTCTTCAGATCTTTCTTCCCCACCGCGTTTTGGGCACGGAACGAAACCGACATTTCGGCAGCAGCCGGCTCATCAAATTTCGGCATCTCGATTCCGACATGTTGTGCCCCAAAGTTCGTTGGACAAGTGGGACCTATTGGGAGGATAAATATGTTTTCAATACAAAATTGGGTAAGGACGCGTCCTGGACAGACCTTCGAGACGCGACAAAATTTTGCTTACATAACACAGTCGACCTCCGATCAAGCAGCTCGGCAAAACGACAGACTACAACAAGCGAGGTACGGGCTCATTTTGTTGTAGCGTCTGTTTATAAGAGACTAAAGAGACAATGGGCGTAGACGTAAAAATGGTCCCACGATCAGGTGCATCTGTCTGAGTAAGGATGTAGTCTATGTCTAGTCTGTTAGTTACCGCGCCCTGATAACCGGTAGGTCCCCTTATTATGTAACGATCAGAGATGCTTGCGCAAACAAGGAATACCCGGGACGCGTGGACACAAAAGCCCTGGTAATTGTTAAACTCAGGACTCTCTTCGATTCACAGGGCCTGAATATACTTGTCACCATTTTTTGGCAGTTTTATTGATAGAGAGAGGCTATCTTGACCCAATTGAGCGTGTGGATGCACGTTTTGTTAGTTTAGTCGATTTGAGAGGCGTTCAGCTCCTTCAAAAAATCTGGTCGAGTGAGTGGTAGCTCTTTGTGGCTCATCCCGAGTCAGAATGTGCTGTAGCAGTCTGCGACGCGTCAAAGTCGCGTCGCCCTGCCGGTCGGACTTCCCAAAGGGGACAGCTTACATAATAAGTGAACCTACCGGTAATCAGGGCGCGGTAACTAACAGACTTCAGAATGAGGTTACGAGTGGGAAGTCAGTGTAAGAGACTAGTCTATGTCCTCCCGTGGTAGAATGTGGCATGACTGGACCATGTCGGCGTGTCGAGGGTGGCAATGGGAAGAGCAATATCCGACTTCGGTGGAGAAGTTTTGAGCATCCTTGGATGCATCGCAATGTGCCGACTATGTCTGGCTCTTTCTTTCGTACGAATCGTATGTTGAAGATTGTCAGAAGCCTGCACTTTGAACAGCGTTACATCCATTGGCGAATTGAAACCTAGGGGCATCTCTCATCGGTTGTCCGCGCGTATTATGCTCCTAGACAGACTTGTGGGCAGGTCGCGGACCATGCAACGTGTGTGCCGAGCGCCGCCGAGCCCATGGCAGAGGTCGGATGTTACTTAGAGTACAGTGGCGGCAAAAAGAAATGGGTTTGGGGTTTTTGCACTGTTCTGAGGCGATGCATAAGTTAAACACAGAAATTCAAAAGGTAAAAGTCGTAGCCTAGCATCCATAGAGCACTCACAAAAAAATCTGGCCCAAGCCGTGTTGTTGCGGCCGAGTTATAGTGCATTTCGATCAAATAGGGTCTGATGGTAGTGACAAACAAAGGCAAATGGATAGAAAATTGGTGTCAAAAGACCGTTAAATACAAAAATTGAGCCTAGTACTTGGTGTACTGCCCCTTGGCATCGTACAACGCCTGTACACCACGCGGCATCGAGTCGTATAGTTTGTTAATATAGTCCATACCCAAATTGGCCCATTCCTCCTGTAGCGCGGTCCACAACTCATCACAGTTCGTCGGCAACACCTTGCGACGGCGTACACGACGATCCAACTCCTCCCATGCATGTTCTATGATGCTCATGTCCGGTGAAGAGGGTGCCCACCGGAGAATTCTGACGTCATGTTCATTAACACCGCGGGCAAAGTCCGACGCATCCAAGTTTGGATGCGGTCGGGTCAGCCGCAAGATCATGCAGGCGGCATGTTGTGTGACACTTCACAAAGGTAGGCAAAGAGCCTTTACGCAGACAAAGGTTGGACAAAGAACAGACAAAGGAAAGACAAAGGACACCCACCCAGCATCCCCGAAATTTTGGGCCGTGGGATTTCGGGCATGCTGGGCGGGTGCCCTTTGTCTCTCCTTTGTCTTTCCTTTGTCTGGTCTTTGTCTGCGCAAAAGTCCTTTGCTAATCTTTGTGAGACGTCACACGATATGCTGTCTGCATGATCTTGCGACTGACCCGACCGCATCCAAGTTTGGATGTGTCGGTCTTTGCCCCCGGTGTAAACCACGAGTTTGCGAGCGCAGAGGTGTGCTTCGGGTCGCCATCCTGCTGGAAAATGACCTCGGAGGCCTCGAGTGAGTAGTCAGAGAGGGTACCCAGATAGGATTCTTCGAGAATCTGGCAGTATTGGCGCGCGTTCATGATTCCATCGACGCGGTGAAGCCGGCCTGGACCGTGTTCGGTCAAACACCCCCACACCATCACGCTCCCGCCCCCATGCTTCACCGTCTTCTTCACATTTCGGGGCTCCAACTCTTCGTGGGGTCTTCTTCGGCAATACTGCTTCCCATCCGACCCAAATAAGTTGAACTTGGACTCATCCGAGAAGATGACATCGCGGAAATCATCGGCGGTCAGCTCCAGCATATCCTTCGCCCAATTAAATCGCTTTTGGATGTGGATATCGCAGAGCTGCGGCTTGGCACGGCGAACACGACCATTCAGGCCGATGTCCTGCAGTGCCTTACGCACTGTCCGAGGAGGAGCTTGCGGGAAAAGCATGTGCTGGACGTCGGAACCGTCGCGGGCAATGCCGGAATCCACGAGTCTGGCCGCGTGGCGCAGATCACGCTTGGTAAATCGACGGGGGCGACCACTTTTGGGCTGGTAATGATATGGGTCCCCCGAGTTAACCACTTGGTGGTAGTTTCGGCGCGCCGTTTCCGTCGGGATGCCCAGCAATTTCTTCGAACGACATATTCTCCTTGTCCCTCATGCGAAGGATGCGGGCTCGCTTTGTGGGTGTGCAGACAGTCATAGGAGGCGTGTAGGATGGGCTATGTGTAGTTTGACAAGATTCTGGGCGGTAGAAAGCGTAGGAGAAGCACTGTGTCGCGGTTTGTGGTTGAGTGTGGAGCTCGTGATCGCGTGATATGACGTGATTGCATCATAACTCGGTAACGGCACGGCTCAGGCCAGATTTTTTTGTGAGTACTATATGGATGCTAGGCTACGACTTTCACCTTTGGAGTTTCGCTTTTTAATCCATGCATCGCCTCAAACCAGCGCAAAAACCCAAAACCCATTTCTTTTTGCCGCCACTGTATGTGCGCATGCATGCCGATTAGCGCCGTCGAACCGGCTGCACCCTCCGCCCGATCGGCTAGCCGACCCTTTTCACGCATCAGCGCTGGGCGTCGTACACGGTACACTGATGAATGTTTATATGCGCGCTTCGTAATGACACCACCACAACTCAGAAATGTGAGCCCGCATGTAACCCCCAGAGAAGCTTACTGCTGGCTCGGTGGACGGTCCATACCTGCGTCGGAAATTCGTTAGCAAGAACCGCCCGTTCGACTCGGGCCCGAGCTATAACAATGGGGAGTGACCCTTGTCTTTTTGAGCGTGTTCGCACGAAGCCCAGTCTATTCGTCCCACTGGCCCCGAATTAGCAAGTTGGAATTAATCACAATAAAATTGGAACTGCCCTGAAGCCAGTGTGACCTCGTGCACTGAGACGTCTGCATACATGTTGAGTAAAATAATACGGAGGAAGGACAAAGGAAGGACGCCAAGCCGTCGCACAAGCAACACAAGCACAAGTGCGGAAGCAGTCAGTAGCACTTAGTAGAAGTGCTAGTGAGGAACCGGTATGACTTTTTCCACCTTCTTCTAGATGGAATATGGAATCACGAATGTGACTCGGTCGAATTTCTGAACGGACGGGCCGTTGATCCGGCGAACAGTAACAGGCAGCCACAACCACATATAAGGCCAAATAATTGAAATAACCACTTCCTCTTTACGCTTATCTACTAAGACCTTGCGCTCATCCGGTTGGCATCCAGCAATCTGTGGATTACACGCAGCGTCTTCTTCATCTTCATTCCTCTCAGCTTAACGCGACCGGACTTACGATGGTCGGGCAGCCGCTTCGGGACGCTTGAGGTTTTTTGTGGGGTTTCTCAAGGCTTGACACTGTCCGACTCAAAATTCGGATCGCTCAGTCGTTCACACCTCAGAACCCCGTGTACGTGCCTGAACGAGGTGAGCCCTCGGTAATTCATTGATTTGGGCACTCACAAACGCAGTCCGAGCGTCTAACGAAGTGTACGGGCGTTAACAATGGCACCATCATATTTCTATCATGGCTTGCGGAATGTTGGCATGTCAAATGTCTCATCGACTGATATATAAGCCTTATCGACGCGTGTACAGCCCAGTGACACCCACACTCCGCCCTCAGACATCCCCTCCTACTCTGAGCTGCTCCTTGCAAACATGCTCAGACTGTACGTTTTTGGCTCCTGGACGATAACCGATATTTAATTAACCTTTAAACCAGTGTTCATATTCATAGTGGGTATCCCTCCTGCGGTCCGGTATTCCGGCGGACTGTATACGCGCAGGTATCCGTGTCAAGTCGCTTAATTTGCATATTGAGCTACCTGCCAGCATGCCAATGATGGCGCAACTCATAGTCAAGAACGATATCGTGAAGCAATCGGATATTGTCACTGCAGAGGACCAGGGTGATACTTGGAAGCTGAGATTTGACTGCAATATGTGGGTGTTTAGGAATTTCTCAAGCGCTTGGATAATTTTAACTCGGTCTTGCTTAGTCCCTCAGATATCCTGTTCTTCTCGATAACCATCCTGCGCAAGAATCCACCGAAGACTCTGGGTACTCGTCTTCTTGCCCATGCCAAAATCGCAATCGGAGAAGCGCTTGCGTCTGCGGAGCAGAAAAGGCGTGCGTGCTTGGACTTTGGCAAGACAAGGGCCTCTCACCGAAACTACCAATGTAGCTTTCACCGTTCATCTCGAGAAGGTGAATCCTGACGGCCCGTCACTGGAACTTAGGGCAGCTTTCTCAATTTCTGGATCCGTGAACGCGAACGCATATGACTTAGGGTGGATGCATACTCCGATTCGTAGTGAGTTCTACCCCTTCTCAACTGCGATGATCTCTGAGCATGTCCAGTCGGCCCTATTGAAATCCTACCCATGTGGCAGTCCCTGATGGAATGCGGTCGACTTCCAGCACACTCTCCGCAGATGGCGGTGATGCACCAGAGGATCCTACTTCTCCCTAGCACAGACATATTCAGGCACGGCTTTCTGGCCGCTCTTGGAGAGATCGAGTGGAATCATTATCGAAAGACGAACAGCATGGACGCCCTTCAGCAATGCATCTGTGCATATGAAGACGCCAACCGGGATTCTCCCGGGGTGGACACATACCTCTCATCTCTCGGACAAGCGCTCTGGGAGGGCTTTCAGCGCTCCGGTGATACCACGGATCTCGAAAGATCCATTGCACTGTTCAAAGAAGCTGTTCAACTGTCTCCCGATTCGGTTCAGCACTCATCTAATCTCGGAACTGCGCTCCGTAGTCGCTTTCAGCGGTTCGGCAACCTTGGTGATCTTGACGATGCTTTGGCGGCTCTAAGGCGTGCGCTTGCATTGCTCCCTGCCGGGCAGGATGGCAGACCTTCACCACTGCATAATCTGGGCAATGTACTCGCTGACCGGTTTACCCAACTGGGTGATGTCCACGACATAAACGAGTCGGTCTCGGTGCTGTCGGACGCCGTCAAATGGACATCCGCTGACTATCCCGAGCTGCCAAAATACCTAACTAGTCTTGGTGCGTCCCTTCACAGTCGTTTTGAGCGACTCGGGGACATCGGGGACATCAACCACGCCATTTCAGTTATGACCGAGGCCGCACGATTGTCACGCGGAGGCCCGGGAGAGTGCCACGCTTTGACCATTCTCGGTGGTTGCCTCTTGAAGCGTTTCCGGCGTTGTGGGAAACTCGATGACTTGAACGACTCACTTTCAGCCACGAAACAGGCTGTGAAGTCGTGCCCGGATGACCACCCGCAGCGGGCAGACTATCTGGACAATTTTGGCGCCGTACTGCGGGTGCGGTTAGACCACTTTCACGATCCGGCGGATCTGAAAGATGCAAAATCGATATTCAGGGAAGTCTGTCAAGTCCGCGCGGATGATGACCCTCTCAAGCCCAGCTCGTGGGCGAATCTCGGCCTGACACTTCACGATGGATTTACGATGTCCGGAAACCTCTCTGAACTTGATGATGCCATCGAAGCCTTCACTGAGGGCGTGCGACTCAGTGTCCCCCAAGATCTCTCTGGCAACAACGCAAACATGTTGCTGGGCCTCAGTTATGCCCTTGTTGATCGCTTCAGGAAACTCAACCACCCTAAGGACTCGGAGGAGGCAATTGCTGCTCTCTCCGCGGCCGCATGCTCAGGGGCTGCTTCTGCAGACGTACGCTTCCGCGCTGCACTACTTTGGACCCTTGTTCAAAAACTTGTGACCTTCCAAAATACGAGGATGAACTCCGATTTAATGCTTTCACAACCTGACGGAAGTGGTCAAATGCCAGGTGTACCACGCGAAGTATGGACGGAATCCATGCCCGCATACACCGTGGCCCTCGATCTCATGCCCGAACTGTCCTGGCTTGGATTGTCCATTGGTGATCGTCATCACCACTTGGCCTCGGTGGCAGAGCTGGTAAGGGATGCGGTTTGCACCGCTATTTTTGCTGGTGAATATAGCAAGGCAGTGGAGTGGCTTGAGCAGGGACGTTCCATCATTTGGAGTCAAATTCTCGGCCTTCGTACCCCGCTGGACACGCTCAACGACAAACATCCAGATCTCGCCGAAAGATTGAATTCTCTCTCTAGGATACTCGATGATTCAGAAATTCGAGCTACCCGGCCACTTCTGGATGGGCAACACTGGGGAGAGCTGCTGCCAACCGGGCAGAAATATCACGAGGCCGCCCATGCACGAAATCTGCTGCTGAAGCAGATCCGCTCCTTAAACGATTTTGATAGGTTCCTTTTGCCAAAAACCTTGTCCGAGCTATCCCGGGCTGCGGAACATGGACCTGTCGTCACCCTGAACATCAGCGCACACGCTCTCCACGCTCTGGTCCTCGTTCCAGGCTTGGATGATGATGTCTTGCACATCCCGCTTCTCGACTTCCGTCAGAGCGATGCCGAGGCCTTGGAGGCATCCCTGAAGGCGCTTCTGCGGGGAACGGGGAGAGGAGAGAGGTTGAGTGGCAAGCGTGAGGGAGGAATGCCTCCCGAGGATGAATTTGCATACATCCTCGCGGAGCTTTGGAGACGTATCGCCAAACCTGTGTTGAATGGACTTGGATACACCGTATGGAAATTTTCCCGACACCATAAACATAGCTCACCCATTCGCAGACTCCACCTAGAAATCCCCAGCGTATGTGGTGGTGTATGACTGGCCCTCTGACATTTCTTCCAATTAATGCCGCTGGCCTTTACGGCGAGGACGATGGCTTAGGCTCAAAACTCTCGGACTTCGTGATATCATCCTACACTCCTTCGTTAACGGCATTGCTTGAGGCATCCAGAGGAGGGTCTGGCTCGAAGGAACTTCAAGTGCTCGCCGTTTCCCAACCGTCTGCGGAAGGCCAGGTTTTTATTCCGGGCACCGAAAAGGAAATTGATACCATTCAACGGTTAGCCGAGATGACTGTCCCGCCCGTTGCTATACTGCGATTCGATGGGAACGGGGCCACTGTGGACGCGGTTCGAGATGGAATGAGGGAATCGCGTTGGGTGCATTTCGCATGTCACGGCGTGCAAGATGTGTCCGCACCCACTGAGAGCGCGCTTCTCCTCGCAGGCAGCTCTCGTTTGACACTTGCCGAAATCGTCAAGATGCCCCTCCCTACCGCCGATTTGGCCTTTCTTTCCGCCTGCCAGACTGCGACGGGAGCGAAGGAACTCGAGGAAGAGTCAGTTCATCTTGCTGCGGGGATGCTGTCAGCCGGATATCGCAGTGTAATTGCGACGATGTGGTCCATAATGGACAATGACGCCCCTCAGGTTGCCTCAGATGTGTATGAACATTTGTTCAAAACATCCCCGCCAGATCCCAGTCAAGCGGCTGAAGCGCTGCATCTTGCCGTAAAGAAACTTCGGGACGGCGCCGCCGGAAAGAAGTCGTTTTTCAATTGGGTGCCATTCATCCATGTGGGAGCTTAATATTTGCAATCTGGTCGGTTTCCAAGAATCTGATTTGATACTCAGACTAGATACTCACATCCGAGTCTAGGGACTCTCCTTCTTTGGTTGTGAGACTCGATAAATACTGCTCCCTGAATTAGACCAAGCAGAAATGCCTGAATTGCCTACTGAAACCACGCAAAATTCCGCAATATATCTTCCAAGGACGAACAAAAGCAGCTCCCCGACAGAGATGAGTGGCCGAAGCAGGCTTGCTGGTTTGTGCGAAATTCAATCTCTGTTGCAGCTTCGGCCAAGTATGGCAGTTAGCTCAGGTGGGATTCAACCCTGTCAGATTCAACGGTGAGAACAGCACCTGTGGCTGTGTGATGGCTTTGGCCATATATATACCGGATCATCCCGGGACACCCACTCCTGCTTTACGCTCTCATCTAGGCACACACATCGGGCTCTCTGGCTGGTGCTAATGATTTTCCTAGTCTATTTCCCGGTAGGCTGGTCCTGATTTATCATGCACTCGGTATGAAGGACAATGGCCGATTCTCTATTCAATTTACATAAAGAGAAGCCGCTTTTCTGCTTAGCTCTTAGCGAGACTTAAATGAATACTCCCACAACCACAGATCCCGGCCGACGGCGATAGAGGACTTGAAATGACCAGCATTTACCATTGCGGCGCAGTGCAGCGCATGTCGCGGGCTTTCCAAAACAGGGCGGGCCACGTCATCCTGGCCCTCATACGTTGATTCGACGCACTGAGCCGCAGCACGTTTTAGCCGTGTCCGGACCCACAAAGCATGTTCCGCTTCCACATATCCGCCCGTATAAATACTGGAGCCTCACAGTTAGCTGCCACATCACTTCCTCGGACAGAATGAACTTCAAGGATGACGGCGCACAAGAAATTCCTCAGCTGGCCTTGCCAAGCAGTACCTCGTTCCGTGTCCCCGAGGCTTTTGTTGCTGGGGAGATGACGCTCCCTGCACTTTGGGATCATCATCGAGCGCACTCAAGCGGACATCCGTTGTTCATCTCCGAAGACAACCAAGCCCCCAGCGGATCCACCCAGATCATGTGGGCACAAGGCCTCGATGCCATGCATCGAGCGGGACAATTCTTGAAGCCAGTTATTTCCTTTCTTCCTAGGCCTGATTCAGATGCAGACGGACCCCCTGTCGTCGGAGTGCTCTGCTATCGAGGTGCGATATACTGTGGCTGAATTGTCCTTCTGAGATGACTCATCTCTCAGATGCGCCCACCTCATGGGCGGTTCTCACCGCAATCCTTCGCCATGGATCAACGGCGTTCATTATTTCCCCGATGAACTCCCCCGCGATGCTTGCGAGTATCCTCAAAAATGCCAGCTGCGGACTCCTCGTTACGGGTAGCGAAAAGGCGACAGCCACCTTGGTCCGCACCGCTACCAGCCTTATGGATGAGGACCACGTCCCCCTGATCATACAGGCACCGTCGTATCAAGAACTTTATCTGTCGGAGGGTGTACCCATCGACGTTTTTCCACCTGCCGAAAGCATAGATTTGGATGCGCCGGCGATGATTATGCACTCCTCCGGTGAGTAATTCAACACGCTGTACGCGGATCCTTAACGATACGCTGTAAAGGGTCCTCCAACGGCACTCCCACATTGGTTACCTCTGCGCACCGGGCCTTGGTTCATCAGGCTATCATGACCTGTGCGTTTCCCTTCGTCGGTCGATGACTAGTTAATCATTCGCCTACAGACTTCGGTGACAAAAGATGTATGCGGTCTTGTTTCAGGAGCGCAATGCTTTCCCATGTTCCGTACGTTTCCCCAACTGAGTTGTACTTGGGGCGTTTCCTGAAGAAGTACAGATAACACCGGGATTTCTGCATATATTGCGGTATCAGTGAGTCGGTGGTTCTGCGTATGTACCCCGACGCTCAGCTATCTACCAAACAGAGTGCGACTGGTCACATCCCGACGATCTTCCACTCTCTCGAGGCGCCGAAACAAACCACGGCTGAGACGGTTCTCAGGTCGGCCGTCGCGTGCAAGGCGTATTATCTGTATTCCCTCCCCAGCTTTATCGAGGTCAGTTACTCCCAAATTCATAACGTCTCGTACTGAACCTCGTGGTATGTATGTAGGAATGGTCTAGAAGCCCCGAAGCCATCCAGTCCTTGCGCCAGTTCGAAACAATCGTGAGTTATTTGGAGTCTTGATGCCCCTTGACTGAGCTGTGGTAGGCCTTCTCGGGGAGTCCGTTAAAACCCAGCATAGGCAACTACATGGCGAAGCAAGGTTTGCGGCTTGTGAGCATGTACGGAACGTGGGTTGCATTGCTTACCGAAGTGTTTACTCGATGCCCTTACACTGTGCCGACTTAGATCTGAATCCGGGGCGGTTAGTGCTATTAGATTCGGTAAGCGCCCATCTACCATGACGTTCGCCCGGGACACATTGGTCCGCAGGTGGGGACCCGGAAGATTGGGAATATATCCAGGTCGGTCGCGTTTGTGAAAACGCCGAATTCAACCAGGGGTTGATTACCTTATCATCAGGCAACGCGCCAAACGACAGTTTTATGGGAACCACGCGAAGGATCTGAAGGCTTGTTCGAACCAGTCGTCTTAGTAAGTCTTCCGCATTGCATCAATTTTTGTCCCCTCGACGTCTATCGATTTGCGAAGGAATCAAAATACCAGCGAGTTCCGAAGCCAAACACGACGAGGCTAGGCGTGCCAGCGCGTCAAACAGGCGATCTCTTCGAGAACCATCCGACCAAGGACGGCCTGTGGCGTGTGTATGGAAGAGCAGACGCCCGGATTATTCACTCGACTGGGGAAAAGGTGAGCTTTCCTCTATAACTCAATTCGTCTTTCGCTGACATCAGCTGCAAGACAGACCCCGCTCCGATAGGTCAGCTACACAGCGAATAGTCAATCATCTATCTTTATCGTGCATTAGAATACGTCATTTCGAAACATCCGCTTGTCCAATATGCCCTCGTATTTGGGCAGGGCAAACCCAGGGCAGGAGTTTTGATATGGCCGCGTGAGCCAGTCCACGCGGACGATGCGCAGGCTTTCCGAGACCGAATCTGGTGGGTTGAATATCTTGTTCTACGTCTGTAGTTTGTTATGTAGCACTGTTTTAGGCCGTCAGTGGAGGAGGCAAATGCTGGGGCCCCGACACACTCTAGGATAATCAAAGAGGTGCGCAAAACTCCCCTCCGTTCACGCACAAGACGGTATAATTTTCTTGCAGACCATAATCATCGCGTCCGCCGCAAAGCCCTTTTTGCTCACAGCCAAGCACAGTCTCCGCAGATCCACGATTCTATGTGACTATGCGGAAGAGATTTCCGCGGTGTATAGTGCATTCGATGCCGCTGCTGTTTCCTCCCTCGCTGTTCCGCCGCCGGCATCGTGGGAGTTTCACGAGTGTCTGGCTTTCATCCGAGCAATAATTGCCCGCGTTCAGGCTGGCTCTGAGTCCGACATGCCAAAAGACGACGAAAATCTCGTTGAACATGGGCTTGACAGGTTCGTGACCGTCGGTTATCTGGCGAAAGAAACAGTTTGACCTTTCTGACGCAGTCTCCAAGTCCCTTTGGTTCGAAATGCGATTTCTCAAGCTCTGACGAAAAGGGGCATTGAGGGTCGACCCTTGCAGAGTAACGTTGTGTACTCCCATCCGACAATAATCTCGCTCGCTCAGTTCCTCAGCGACTATGCCAGCGATCCGAACCAAACCCTGGCTCTAACCAAGGAATCGAAAGCCCTGGAGATGGAGTCCATGTTGAAAGAATTTATATCGCCTTCGCCGTCCTACTTTCCCGCCAGAGTCGAAGGGAAACGGCGCACCGCCGAAGGGCGTATCATCTTGATGACAGGCTCGACGGGTTCTCTGGGTAGTCACATCTTGGCAAAGCTGATTGACGACCCGAGAGTCAAGCACGTATACGTTCTTAACCGGATGTCGATGGCCAAGGATTTCGAGAGCATGCGCGCGCGGCAGACTGTAGCATTCCAAACACAGGGGCTTCCTCAAATTGATGCTGAATCTCCCAAGATCTCCTACCTCGCTGGCGATTGTACGCTTCCCAGTCTCGGGCTCGATGCGGCCGTCCACGAGGAAATCTGCGACACAGTAACAGAAATAATTCACAATGGTAAGCCAAGTTGTATGTATCTCCCAGAAAACGTCCTGATGTATTCCCAGCTTGGGCGGTGAACTTCCTGCTACCGCTTTCCTCTTTCCGACCTCTTCTTCAATCGCTGCGGAATATCTTGGACTTTGCACTATCTTGCGAGCAGACGCACCCGCCAAAGTTCTTGTTTATGAGTACCATCTCAGTTGCACGTCGTAAGTTCGCAACTGCGGGTGCAAAGTACACATATTCATTCAATGTATGTAGGCTGGACGGATGCGACGATTGTCCCCGCCCAAGTATTACCCGATCCGTTCCCCGCAATCGGCATGGGGTACAGTGAATCCAAGTGGATCGCGGAGCAAATGATACACTTTACGCGGGAGACAAGCCCGCTTAAACCAGTCATCGCTCGTTTAGGCCAGCTGTGTGCATCGTCCGCCGAGGGAGGGGGAAGATGGAACCCGAATGAGTGGTTTCCACTTATTGTCCGGTCTGCCGCAACGACGGGGTCGCTGCCTCTGCTCACCGGTGTATGTCTTCTCGCGCAACCCGATATCCTGTCTTGCTCATGGGCCTGCCAATTAGGACGTCTCTTGGATCCCGTTGAATATCGCAGCCTCGGCAGTTCTCGATTTGATCAACGCCCCACCCACATTCGAGTGTGCCAATATCGTGCATCCTCACCCAGTAGCCTGGACGACAATCCTCAACCCATTGGCGGAGACGCTCAGCGTCCCCATCGTACCATACTACGAATGGGTGGAAAGTCTTCGCAGGGTTGCTGAGACAGACGCGGCCCGAGAGACTCCCGCAATCGCTCTGTTGGACATATTTATGTCTCAGAGAGGCGGCTCAGTCTTTATTGACGGTGATCAGAAATTCGATCTCGAGAACACCCGCACCGCGTCCCCTGCATTTGCGAAGGATTTGGTGCCGCCTTTGGCTGCCAAGGATGTATCGGCATGGCTTCAGTACTGGAAAACGGCGTGAGGAAAGGCGGACACAATTTAGAAGGACTACCTAGATCCAGTTCGATATTTGAGTATATACATATATGTTCCAGTAGCCATCCGATAGTAAGCTGAGCTGAGGGCCATGTTTCATTCCACAAGCCCAAGCGTTGAACGGGACCAGCGGGAGCCTCAACGAGCCCCCTATGAGTCAGCTTGGAGTCAGCCAAAGTCAGCCCGCGGCTGCCCTCCTTCCCAAGCCCTTCCTCGAGTCCTCGACCCGCTGGCTGACTAACTCACCGACTCCGGTGCAGGGGTTCAAAGTTGAAAGTATCCTCGCGTCGGGCCGGGCTTTTGCGACACTGTACATCCAACGACCGTGATGTGATGATGGTTGTGGCAAAAAGAAAAGAGACAGCTTGACAGTGTTTGGCTGCGTCGCCTTTGCGTATGTTGATGCAAGGATCAACGGGCCGAACTCTCTTGCTTCCCACTTCCATAGCCTTTTCATGCTGTGGCTCTACCTGGCTCTATCGGGCGCGGATTCTTGTTCACCAAGGGCAAGCATGGTCTCAACTGGAGTCAAAGTCTTTCCTTCGCATCCCATCTGGTCCCACTGTGAAACTGCGCTGTCAATCGTTCCACGGATGCTTCATACAAACTCGTTCTGTGGGAGAGATGCCCAGATAATTCTGCCCTTCTTGGTTCGATCTGCGCATTAAATCCATCCGAAATACTGCGCACTCACGAAACATAACGATATCAAGAGACGGGACAAGGGCATTATTATTTTTGGCTCGGGATTTTCTTTTGTCTCCGTCCACGTCATGCTATGCGCGCTACCGGGCTATACTTCGACGGCCACAGGGGTTCAGTCCCGGTGTGTCTGTCACATATCATTCCGTGATGACTTGGTCTCTGCAGCGGACCTCGTCGTAATCGTACCGCCCTTGGTAAAGCGATGAGCGGCACAGTATACTCGCCACGCTCTAGCCGATTGACAAAATATGCGGTGTACACTGATCATTCTCGGTGCATTCCGTATTGTTACTACTATGATGGATCAAACAGTCATATCTGACAACGGTATCATCAACGGGTTTCCACAGATGGGCCGCACGGCGTATCTGTCTCCAACGGAGGGCGTGGCGTGGCGACTTCTTAAGGTGTGCCGCGGCCCTGAGTACCAAGTCGCTGAAGTCAAGACGAACTCTGACTGGCAAGTTAACAAACACTGGTTCAAATGTCTAGCAAGAATTGTCCGACTCCTCAAACTTCCGACGATTCACAAGGAGTCAAGTTGGCTCCGTGCCTAGTGATCTCCGCATGCCCGCGTTGGCCCATCCGAACAGTCAGCGTCCTATTGTCTACTGGCCGGTCATCCTTCAATCCCCGTCGGATCGTAATGCATCGCAACCCGAGGCGCGGACATGAATAGCCCCAAACCCGGGGAACCCATCTAAAAATGTATTACTCCGCAGGCTATATAAACCGGTGCACGCAAGCGTGATTAGCATCTCTCACCCAGCTTCCACTTTCACTTTCACTTGCATTATATACACGAGTTGTTGCTATGGATTGGTTCAGCAAAGACCACAAGGACACATATGATGCTGTGCGTTCATATACTCTACCCGTGGCGTCGCTCATTGGCGCTGACAACACCCTCGTTCCGTCTAGTTCGCCGCTGAAAACGCCAAGCCGCACCACGAGGCCAAGTTCACGCATGAGTTAATTGCTGGCGCCGCGTCGTACGAGGTATGCATGCTATCGCCAGCTGAAATTCCGGACCGTGTGCTCAGTGTACATGTCGTGTGTCCCCCGTCCCCAGGCCGCGAGGGCGTACGAAAAGCACTGCGAGAAAAACGGCAAGCCCCCCAGCCATGACAAGGCAAAGGCCCTCCTCGCAGGCTTCGCCGGCGCCTTCGTCGACAAGATGGTCGAGAGCAAGGGTGTGCGTACCAATTTTCCCTCATCGTCTACTCCAGTGCTGAATGCTGTCCGTTTGAAGCTCGACTATTTAGACACCGCGAAGTTGAAACATGACGGTGTGTACCTCATGCGGCATTCCCATTTCCATATAGTCGCTGATGGACCGGCCGTCTAGCCCATGAGCACGCAAAAGAGAATCTTGCAAACGACTATGGGCACGAAAAATATGATCGCAAGGAATACAACTCTGACAACCACAATCCCCGCGAGATCGAATACGACAACAGCAGATTCAACTACGAGGGGGGCCAATTTAAATACGACGATCAAATCGTGGATTGAGTAGAAGCCGCGACGCAAATTTTGTACCCAACTTGTATCAGAATCATCTTCAGAATTATAGCATGCAATGTCAATGAAAATTGACCCTTGCTTGCCCTTTGCTTCTGGACCATCATTCCTGGAGGCTACACCCAAGTTGTCTTGTTATTGGCACAAGACCTGGATGCTTCCCAGGTCAGAGCGCCGTTCCAAAAATGATGGGGCAGGATATGCTGGGGCCACAGGGGATTTGTTTCCGCAGGTAACAAAAAGGCCCTAACCCGGAATTGAACCGGGGACCACCTCGAAGCGAGTGAAATCCCTAACAAGGTATCATACTACTAGACCATCAGGGCGATGTAGTGCGTCCACCGGCTGGCCATCAGGAAGTGCCTGCAGCAACCTTGGCAAGACTCACTTCTCGATCCAACCCGACCATCCCGGTCCCTGCGTAGTCTCGCACGATACTCCAAGTACCCCGGAAAATACTGAGGGCGATGCGTGCTCTGAATATCTCTCCGAGGATCATGAGCGATCGAAAATCAACCAACAAGGTACATTTTGTCGGTAAACTCCGTCTCGATGTCTTCGTCGTTTATGTGTCTGCACCACGCCATTCTTGGCCGCTGTTTAATCTGTTCGGACTGACTCGTGTACACAATTAGATGGTAATTATAAGTCGTCCTTACCAAGCAAGAGGAATTTGTGTGCTGACAAGTTACTATATAGACTGCGACGAGCTACGATGGTCGGAAAAAGGTATCGGTGTGACATATGTACCTCGAGCCTTCATAGTAAAGGGTCAAGATGTAAACGGCACTGGCATTGGCATGTTAACACGTTTGTCTTTCGTGCGCATCGCGGACAGGAAAGGGATAAATCATCGTCCATCCTTCTTAGCGCCGAAATTCAATATTCCCCCCTACACCTGCCATATTCTAGCGGAGCGAGAGGTTAGCGAAGTAGGAAATGTAACATGCAACACACGTACAGAGTCGCCCAATCCTCAGCTCGCCAATCATGTCACAGTTCACCAAAATCGCCCGTACGCTACTCTCCAACTCTTCCGGAGGGATAGAGGCTTCGAATAGCTCTGATGCTATATTGAGCTCTATGGCTCGGAGCCTGGGAAATGCCGCGTGATTTACGGTGCTAATCAGGCGTCTCAGTGCGACCCCGATAAGACCATCGCCGTAAGCGGAACTGCATCTCACATTCACAACGAGGTGCTCGACGGAGGCGGACCGGAACACTGCTGCAACTGAGGCCAATTTAGTACGCATGTACTCGGGGCTGGTGTTCATCGTCAGGTGTGTCAGGGCATGAAGGTTCCCTAATGTCATACGAGGGGGACGGCGGTCGAAATCCCAACGATTACCAGTGGCTGGGAAAAAAACCCGAATTAATAGCCGCAGAGAGCAGAGAGAAGTTCACGTACATATCGTGACAATTTTTAGTGTTGAACGCGAGGGGATGAGCAGTTCAGAGACCGAGTAGAACAGGCTAGTGCCATCGTAATCGAGCTTCCGAAGTCCGGTCAAGTCCAAGCAGCACATGGGACGAAGGAGCCATTGAAAACGTTCCGAGAAATCCCAAGGTGGTTCTAATTTTGGGTCGCGAATGCATAACGAGTTGGTTTTGATGCGCCGAGGAGAAATTGGGAGTCCACCCTCGGACAATATCGCTACGGTATCGAGGACAAGGGAGTCGAACTCTGTGGTGCGTTTCTCGAAGAGGCGATCAAGGTCGTACATGTGCCGAAAGCGCAAAGATACCAGGCTGAGACGGCGAATGGTCGGCAGACCGAGAAGGCTCGCCGCCGCTGGAAACGCAATAGCCTTTGCGGTGGTTGTGTGGCGAGCCCCAGGGTCTCCGATTAGCGCGAGCTCCTGGAGATTCGGCATGTGCATGTGCAGTGCATACAGCCGGGCGAGCACAGTCTGTTCGAGGCGGACGTGGAGGCAGCGGATCAAGAATGTGAGATGAGGGGACGTCTGTAGAACCGAGAAAAGCAGCTTGCAGGCTGGTTTATCTGGAGCTGGAACCACTGCATCGCCGAATATACGGGGCCGCACGGCCAACGCAAAAAATTCGCCCAAGAGCTTATCGACGCCATCATCGATGAAGTGGCAGCTACCCAGAACTGGTTTGACCCCCTAGACCGCAAGAGCCTCAAGGCCTCAAGGCGTGTGCCCTAGTGGCGCGCACATTCCTCGTACCTTCGCAGCGAAAACTCTTTCAGTCTCTCACGTTGAAAGTGATGTGCCCGGGCCTTACCCAGGTGGCCTCCGGGTTAGCGGTGGCGCCACACATTTGGTCCTATATTCGCGATGTCAACGTCGATAGCTACTGGGGATGCGCGTGCAGCTTTTGTGGGCACAGTTACTCCTACGATGCTGCCGAAACCGATACCGCATTGGCCAGAACATTCCCGCTCCCCAGCCGGGTGCGGCGCTTTGTCATACAGGACAGAAACCGGTGGGATCTGACCGACGAATTACGCGACGGACTCGTTTCAATCATGCGTCTCCCCACCCTCCGCTGCATCGGCTTCGTTCACTGCAGCGGCGTCCCTGCATCCTTGGTCCCTCATGCCTTGACCAGGTATCAGCAAGTTTCTTTCGCAGACAGCGACTTCGACCACACGAACACCGTATTCACCACTCTGCCCCCCATATCCGTGGACCGCTCCGCTGCCCCTCTGACTCGTCTGGCAGTTGCCTCCAGGCCAGACGCCAAGCACACCATAATCACCGATCCGACGATGATCGCACATATGGAGGGATCCTTGCAGCACATCCAGCACCTGACATTAGGCGTACGTCCACCAGGATCCCTCAACGGGGCTTCGCAGATAGCGACCATGTGCGCAGACTCACTCCAGCATCTGGTGATAAAATTCGATGGTGCGTTTATGAACGTTTGATGAGTACCTCACCATGTTCAAGTTGCTCCAGAGTACCACGACAATCCGGTGGACTTGCCTAGGATTCCAAAGCTCCGTTTCCTGACGCTACAGGCCGAGGTCAAGAAACACCGCATCCCGTACTCCTTGATGGAGGTCATGGCCACCCTCCCAGACCGCGTGCCCAACGTGCAAGTCGTGACCGTCATGGTCGATGCGCAACATGAGGACGAACTTATGCCTGTTCGGCACCATCCCATTACGGACAACGCTCTGAAACGGCTACCGCGACTGCGGGAGGTCAATTTTGATATATCTGGGTATGTGAGACCATCGCGGTTTGACGTGACCCAAAAACTGCCTATGGCCGGCGAAGCAGGCCTGCTGTCATTCACATTCTCCACCTCTGGTCGGGACATCCATGACAGAGTCCATAATCCGATGCGATACTTCTCTAATTAGGGTTACGGTTGCCTTGAAAAGAGATGTGCGCATCGGCAGACATCCCTGATAATTCATAGACGAGTCACGAAATGCAACCTTACAAATTGCAATCCATTGTGGCAAGCAAATGTGTGGGGGTACACTATCCTTTTTGTAAATAAGGCAGTAACAGACGATGAATTCATCCGTCCAATGCAGATTTTATAGCAGTGCAACCTATTCACCGGATTCAAATCCTCAACGCGAACGGCACTAACTTGGTATAATTCGTGTACGTGCTTCGCGAAAAAGGGCAAATATTCGACATCGAAACGCGGCTCGGTGGAGGTGTCCATGCCTGCAAATGATGGGTCTGTAATCTCATAATTTAGCAGGAATCGCCCGTTCGACTCGGGCCCGAGCCGCTGTCTTCAACAGCCTTGACTTTTTCTTCCCCACTAATTCTATTACCGCTTTGAACCGGCGGTTCAGTATTGCGGTTGGAAAACTCGGCTGCAACAAATTCCACGGCGCACCAAGTCAAATAATATTCCCCAAGAATGTTATGTATTCATTCGCACAAAGTCCCTTTGTATTCAAAGTTTGGCACCACCCACCACTTTACGCTTCTCTTCCGCCTCCCGCTCCGCTTCCAAGCTCACCCACTTGAGCTCATACATCCCCTCCCTCTTCGCCCACTCCGCGTCGCTCCACGTCGGCAGCACCCTCGCCAACGCCGGATCCACCCCCTCAATTGCATCGCGCAGCCCCTGCGCGTACGCCTGCTCGTCCGCGCCCAAAATATGGTACGCCACCAGCGACGACGCCTCCCTCCCTTCCCTCCCTTCCCTCCCCTGCCCATCCTCCCGTAGCCGCCGCACCTTCTCCAGCCTCCCCTGCTCGCCCGCGAGCCGCGCGGGCAGCGCCGCGGGGATGCGCAGCCGGCCCGCAAAGACGAGCGCGAGCCACGTGCTGGCGACGTCCGCGAGCGTGAAGGGCGTGTACGACATGACTGCACCGACGAACGCGAGCGTGGGCGTGGGCGCGTAGAGGATGTGGTTGTACAGCCCCGGGATGCGCGGCGGGGCGGTGTGCGCGGAGGTGAGCGGCGTGAGCATCTGTCTGCGGTGGTGTAATGCCGATGCGGATGCGCAGGGGAATGCGGATGCGGGGTGGAGGACGCGCACGAAGGGGGCGGAGGCGGCGCTGTAGCCCGTGCCTAGGATGACGGCGTCGATGTCGGTTAGGGTGGAGCCGTCGAGGAGCTCGAGGTCGAGTTTGGTCGTTGATTTTACGATGTAGCGCGTTATGGGCGGGACGTCGAGGACACGCTTGTCTGGGAGGAAGGCGAAGCGCCGGAGACCTGGGCGCCGGATGGAGCGGTAGACCGGCGTCTGCGCTACAGATTTGAGTTGTGCTGCTATGTCGTTGCTGGAATTGGCGTTTCCGACAACGACGACGCGCTGCAGAACTCATTATCAGATTCACGAATCTCATGTGAAGAACGGAAACTGACCTTGCCGTCGTACCCTACAGGTCCGTGCCACGTCTGTGCATGCGTCGCGAGACCCGCCGCACGCGCCTCCGCGAGACCAGGAGTAGATTCAGGCCACGATGGATAGCTATACCACGAAGTAGCAACCACGACCGCGTCCCAGACCTCCACACTCTCCTCGCCGTTCTTCCCCGCACGCCAGTCGCGCGTTGTGACACTCCAGCCGCCCGCGTCAGGCAGCTCGTCTACCCAAACAACCTCCGTCGACAATCGGATCTGCCCACTAGCCAGGAAGGGCGCAGCGAAACGCCGCAGGTACGCATAGGTGTCTGCAAGACTCGGATACGGATGGATCTTGGATTCTGGCGCGGGGAATGGGTGGTGTGAGAATGAGAGATATTCCGCCAGGACGTTGCCCACGAGCGCCGGATACGCAGGGGAGGGCCAGAACGGGCGATTGCGTGGAGTGCCTGGCTTTGGTGGATCCTCGAGATACCTGGTGAGAGTTAGAGACGCGGTTAATCGGATGCACCCGCGTTCGACTTACCAGACGCCTCCGATGTCGTCTCGTCGTTCCGCGAGTACCACCTCTTCGAATTCCCCCCCTTCAACGAGATTCCGGAGGGAGACTAGTCCGCAGGGTCCGCCACCGACGATGAGGATGCGGCGCGGCATTGGGGAGAGCACGGTGGTCATTGCGAAGTGCGATCGGAGTCAATATTTTTTGCGTGCTATCACGTCAACGGTCTGGGAGATTCGAGGTTTGTTCAGGCCGTTCAGATTCGGACGATGGGAGGTCTGGGAAGGTCGAGACACAACTGAAGCAGAGGAGGGCTAGATGGATGTTTGAGGCGGCCTTTAGAGAAAAAAAAACAGATTTTCTTGAGATTTTCTTCAAAGTTCCCGGTCACCCGGTGCGAATGAGCGTGTGGTAGAATCACGGTGAGTGTTGGCAGAGAGCTCTGGATGATGCGATTAGTACATGAGCTGCTTTCCCATTTGCGGCGACAGTGAAGGGAGAGAGTCTGACAGAGCCAGGACCAAGGAGGGACCAAGGACAGATGCGGAAAGACGCTAGCGCGATGATCCGCCGCACTCACGTGCCCAGACGCGTCGCGCTTTGAAGGCACAACAAGGACAAAGCTTGCCTAGGTCCGCCGCCAATCCATAATCGAGTTTCGATGGTTGGAATCAATTACTCCTGCTGTTCGAACCCTTATCCACGCCGGCGGGATCAATTATAGCCGTCTCATTTGTCTCCGATTAATGACAGTTTTTTTAGCCGGAGCTATCCCTGAAAAGTAGCCATACCGGCAAGGGAATATTAGGAGTAACATTTCCTCGCAATTACAAGTAAAGATCTGTGAGACTCTTGCACAGCTTTATCGTTCTTCGCACTCTTACTCTATGGCTCTCCGCTTCCTGTATACCAATCAATCTCAACCAACCAAATTTCCCTCGAGTCCTGACGTCTCTCAAATTGAAATGCAAGCCAACATCTCTGCACATGACTGTCCCTGGTCAAGACTCAAGGACTGCCCTGACTAACATTTTCGTGGTGTCGTTTCCCTCCGGCTCATTTGATTTACGAAACCGCTCAGGACTCCGGTTCGACTCTGGCTTGAGCCATACCATGCTTATGATGTTAACCTTTTTTGGACATTTTGCCCACTCATGAGCAATCACGGTGAAGACTGGGCTCGTCTTTGAACTCTACGCATGAATCTAATTGGTTCGGTCGCGAGTTGTCTCCATGTACCGAATGTCCCCGGTTTCAACCCGAAACATTGCGCGGCAAGCGGTTCGCGACCTCATGAGTTCTTATCTATTTCAGCCGACACTCGGAGGAGACTCGCCTCTATAAATCTATTCCTCAGCGATGATAGGATGCCGACCTCCGATGAGTTCCTCGCGAGACGCCGTTCATAAATATGCCTCCGTATTCAATTTAGAAGCGAAGTCAATACCGGCTCGGTTGCGGACGGTCCGTGCCTGCGGTACTTGACATGTGGGAAGCGTAATCCACTATGCAGGAGTCCCCGTTCGACTCGGGTCCGAACCATAGGATGTAGACTTTGTTGAGCCTTGGCTTTTTGTCTTGTTATCAAAACCAAATAATTTTTGCGGACGTAGTAAAACACCAAAAGCCCGATTCCATTCACATCCTTGATTTCAATCCCTCGACAATTGAACTGGCTGGGCAAGAGGAGCACGACGGCAGAATTAAAACTTCCACGGTGGAAGTGAAGCGAATAATCGACCCGACTTCTGTGGAAGGACTCTTCGAGTCAACCGCAGTGATGTCCTGCCTGCCATACGTTGAAACCATATCAAGCCAGAGCTTCGAGTATGCCGCCGTGGCTATCACAGAGGATCGTATCTTGGGAATGAAGGTCTGTGCCATAAGTTTGTCGAACAATTTCTGAATTCATCACCAACCCTATGATTATGACCCTCAAAACCGCGGTCCATAGATATTCTAACCTTCCCTTGATGACATCAAAATTATATGGAGTACAAGTCTCGTTTTGTGAACAGCGTAAAAAAGGGAGACAAGTACGGAATAACAAAGTTGGTGGACAAAACACTCTTGTGTCCCGAATTCAAGTCCAAGCAGTCTACATATTATCCTGAGGATTGAAGCTTGGAGATCCTCAGTCTGGAATGCCATCCAGAGCGTCTCAACCATTCTTTATCTCCCCCTCCTGTCTCTGCTGCTGCTCTTTCTCGACAAGGGCGTATGTCTCATTGACAGTCGTCGCCATCGGTATTTCCTTCATGAGGAAGCTGAACAACAAACCCAGCCCCGAGATGCCCACCATCGTTTGCCAGATCTTCGCCATGCTGTCCGCAAAAGCTGCGCGAACCTGGGTGCGCAATGGCTCCTCCAGCGTCCGTATCACAGGGATTGCCGCATACGCGATCTCAAACCCGGGAGGGAATTGCGCCACAAAGGCGGCAGGAAGGGTCTTTTGTAGCGAGTTCTTGGGGACCTTGAGCAAAAAATATGATAACGGATTGTTACGATTACCTGCAGAATCGTGCTTGAGATTGTGAGCCCCCATGTCTGCAGAATCGCGTCAATGTAGGTACGAGATGGGCGGTTTGACTGGAATACCTGGGCAAAGGCGCGCGTGAACGAAATGAGTGCAAGTGCGCTTGCAGCTCGGTTTGTTGGCAGAGGAGCCAGCAACGGGAACACGGGCCCCTCAAACTTCCATTGATGTGTGTGTGTGTGTCAGAGGATAAATGAGCCAAAAGAATGTTCACGCACGAGTGGACCTACGCCGAGGGCGGTGAGTATCTGGAACCCGACCCATTGTGCAGTGGAGGTGTCGGCACGCATGGTGCTAATTAGCCCGAAACCAAGAACGCTAATACACCAGGCAGCCCAGTTCACGAGGCGGTATTTCTTCATATAGGTAATGCACAGCATCGCGAGGAGGCCGAATATGGTGGCGGCTAGTACGGCGGGCAGAAAATAAACCGCGGAGCGGATGGGAGTCGCACCCAAGCACGCTTGAAAAAACACTGCATAGATGATTACGCTGTGAGTCGTCGGACCGGTTGCGCTGCAGCATGGATTTACCTGGGAGATAAAATAGCATTGCTGGAGGCAATTCAGCGCCGATTAATGAGGACGGAAAATTAACGGGTACCAATTGTGATCATTCCATGGGTGATCTTGGTCAACAGCCTGGAATTGATGAGGCAATTTCAGAAATAGTCATGGAGCGGTGATTATTACTCACGCACTGACCGACGTACGATTGCTCACGATGTCGTGTGCGATCGCCGGCCAAGCAGCGAACTTTGCCTCATAGACGGCAAAGACAACAAGGAGGAAGAGCCCGGTGACCAGTGGGGAGAGTACCTGGGCGGAAACCCAGTCGTACCGGATACCTCCCCACGTCAGGCCAATGTTGGCGAGTCCCGTTCCCGTGATAACTAGCGCATTGCCGCTAGACAAAATTCAGTCGGGTGAGACGCGGAACGGAGAACATACACCCAGTCCACTTGCGCCATTTTTTGTCTGATGGATCCCTCCGGCCGCTTGACAGAGAGAAACACAAGGACCAGCACAAACGCGATGGCGCCAACTGGGATATTGACATCTGGGCGAGACGCGTCAGATATGGTACGTGCAACTCCAAACAAGAAACAATAACAAAATAGCCAGCGCCATGAGTTACCACCCTGTGCCACCCCTCCTCCCTTGGGATGCTCAATCAGATAGGGCCGGAACTCAAAGGGAGGGGAAACTATACGATAAGAGGTCCAGTGAACTGGCCAAGAGACGAATCAGAACTGTCAACTTTGGCAGATTAAGATGTGTAGACTTACAGATGCGATAGCCCAAGCCATGCCGAAGAGTCCTTGATACAATCCACGTTCCGAGAGAGGCACAAGATCCGCAGTGATTATGTCCGCGAGCGTAAAAATTCCGCCGCCGCCAATGCCTTGATGCGTGTCAGCGAAGCCACAGATATCGATGTTGGTGAACTATTCATCTACCTTGAATAGCTGGAAAGTGATATTCGAATTAGAGCAGAAACTCCAGTGCCGAAACTTACTGCGAGCACCAATCATCATAGGCTGTCCAGACAAAAGAGAGTTGGTGTGTATCGTTTTGACGTCTGAGAACAAACGAACCATGTTTTGCGCCGCGCCGGCCAGGGCGCTTCCCACAACAAAGGACGCGATACTGACAAGCATGATCCATTTTCTTCATGAGCATGAGTCAGTGCATACACAAAAAATCGACAACCGGAATCGAACCGTCCAAACACGTCCGCGAGATTTCCGCCCAAAGGAATAAATGCCGTGCTAGAGAGGGCATACGCAGAGCCGACCTGGGCTGAATCAGCGCCCGTCGATTCGTTATAAATTGAACGAAGTGCGCACCCATATATAATCGCCTCTGTCATCGTGTAGTTCGGCCGCGATGGTTGGCAGGGCTGTTCCAACAGCAGTGGAATCGAGCGCACTCAGGAAGGACGATGTCAGCAAGGCGATGATGCACATCCAAAATGCGCGGCTTTTCGGCTCAGACTTTGATGGTTTCTTGGAATCGAGGGCGTGCTGCGGGTATGCCTCGGGCATGGGCACGCCACTGAGAGTTGTCACCGTCGTATTCGAGATGAGTTTTTCGGGTTGAGCAAGAGAGACATCTGCACTCCCTTTCGGCGACACCTGTATACCCGAAATATCCAAGGACCCCTACGCAGTTGTGGTCTTAGCATGTCATGACGACTTGCCTGCATCCAACTCACCTTCTCTCCATCTCCTAAGCTGGCAGAATAGCTTGCCATGGGGAATGATTACTTCGGAGGGCGATGGTAGCTGAGGAAAGTTGGAGGAAAGAGAGGCTTGGGCTGCCCGCGTCCGGACCCACAAAGCCCTTACATACAGCCGCGCAGCGCGTGGCACGGAGGAAATGCCGCGAGGACTCAGCGCTCCGTAGTTTGATGTGAGCTGGTGTTGCATCGTCTTCTAGTCTCATTTCCCGACGGTCTGACACGCCAGCGCTCCCAAATTGGGATGTAGTGACAGTCGGGAAATGGGACTAATCGTCTTCTGGAGTTTGACCAGTTTCGCAGTTGGGTCACCTCGGGGAAAAGCCCGAGAGTATGAAATCGAATCCAGCTAGTAAAAGCCAGGGATTCTGAAGGAGATATTGAGCATGGGTGCCTAGAGGAGAGTAGTCGTTTCTGAATAGGGTATCGCCGCTACTAGTGGTGGTCTCCATCGGATCCAGGAACTCCTTGGGAACTCCGGACTCGGAGTCCGATTGGAATCAAGGACGGCCGACGCAGTAACATCCGGAGGGTAAGGAGATATTGGGAGTCGTACGAAGTCATTGCCCATGTAGCCATTCCCAGATATCGGTAATTCGCCTTTCGCGACATGGAGGAACATCTGGAAACACATTCTGGCCGGATAGACATTCAGTTTCCACATAGACCGGGGAGTTCTAGCACAGACACGTACAGACCGATAGACCACTGATAGACCGCTACAGACACGGTCACGTTGCGATAGACACGGCTAGAGATCGAAGTCTCGCTTAGTCGCGCGGAGCATGCGTCTTTTCAGACCATCACGTCTATTCCCATTATCCGGAGATCGCAATGTCGCGATGTCCACATTTCAACACCGCTTCCGCCTCGAGGTCAACCCAGAGAAACAACTGAGAAATTTACTAAGTCCCTTGCCGACCGGCGTTAGGGACACGTATAAAAGGCGCGCGGTTCCGCTGACTACGCTATATACTCTCTCTTTCTCCGTTCACCCCTTTGCCCTCTTTGCTGTCGAGCTTCCTCTTGTCCCGTCAATTTCAACAACCAATACGGGCTTGTCACTCATCCCGCTACCATAGGTACGCTGCGTTCGAAATCTCTTGCTAACCAGATTTTCCGTTATGTACGACCTCGGTGGCCGTTAACGTTGTCGCAGACTCGCAGCCCACCCAACGTCGTCGACAATTTGAAAATTTGTTTTGTTCAACGTCGTGGCCTAGAGTTACTGAGTATCATCCGTAGTCTCGCGGATTGCAGTAGTTCTGTGTAGAATAAATCCATAGTTGCCTGCCAATAAAATTGCTGTCCTTCTTCTATCTCGTTTGACCCCGATTAATCATTGCTTGACAACGACCACTGCAACGAGACGAAATCACGGAAATGATCGTCGTTTGATCTTTTTTACGCGATGCTGGCATCTGTCTATGGCTGTCTATCCGTCTATCCCACTATTGGTCTAAGCGGTCTATCGCGGTCTACCATAGACTCAATAGAGACCCGCTGTCTATGGGTGTCTAAGATAGACAGGGGGCAGTCTATCCGTCTATTTCTTCTATTTGGTCTAGCATAGACCGCCATAGACATCGGGAATTTTCCAGATGAAAGAGGTAAGCGCTGATCCGCACCTCACATAGACAAAGCCAGTGCAGCCAAACAATAGCATACATACTCCGTTTTTTTCTTCTGTCGACTTGACTGTCACTTGCTGCCCAGTTGCTGCCCAGTGCCAGCCGTCGTCCGCTTTCATTATTCAACTGAAGAACATCCCATTTGGCATCCAGCGCTCAGCCCTTCAAGATCCAGTCCAATCTAATGGATCGATTCAGACTGCCCAGTGCCCAACGACTGCCAGCGAAATGCGAGTCCGCCAGAAATTATCGAAAAATTCTGATGAGATCGAGCAAGAGATTTTGAGGCGATCAAGTCACGTCCACTCCGCGTCTTCAATCGTGGCCACTGCACCTGAATCTCCATACTGCACCTCACGGTGTGATTCTCATCAGACCTCATCATGGCGGCCGCCGACGCGCGAGGCCAAAATCATCTTCCAGTTACCGGCTCCAACTGGTGATTCTATTCGCAAAATCCCCGTTAATACAGTTGAATTGATAACCCTCTGCTTGTCCCGCAGTCCTTCCGCCGCATACCAATTTACATCCCGGGGCACGTTTCTCCGCAACGACAATAGAGTGGACCCACAGAGGACGTGGCCTTGAGGCTGAGGGGCTCGCTCTGCCGGTGCCGGTGAGCGGAGACTATGAGCGCCCTGGACAGTGGGCTGGCAAACTAGTACTACAGCGGGACTATTGATGGTGCAGGAGAGGCTCTTTCCCTGCCCTTTTCTCATAACCATTCGGGTGCTCCAGACTCGGATAACCGTGATAGTACCCGGGCTCCGGCCCAAACCAGTGGACACACCAAAGGTAAGGGATGTGTGCGCCATATAGCAATGCCGTCGCCTTATCAGGATGGTGGAGTAGATGCGAACAACGGACGTGGTTCGACTTGAAGCTGTGACGCCGAGGTATACGCCGAGGTGTATGTCCCCTGCATTTTGTTTTGCGGGTCCGAATTCAGGGTTAATTATTCCGCTAGTGGACAGTATTCGTCACCAAGTTCCCTACGACTACATCGTAAGCAGTTTCTGAGCGCCATGTCTAGTTCTCCTTCTGCTCCTATCGCCAGAAACGCCCGAACCGCGGAGCCAGAGCGAAGATCCAGCGAGAACGATGGTCTGCGCCCGCTCCCGCCCGGGGCGGCGCGCGCGATGGACCCACATGCGTATTGGGGGGCACACGCTGCGCTGGCGAGCCCTGCGAGCGAAATTTGGCCCAGTAGCTTCCATTTCCTCGACACAACTCAACGAGGAAACCCGGAGGAAAAGCATCGCGATCTACGCTTCTGGCTTATATTCGTCTCGCTCTGCGTCTGCAGCTTCCTCACTGCTATCGAAATTGTGAGTTCTTCGATGTTCTGCTCCTGTCGCTCTCATCCGCCGGAAGGGATCTATAACGACGGCGCTGCCGACAATTGTCGATGAGCTTCACGGAAATGGGTTCATCTGGGTGGGCTCGGCATTCGCGCTCGGATCTACGGCGCTCATCCCCTTTGCAGGCGGAGCGGCACAGGTACGTCGGGATTTGGATCTGGACCAAAATATCCACTCATCGTCCCAAGATATTTGGACGGCGCCCAGTTCTCCTCGGGTCGCTGCTGCTATTCGCACTTGGTAGCGCTGTATCCGGCGCGGCTCGTAGCATGAACATGCTGATTGCTGGAAGGAGTGAGCACTAAACATACAGGAGGGCAAAACAAATTGATTCTCTCCACTAGCCATCCAGGGTCTTGGTGGCGGAGGGATAATATCCCTGACGCAAATAATTGTGTCGGATTTGGTTTCTTTGCGAGAAAGAGGGACGTTCAACGGCTTGATATCTATGTAAGCTCCTTGTTGTTTCTGAACATGAGGACTGAGGATCACCCAGATCGTACTCTATTGGGGTTGGAATCGGGCCAGTCGTCGGTGGGAGCCTGGCCTCCACCGGCCAGTGGAGGTGGCTTTTTTGTGAGTGTTACTCACAACCAAGAGCACCTCACTGAGCACCCGTAGACCTTAACCTTCCCATATGTGGCTTGGCAGCTATTCTGGTTTTCTTTTTCCTCCGTCTCCGTACCCCGCCGGGCACGTTGCGCGACAAATTCACGCTCATTGATTACTTGTGGGTGCTGTGTTCGAAGGGTAATAGCTCACTAACCGCATGCAGCGGAACCCTGCTTCTTGTTGCGGCGACAACATCCACCGTCATAGCCCTAACTTGGGGTGGAATCCAATTTCGTTGGAGCTCCGCAAATGTCCTGGTCCCCCTCATTCTTGGCCTTCTTGGAATAATTGCATTCTTCGTGTACGAGGGTTTATACGCAACGCATCCTTTAGTGAGTCAGCCCTCCAATAGCTCGCATTATTTCGATTTTTATCGGAATAGGTGCCGTTTAGCGTTTTGTCCACACGCACGGGTCTGAGTGGTTACGCCCAGACCTTCCTTACCTCCATGATTATGATGATTCTCAGTTGTAAGGATTGGTTCCCACCTTGACTATACCTGTTGAATAACGGTCCCCCTTGATTCAGATTACAGCCAGGTCTACTGGCAAGTGTGCTCGGATGTTTCATCAACCGGTTCGGGTGTTAATGGTCTGGGGTTGAGTTTCATTGCCGCACCTATGGGCCTACTCGCCGGAATCATTCCAAAAGACAAACTCGTACCGTGTGCCGATCGCCTTCGGCTGGACGATGATGATCCTGGGGATGGGCCTTCTCAGCACTGTCAACGCAGACACAGGACGAAGCGTATCCATCGGTTATACGGTCATCGTTGGAATTGGGATCGGAGTCCTCATTCTGGCGTCCTACTTCCCCGTCCTGGCACCGATTAGCGTTACCCAGAACGCGCAAGCACTTGCTCTGTTCGTGTTTGTTCGCAATTTCTCCCTGGTAAGCTTGCTATTCGATTTTTATATGTCGCGTATTTATGTACCATTCATCAGGTCTGGGGCATCACCGTCGGCGGGACAATTCTTCAGAACGAACTCCAGAAACGCCTCCCCGCGGACTTTATCGCACAATTCCCCGGCGGGGTGGAGATTGCCTACGCAGTGATCCCTGTTATACGCACCCTTGACGAACCTCTTCGCACAGAGGTCCGTGTCGCATTCGCGGAGTCATTGAAAGTGGTATGGTGGACGACAACGGGAGTCGCTGGTCTCGGCGTCCTCGCGTGCCTCTTAATGAAGCACTACCAGTTGCACACTGCCGTAGACAACGAGTGGGGAATGGAAGAGATCGAGAAGCAGAAAATGGGAACAAACTTGTAGTCTTGAACTTTGTTCCTTTCCGACCTCCGGTTGTTATCTGTTTGATGTTCAAAGAGCTACGGTCTTGTCCTGTTATCCATGGGGGCGTATTATTCCTCAATAAAATCCAATGTCACTACTTCAGCAGAGCAGTCTGCCGAAAGATTTGACTCTCCGCTCGAATAAAGGGCGAAGGTAATTACAGCTCTTGTAACTGCCAACGCGCTTTTATTCGATGCCATTATTTGGTCGTGATTGCCCCAAGTTAGCTCACGCGTCGGTCACGCACGCTTCACGTGCTTTCCAGGCTTTCCTCCCACTTTGTGCATCGCGCTGCGTCGACTCAGAGTGTCAGACAAATGGCGGCCGTGAGGCCCTGAATCCGAGTGAATTGAAGACGGGTGAGAGCTGAGCTCCCCGGCGCAATGTGAGGTCCTGGTGAGGATACCCAAGGTCGTAGGAGGAGACGACGCATCCTGACCAGGATCCCCAGTGAGATTTAGGAGGCGACGTGGCAGAACCAAGGCAGACGTTGTAGAGTGGAATGAAATGCCGATGTATAGTATGATTTGATTGAGACTTGAGCGTGCAGCTTGAATCTGGAGACGGCGCGGAGATGCGAAAATATCATGAGATGGAGTTCGAGAATGGGAGGGAGGACCGCGACATAATGCCGTGCCTGAATCAAAGGATGTGAATCCGAAATGTTGTTGGGATGCCGGACTAGGAGTTCCGAGATGGAAGACACAGATGAAGATTCGACCTAGATTGCAATGACAAAAGACGAGGTGTGTTAGGCTGTGGGATGCGAAATATGGCGAAATTTAACGAGGACTGTGGACAGGGATGACGGCGGGTAGCCATTCGATAGAATTTGGGCTGCAAAAGTGGGATGAGGTTGGGGTTATTGTGTGTCTGCGGGCGGCAAAATTGTGATAAAGATGGGTTCGTTGCGAGTGTGATGCAGATTAGGATGTGGCAGACTATGAAGTCTTCGAGACGTTTCGGAGCCGGGATACCTAGCAGAATTTGAGTCGCGAGGTTTGTTGTTTGTGTTTCGTGCCGCTGGGAAGCCGGGAGTCAGAAGCCGGGAGGACGGAATTGCAAAGCGCAAACAGCAGGACCAGATGCAACAAATGCAAGACGTCGATGAAGTGCAGTGATGCCGACACGAGATGTAAATGTAGGATGCAAAGAAAAGGTGTGAGATGTAGCGGTGTACAACGCCACGACATAAGCATTGAATGAGAGGGAAATGCGGGATGGAAATGTAAGGCCATAGAATTCCAGCGGCGAAACATGGCGAGATTTGTGTGCAAAGCTTCGAGTGGCCGCGGATCTGGAACAGCCAGTCAGATTTGAGTTTTGCTATGTGTATTGATGCTGTGAGCTTGGACGCAGTGCTGCGATCGTAGAGTCCCCAGTGAGCGGTAAAAGGCGAGAGTCCAAGCCAGAGGGAGCCGGAGTTGGCAAGCGAAGACAGCAGAACCAGAACCAGATGCAGAGGAAATGAGATGCAGCTGCCGATGCGGATGCACAATGTGGGTGTGGATGCAAGGAACGTGCGTGCAAGGTAGCGGTGTAAAGAAACAGTGATACAGCATGAGATTAACAGAACACGGGATGGGAATGTAAAGGCACGACAGGGGTTGCAGAGCGAACCAAACCAGATGTCGATCGAGGAGGCGCTACGCAGCCAAAATGTGAGTTGAAATGCAGTGCTGCAGATGTGAGATAAAATGAAATGCGGGATGCAAGGAAAATGTGTGAGATATAGCGGAGTGAAAAGCAGCCATATAAGCATGACGAGGAAATGCAGAATGTTGTGGGATGGGAATGTCACGGGAATAAGAGACAAAGTTGCGGAATAAGAGACAAAGTTGTGGGTTGGATGCAGGTTGGATGCAGAGGAAACAACGGATATGATGAATTGCGGGATCGAGCGGGGCGGAAGGATTACCAGAGAAGCGATAGATTCAGAAAACTTGAACAACGGTTAGGTAGAGGACTGCCAGTTTCCGGTACAGAGGATCGGCCCCAGCAAGACGGCAGACAAGTTGAACAGTATGGAGTTGAATGAGAAGCGAAGTAGCGTTTGAGGGATCTTGCGATGTACAACTTGCGATTTGCGGCGCGAGACCTTCAAGAAGAAATGGGGTATGTAATGAGGTAAGCAAAGCGGAGTATTGGGTGATCAAAATGAGCCGCGAAAATGAAAGCCATGTCCTGGGGAACAGGCTGTGAGCTACAGAGTTTTGGGATTGTCGGCGTGGGGGAATGGAGGCACGAAATTGGAGCCAGTAGCCCACAGGAAGGACAAGGGTACAAAAAGTGGGGGGTAGTGGGTCACCAACACGACATAGCGGAGCGAGGATCGAAAGTGCCGCTGGCGGATGAGGAAATGCGATGTGATAGAATTTGAGAGACCAAGTGTGGTGGGGCATGTGGAGTGCAAAATGCGATAGGTAAAAAGTGGCATACAGACGAGAATCTGGCAAAACACCGGTAAAGAAGCAATGTGATGAGGATGACATTGGCAAAATTAAGGGACGTGGATGCAGGTTGAAAGGTAAAATATGATACAGTAAAAGGCGAAAGGCACTGAGAAGAATGCGGGTTGCAGGTTGCAAAAATGTGATGCAAAAGATGCGGGATGGAAAATGCAGGTTGCGGGTTGCGGATTGCAAAAATGCGATGCAGAAAATGCGGGAATGAAATTGCGGGTTGCGGGATGAAGAAATGCGGGTTGCGGGATAGAAAATGCGGGAATGAAAGATGCGGGTTGCTCGGCGCGCATGGAGGCGCGCCGGATAATGCGGGTTGCGGGATAAAAGGTTGCGGGATTAAAGATATGCGATGAAAGATTGTGGGATAAAGGATGCGGGACGAAAGGATGGAAAATGCGGGAATGAGATTGCGGGTTGCCGGATGAAGAAATGCGGGTTGCGGGTTGCAAAATGCGATGAAGAAAATGGGGGATGAAAAATGCAGGTTGCGGGATGAAGAAATGTGCGTTGCGGGATGGAAAATACGGGAATGAAATTGCGGGTTGCGGATTGTGGATTGCAAAAAGCGGAGTGGAAAGATATGAAAGGTTGCAGGTTACAAGGAAAATGTGATATAGCGTGCCGAGGGAAGGTTTCAGAAAATGTGGAGGATATGAGACAGAACAGGGAGTTGGGAGATAAGTATGATGCGGAAAGACCGAGATACGGGTTACAAAAAAGAAGGATGTCAACGGGAATGTGGGTCGTCAAAGAAGTGACGGCGGGATTGGGTTGCGGGTCACAAAAAGGACGAGACAGAGAAGACCGGATGTGGATGTGGTTGAAGATGAGGATAATGTGCCGTACAATATAAGTAGGACGGAATGAGGATACAAAAGGATACAGTAGACTGCGGAATGAGGAAATGGGGCTGCGGTGTGCAAAAAAGGTGGTACGGTAGAGTGCGGAATGCCTGGTAAAAATGCGATGCGAGACAGTTACCGGTACATTGCTTGATGCTGATGTGCGATCGGGCCGAGGGAAAGAAACAAGAGAGTAAGATGGGAATCCGAGGTACTGTTGTATGGTGGGAAAATGCTTGATGTAGTGCGCGAGACCAGATAGACCAAGAGCGGAACAGATACCAGCCAGAGCCTAGCCACGGATCGGATTGTAAGGGCAGCGGATGTGGACGGACTCGAATGCAAATGATCTGATATGGTGGTATGTTGGTAGCTGGATGCAGATGCGGAGAGTGAAATGGATTGGGATCAAGCACACAAAAGGTTATCACGGTTGAGGCGAGAAGTTTAATGAAACAAACGAGGACCAAGGTGACATAGTAAATTGAGTATGAAAGCATGCGTGCTCGTTTCTTGAATCCATCCGGGGTAAAACCTTCATCCCCAGTGCGGCGATGATGGCAAGAATGCTCGGAATTGGTGTCGCACCAAGTGGTACCCGAGAGATATAGACACCAAGACACACAGACGAGGTAGGAGATGCGGATAGGGGTCGCTCTGGAAAGTCCCCGAGAGGATAAACAATGACATCCAGAAGACAGCAGTACAAGATGCACCAAGAAAAAGGAGACCCAGAGGGAGAGAGCTTGAGGTAGGGCAAGTTGACAAGAAACCAGGTGGTTGTCAAAAGCAAGAGAGACTGATTGATCGTCGACCTCCGCTGATGCGCAAACCCTGTCTTTCCGATCACTCGTGCCTCGTCATCACCAAGACGTCAACATGGCTTCGCTGGCACCGCTGTCTCCAGGGGCCTGCAAAATACTCGCTCCGCGCCCCGACGCCGAGGACGTGGAACTTATCCTGCAGGTTTCCGCATCCGTATATGTCGTCGGCATCCCCCCTTACCAGCATTGTGTCGCGCTCTTCGACGGGGACAAGACCATCCCGGCGATGCTCGCGCCCGAGCTGAGCGCCGACTTGGCGGTGATAATCGGGGCACTAGAGAAAGCGGTGGTGGCGCTGGAAAGGGTGTCGTGGTGGGAACACCCGCGGACGCGCACGCAGTGAGCTCCCCTCCGCACGCGCAGGACGGAATAAATAATTTCTGACTCCCTTGTTTCGCAACAGGATACTGGTTATCGAGGCGATGCATATTATAGAAGACCGCGAGGACTTCATCTGCCCAGCGATAGCGCATTCGCGCGCATAGAGCGCTTGGGTGAACGAGCCCATGATACCTCACATTAGTCCCCGTTAGACGTTTACTCAGGGATTTATAGAGACTGGGGTAGATTGCTTGTTGAAAGGAGGGTCAAACTTACACTTCTAACATCTATTTTGGGTGGATTCATCTACAGGGTTAACAGAGACTCGATTATAACTTGTCCTGATCACCGCAATGGCTGAGCAAGTCCGTCCCACAAATGTTGCAAGATATCTGGTTTTTTACATACCTCACCGTTTCAGTGACCAATCTGCGTAGATCTTGCTCTTGTTTGAATTTGACTTTTGAACGAAGACTCACTCGTCCTGGGCTTTCTTCGCATCGAAGCATCGCCATCGTTCTTGACCCTCTTCAAGTACACCGACCTAACTTCCATTGTGTTTCCGATTCCAGCTAGACTTCCAAAAATAGGGAATGTGGAGCGGCGGTCTGGCCCGAACTCAGCTCGAGAATCCAAACTGTCTAACGTTTTGAAAATTCATAACGCCCTCCGGGCACCCCCGGTACCTCCTGGCCGACCAATACCCCATTGCTAGTGCCCAGGATCCATTTGTATTCAAAATCGACCAAGTACAATTCCACCCCGTCGTACAGCCCTCAAGCAGAGAGACATTATTCAGGTGAGTTTGACCTTGATGCCACACCAGGTTCGCTACGTACAAGCTGGGGAGAATGGAGCCTCGGCCTGGGGGGCAGGAGTCTGCATCAACTGCTTAAGTTTTAGGACAATCGAGTCTTGCATCGAGGCAAGTTTCTCAACCGTTGTTGGGTTCAACTTCACGCTGCAAAGATATCAGATAATGTCGCTATGCCGGAGAACCATCCAGGGCGCCTTCATGATCATTGATCGAGGCGAATTGTTTTGGAGGTCCAGTTGTGTGGCTGTGGACGGTAACTAGAGAAAACGCCGTCATGATCGAGGCAAATTGCATTTTTGAGGTTTTGGACAGCACGCTGTGTGGCTATGCTCGGACATCACCGACGGCATGTTTCGGATCTGATCGAATGGGAATTTTTTTCGGTAGACCTGGTCCCTAGGTCGGTACCAGGAATAGCTGTCATTTCCGCTCAGATCGTAGCCTCCGTGATATCATCATCTCTTCATGTACTCCAAGTGCTTCCGATGCCCACACGAGATCATGACGGGCGCCGGCGGCTGTATATAAACCCCACGGCTCGAACAGATCTCGACCCTCTCTTCATACAATGCCCATCATCACTATCTTCGGTGCGACTGGCTCACAAGGTAAGTCTGCTGCACCTCAAACCAAGCCCCCACCGTACTGATTTGGACGCGATCTCAAGGCTCCTCCGTATTAAACGCTGTGCTCGCGGACGGGAAGTACACACCCCGCGCCGTGACGCGCAACGTGGACTCCGAATCCGCGAAGGCGCTCAAAGCGAAGGGCGTCGAGGTCGTCCAAGGCGATTTGTTCAGCAAGGAGTCGCTCAAGCTTGCGATTAAGGGCAGCGACTTTGTTTTCGGGGTGTGTTTGATACCCGGCCACCCGTCTTGTTTCCGCTGACTGCTTTCTGCGCAGGTGACGAATTTCTGGGATCCGTCCGTTTTCCCAGGAACACCCAACGGCAGAGGGGAGTACGAGCAGGGGAAAAACCTCGTGGACGCCGCCAAAGAGACTGAGGGCGTCAAGTTCTTTGTTTGGAGGTGCGAACTCAAGCTACTTGATTTATGAGCGGGACCCCGCTAAACCGCTTGGCCCTCAGTGGTCTCCCAAGTTCGAAGACGCTGTCAAACGGTAAATACCCCGAGGTCTATCACATTGACAGTAAGCTCCCTTCCCACGACTGGTACGCTTTTGTACTTCATCTAATACGGAATCCCAGACAAGGCGGAGATCTGGGAATATCTGAAGAACTCGGGTGTGCCCTGCGCCGCGGTCGACACCGGCTACTTCGCAGACAACCTTTGGAAGTGCGTTTGCCTCCTCGGCTTTGTCTTCACCCCATCCAAAGTTGTCTCGGTGGTGCAAGAGTGCTGATTCTCCTCCGTTCTTAGGCTCGGGGCGCTGAAAAAGACAGATAGCAGCGCGTACGAGATCCCGATCCCCAAGTACAACGCGGCAGCGACGCAGACCTTCACGTGGACGCGCGACATCGGCCCCGCGGTCGTCGCGCTCCTAAATAACCACACCGAACCCTCGGTAGCGGGAAAGGCGTTCCCTGTCGTGACGGGAATAATGACATACCCGGAGCTTGCCTCCAAGATATCTGCAGGTGCGCACAACCCCTCTTCCTTGAAACGCCCGCTGATTTGAGCTGCAGCGATCGGTAAGGAAGTCACTTTCAAGGCGGAGGAAACCTCTGGGCTGAAGGAGCTGGATGACATGGTGCGTCGCCCAAACACGCAAGGCGCCTGCGCTGACTGGCTGTGGTAGTATTCATACCAGGCCGACTGTGGTATGTACAAAGATACGGAAGTGCCAAACCCGGCGCTGGTGAAGCTCGGCGCGAAGTTGGGGACGATTGACGAACTCATCGCGACGGAGATTGTGCCCCGTTTTGCTTGATTTTGTTCCAGTCCATCCGCCCGCGAAGTCCGATAAATGTATAACAAGAGATGAATAACAGAAATCGTATTCGCGAACTGAATTGGGCCGGCTGGATCAACGGTTTATAATTAGTTCTAGCGTCCGTTTCCTTCTGCAACAGGAGAAATCACAGACTCACGAGGGCGCGACTGCAGCGAGATATTCCTCGTTTGGTCATCTCAGCACTCAAGGTTTCCAGATGCTTACCCTTCCAGACCACCGCCGCTTCATATAGACCGGGGCATTGAAGATGGGTAGATATTCTATTCGAGTGGAAGGTCTACGTTCCGCTTTGAATCTTTTGCACGTGGTGGTTCAACATTGCAGATGCGCTCTTGAACTTCGGATCCCAGGCGATTCCGCTCAATCGTTGGGTGCAACGCAACGCAAAGGACCAGCTGATGGTGGGCGTGGAAGTTGGGATGGAGCGTTCGGCCTGTAACAAGTCTGTAATCCTGTTTGTGGCTAGTGATTCTGGTCTCGCCATGGTTGTGGTGACGGATTGAAGATTTAATTCACCTACATACAGTTGCATGCTGTATCGACGCGACAAAGACGGGATAAAATAGCGACGAGAGCGAGACGTTCACCGGTTCTAAAGCACGACGTGTTAAGTCCGAGGGGAATATATTTTCCGTGCCGTTCTCCTCGACCAGGAACAGATTATACACGAAAATATGTTGCGAGTCGACGAGGGAACAGATAATGTGACGCTGGGCGAAACGCGAGATAGAGCCGCATGCGGGAAGATCTGATAAAACATTAGAAAGTGGAACGTCAAATAAATGCAAAGCGTACCCGATCATTTGAGGGCTTCTGCCTTCATTTTCTCCAACTCGCTCCACCCGGGAAGTCCAAACATCCCGGGGAGCTCATCCCAGAGCGCTTGCTTCGCTGCTTGGTAGTCCGCCTTCATACTGGACATACAGACGTCGCACACTTTGAGATTTTCCCATTGAGGTAGTTCCCATATTTCTAAAGGCATTACCGCCGCTTCTTCAGAAACACGCACCCTCCATCCGTCAGCGTTTCGGCGTTGTTCGAACCTTAATTTGGCGCATCGCTTAGGGGTAGTACAACCGCCAGATTGACCCGATGGCCAGAGGAATTCTAGCATCTTTGTCACGGCGGACCCTTCCAATACCCGGGAGCTGGTCATCAACCGGACCTTGTCCGAGATATTGAGAGATCCTTGGAGAATAGTTCCTTCGGCTGTGAACTCGCAGACACGGTAGAACGCGACCGGAAGGATCCAGTCCATTGAAAATTTGCGACCGAGAAGAAGGGTCCTGACGAGGTTGGTCGGGTATGCCGGGTCGTCTCGGACCTGTTCAAGAACAGAGGTGCGTGTTGCCTCGTATTCAGGGAGTGTTGTTGGATGGATCGAAGAGAGGTGCGTCAGGGAACGCTTCCTCAATGCCTCGACGTCGTATTTATGGCTCATTCGGAGAATCCCTGCGAGGATGGGGTACGTGGTCGGGGCAGGAAAAGGTTCGAAAAAGCTGAGAATATCAGAGCTTCAGTTCCGCCGAGGACTTAAGGGACTCACTCGCAGAATAGCAACGCTTTTAGCAAGAAAGTCACGTCATCTGCACGGTCTGGCAGAACAACGACCGGGCATCCGTCCATCATATGCGCATCCTTTGGTTGTGGCAGCAAAATCATATCACGAAAAACCGGAGATTGTAAAGCGAGATAATCACGGGAGACTCGGAAGAGGGTGGTCTCAGCCTGTATGACGAGGCCACAGTCCTCGAACCACAGACCGTCCGCACGCGTGAGTACGCTCGACGGAGGGTCCATCGATGTCGGAGGGGGTACATCGACGTCCATGTGTACAGACACTACACAACTGGGCACCGAGAATTCTCCAAGGGATAGGTGGTTCGTTGTGCGGTGATGGTAGAGAGGAAGCCGAGTCGGTGGCTATGTCTATATTTGTCCTTGCTTATATTCGGCACTCGGCATCGGGTCTTTCCTCCCGCTGTCGTGCATCCAGCGAGCTTCAAGTTGTTTAAGCCGACAAAATACCTGATCTGCTTGCTGTGCATTTACCTCGCGGATACGACATCGACTTCTTCCAGTCGTTCAAATCCCGAGAAAAAGCCTTGCGCGGGCGGCACGGCACCGACAGACAGACCTAGCTTCAAGGGAAAATCGTGTAATCCGGAATATGACATGCCGGTCTCGTTTTCCCAGTGGAAATAGGCCACTGCAGGCCTGTGCTGGGCGGTCCAAGGCCAAGGCGGACTCGGAGACTTGTGTGTGGCGGGTGAGTCGTAACAGTCCTACAACGCGCGCCCAAAAGCTGTTTAATCGTGAAGAGGTCCAGGAGGCAGCCAAGCGGTGGCAAGCACTAAACAATTCTATTGCTCCAGTCTTTCAACTGGTCTCACTTCCAACTGGTCTCACTTCCACGGGTGAGCGGCCTTCCGTATCCCGAATCCGCCGGCGATTGCTCAGGTAGCAAGCTCACGCCGATCCGTCAGCGAGGAATTGCTTATGCTCAATTGCGCCGGCTGACGAATGCAGCTGCATCAGCGCCGCAATATTATTCATTCAGTGGTTTGTACTCCAGTGGGGAATCTGCTCTGCTTTTAAAATGTAGTGAAGTCATGAGATGTGTGTAAACATCCCGCTGCTTTTCTACTGATCTAGGCATGTCTCTCCCGAGCTTTTCTTTCTCCACCACGGTCGAGGAGGTTGCCACCGCCTTTGCAGACGACATCAAGGGCAAGAACGGTAAACCGATTGTATTCTAATGCAGATGACTCCCTTATTAACACTCAACAGTGTTGATTACTGGGACATCTCTCAACGGGATCGGCTTCGAGGCTGCCCGTGTCATTGCGAAGCACGCTAGTCTTTTATCATAACCGGGTATAACCTAGAGAGGTGCGCATCTCCTCCTGCTATAATTTCATGTTCCTGTTGCTGGACTGTGCGTTGTCAGGCTGAAACTCTCGGAGGATGCGATCAAGCAAGAGAACCCCTTGGCGACGAATATCCGTCGCCTCGCGCTGGACCTTTCCTCTCTCGCCGCCGTTCGAAAAGCAGCTGCCGAAGTCAATGCAAGCCTATTCATGTTCGCATCTTATATATCTTTCTCCTCGGGCAGAGCTCATGTTTTCGCTCTGCTTCAGGTGTTGATCCACAACGCTGCGGCGACTATCGGCCCATTCAAACATTCAAACTCACTGTCGACAATCTTGAGAGCCAGATTGCAACGGACCACATCGGCCCGTTCCTGCTCACGAAGCTCATCGCGCCAAAGCTGCTCGCTGCACTCTCATCCCAGTACACTCCACGTGTGGTTTTTGTCTCCAGTACCGGACAAGCGATGGGTACCGCGCCCGACTTCGCCAGACTCGGGCACCCGGACCCCGCCTCGTATGTGCCCTTCGAGACATACTTCCAGGCGAAGAGCGCGAATGTCCTCACGGCCATCGAGCTGTCGAAGCGTTCCAAAGGACGCATCAATGCATACAGCCTGCATCCTGGTAGTGCGTGCCCTTCTCAACCTGTTTACAAGTTCTGCGAAACCTGACGGGAGACCACTAGCGATTCTGACGAATTTAGCACAAAATGAGGAGTCGCGTGCGGACATGCAGGCGATGGGTGCGTTGCGCCTTTCGCCTGGACCTCACTTTCTTACTCGAAACAGGTCTTCTTGGTCCCGACGGCCGGCCAAGCAGCGAGAAAGCGGATTGGAAGACGATACCGCAAGGTGCGGCAACGTAAGCCAGACACCCCAACGGCACAGGTTCCCCGATTAATCGTGTCCTCTTTGTACAGTACTGTCGCCGCAGCGTTCGATCCCAGGCTCAACGGTTAGTCCCCTTCCGTTCCGTTTTTACAGGACGCAGTTGCATCTTATAACATTCTTCACCCAGATAAACCCGGTGCGTACCTCGACAACTCAACCGAGGCCAACAAGGATGTCGCAAGCCACAGCTCTGATCCTGTGAGTGCGAACAATCACCAGTCACATTCAACTAATGTTATCGGATCCAGATCAACGCTGAGAAGCTTTGGAGTGTGACAGAGGAGATCATCGGCGAAAAGTTTACGTTTTGAAGCATGGAATAATTACACCCAACTGGTGATGCTTACCGATATGTTCTGGCCGCCTGTGGCGTAAAGCTAGAGCTCCTCTTGGACTCGGATACCGTGCGTTTTTCATGGAAAGTGAGAAAGTTAAATCGAACCAGAGCTTCAACATGTACAAAGATCACTTGGTGAACACGCTCGAAGGGAATTCTTGCAAAGAAAGGGCTCATTTTAGCAGCTAACTTGAAGAGGGTCATCTGATTTCTATCTTTTCGAATGAGATGATTCTTGTTCTTTCTTCCGGAATCCGAACTGGTGGTGCGTCGCTTGATCGCAACAGCCATACAAGAACATCAGATAATTACGTACCCTCCTTACCACCTGCCACCATGGTGGAATTCGCACAAGAGCTCATCGACGCCATTATCGATGAAGTCGCGGCCACCGACGAGTGGTATGACTCGCCAGACCGCAAGAGCCTCAATGCCTGTGCTCTGGCCGCTCGCACATTCCTCGTGCCTTCGCAGCGACGACTCTTCCAATCTCTCACCCTACCAGTGAAGCGTGGCGACATGAAAGAGGTGGCCCTCCAGTTCACCACTTCACCGCATCTTGGGTCCTATGTTCACGACCTCCACCTCGAAAACGTATCCTACAACGCTGTGGAGACCGATATCGCATCGGGTACAATATTCACAACGCTCAGCTCTGTGAGGCGTCTCGTCATATCGGAGAGAAAGCGCTGGGATCCTGCATCCCGCGAGTTCTACACCGGACTCATCTCGATGTTGGGCCGCCCGTCCCTTCGCTCCATTGGATTTTTTCAATGCAGAGGTGTCCCAATCTCCTTGTTCTCTCGGGCCATGTCGGCGGGGTACGAGGAGGTGGCTTTGGCAACGACGGACTTTGACCACAATAACACTGACTCGGAAATCGAACGTTCTCCGGGGCGCGGTGGCCACTCCACTTCCGCCCTCCTTCGTCTGGCTTTGGCGTTCTGGCCGGAGCGTACCGGGGTTGTGGGTGATTTGATGATGAGCGACCATATAGCGGGATCTTTAGAGCATGTCCAGCACCTCAGTTTGTCCATCCGGACTCCGGGAGCCTTCGCTGGACTCCGCCGGATTGCTCTCAAGTGCGTTAAGTCACTTCAACATCTGGAAATGGACTTTGACAGTGCGTTCACGGGTCACAACTCTCGATGTCATCATCTGACTGCCTACACGCCTGCACAGCGTCCGACGTTGGCCCAGTTGATTTACCTCTCCTTCCAGGACTACGATTCTTGACGCTGCAGGCCAGGGGCACCAAACTGCGGGTCCCAGACTTGTTGATGACGGTTATGGCCACGCTCCCGGATCGCACCCCCAACGTGGAAATCGTGAATGTCGTTGTTATTCTCCACGGGCGATCTGAGAAGTACGAAGATGACCCGCATCTCCCCCTCACGGACAGCGCTCTCAAACGCCTCCCGCGATTACATGATGTCCATATTTACATATATACGGCCGGGGGAGATCTGCACTTCCGCAATGCCACGACGAAAAGGTTACCTATGGCCAACGACGCTGGCCTTCTGTCCTTTTCGATACATAAAGATCCCATAACTAGATACCTTCATCCCATGCGGTATTTCTCCAATAATTAGAATTTCTGGCCCAATCCGGTCAATTTGTTTCCCAGTCGTCACCGTGGTGAAGACCGTCGCTGTCCTGGATAGCCAGGTTCACTGGCAGGCTAGTCTGGAGACGAGCAAGATCTGGCTCTATACCCGGCTTGGACTTGACTTAGAGAATTATACTCTGATCTTTATGTTGAAGTGACGGATCGCAATCCGAGCAGCCATCCGGTTTCGCGGCCGACAAGTTACAACCGATTGACTTTTTCGGATAGGAGCCGACTGATGAGAGCTTGGAGGCGCAGCTTGGTTGCGGTGGGCGTAGTACTAGTGGTGGTAAAAATACTGAGACTGGAGTCTGTGGTCGTCAACATGTCTGACCAACCCAATTTCCATTCTCCCGTACCAGCACCATTTTTTCTGACACGGAGACGGGTCATTATCGCCTGTACCAATTGTCGCAAACGCAAAATCAGGGTATGTACATTTACTAAATGCAAAGGCACATCTCATCTCACCTCTTCTGCCAGTGCCTGACCCCAGAAGACCCGCCGCACAACCCGTGCGATCGATGCGTGAAAAAAGGGTTGAAATGCGAGTACATCACGATAACTGATCAGCGCGAGGGTTCTGGCAACGGAACCAGCGACGCAGAGCGAGAAGCAGAGCCCAGAAGAAACTTTAGTTCGACCTCTGCTACGCCAACCCAGCCACACCAATGACACCATCCAAATATGTATGGAGCCCCTAGTACTGATATGTACGGCCCGGGACACGCACCCCCGCGGATGTACTCGTCCATCCAGCAACCACCTCCCCCTCCTCCTCCGGAGTACCGCGCACATGCCACTCCGTCGACTGGATACAACACTCATCGCTGGGACGGGGGATATCGCGCATATTCCCCTCCCACCTTCCCCGCCACGTTGGAGCCCCACCCGTACCTCAATGGCGCGCGCGGTTTCCTTCCAATGGTGGATTATCCCGCCGAGGCACCTCGCCCGGTACAGAGCTGCAGTAAGATGCAGGCTCCAGGCACCCACCGAGACGGTGACTCCCGGTCGGGGAGGCGTTTTGACCACGACGACTGTGTGTGTAATTTCTTCCCAAGCTGAAGTTGGCGGTAGCTCTTGCAGATGATACAGGTAGAGCCTCCCGGCGACATAGAAGATACATATTTGCGTGGTATGTAGTTTTACATACTACATAATTGTTGATGGTGGAAGCCCTGAAGCAGAAAGCCTCCCTAATTTATAACGAAGAGTTGTTTGCAACACCATTTGAGCCTGGAGTCCGCGTGCCTCCTGTACCCCGGGAAAGGACAAAACTGAAACATCGCCGAGCTGCCCGAAATTAGACTCGTGACCAGTCTGCACAAAGTCTGCCACGGCAATTCCTTAGTGCAACTGCAAGCACTATGCCGTATGATAGGCAGGCTGGTACTTGAGGGCCGAACTCTGCGCGTGACGCGTCGCAGTCTGCAGTGAATTTTCCCGAGATTTTCAACACGCGTACTATGATTCCGGATTAAATACTCTGAAACTGGCCAACTACAAGGGAAGGCTATTATGGATTTAAACTGCGAGATTCACTACACGACGCAGGATTTGACTTCATCTTTGGAAATGCACAAATGTTGGTACAGGTGGTGGGGACCGCCCAATATCAATGAGAGAAGTAGCGCATGGGGTGCATGATTCCGCGGTAGCTGCCTTGGGAAAATGAAAGCAGGCCGGCGTTGTGAGCCATGGGTAGATGGGCCGTCGTGGCCTCGATGAAGAGCTCGATTGTCCAAGCAGCATGTGCCTCGAAATGGACTTTTCGCAAATTCGGTAGGGCCTTCAGAGCACGATCCGCAGGAGCGAGGCTCGAATCCTGCCTTCTACTGTCCAATTCCCCGTCAAGAAGCAGGGTCACAATTTCCACATTGGGCATGCGTTCTGGCAGGGCGGCCATAATCGCCACAAATGACGCCGGTATGCGCAGGGCAATGACTTCGGCCTGAAGTGTGAGAAACCGAAGGGCCGGCATGTCAGGCGGATCGATTGCCAAATCGTGACCCGCTGTGGACTGTCAGAGAATGAGGATTGAAATCGTGGTTAGCACCCACTATCAAAATATATCTCCAGGGTTTGAAGTGAGTCTAGGTATTTGGCGGCTATCCGCATGAGCACGTCGAGGGCCGCTAGTCCCAGATGCCGGAGATTCTGGAAGGACGCCACAATATCTTCCCTGACCATGAGATCACTGGCGGCAAGGCCGTGCACCGAGCAGCGCATGAGGGCCAGACGGTGTAGAGGTGCAGTGCAGTGGGCGGATGGCAGTTCGAACGCCTTGCAACTCTCTTTAAAGTCGGAGCCCCTCACAACTACTTGCTCGTAGTGCCGCAGCGCCTGAAAGAGCAATGTTTCAGGGACATGCTCGCAGGAGAGTAGCCCGAAGCAGCGCAAGGAGGGAAGACTCAGGATGGAGATGAGTCCAGCGCAAAACTCCTCCGTTTGCCACTGGAATCTGCCGCTGATGACCAGACGCCGCACCCTGCTAAGCAGCATGAATATCGTGGCCAGGGCAATCTCGTCTTTTGGATCGGTTTCAGAGTATAAAGAATTGACGGAGAGATCGTAGACGTAAGCGCAAATGTGGGGCGCGGCAGCTAACCCTGGGGCAATTTTTTTTAAGGCGCCTTTCGATAAGGTGAGGCACCGGAAGAGTCGTCGCTGCGAAGGTACCCGGAACGTGCGCGCAACTAGGGCACACGCTTTGAGGCTCTTGTGGTCCGTGAGATCGAACCAGTTTTGGGTAGCAGCCACTTCGTCGACGATTGTGTCGATGAGCTCTTGCGCTAATTCGACCATGGTGGGTGCGGATAAGGGTGATGATTGGGTAATGGTTTGGTGTTGTTATTCACGCTCTGTAAGCAAGGTTCGATTTCTCACGCTCATCAACTTGTACGAAATTGTTCTGGATCCTGAAGTCTTTGCATGCCCAGTCCGTATAAATCCGAGAAAGCTTCGCGTGCTCGGGATTTCTGGAGCCATTCAGGCACAGACCCACTGGTAGTTGATACCGTACCACTGAATTTAAACAACTACTAGCAGTAAGCCCGTGCTACGCTACGGCTACCACAGAACACTTCTTTGCTCATTGACAGAGCTCTTAATATTATTTTGCCTGGAAACGCTGCTCGTCATGAACCTTCGGTTCATTCCTCGCGGCATCGTGTACCATTTACAGACTCAGAATTAATTGAATGGCTCTTCGACAGCACGCGGCACGACAGCCCCTTATTCTGCCATCCATTCGCTGACTCGCCACGCTGCCAAGTGCTTTCAATTATCATCCAGCCCGTTTCCAAGTTCTTCCGCAGTCCATGAAGGCAGGAAGGCAGAAGTCGACATTTATGCTGGCCGACTGTCTCGCTGTTTGGCATCCAGTGAGATGACTTGCAAAATTCGCATTTCAGACCTTTGGAGTCCAGGATATCCGCCAAAAACAACGTTCAGCATCCCAGCATTTATAAATAGAAATTGAACAGTGGAGCTGCAGTGAATTTTCACGGAGCAGATGACTTCACTCCGGAGCTCTGATACCGTTTTTGGTTAACCATCAGTCCGATTTGACTTCGGTCCGAGTTGACTTCGGTGGTGGTGTTCGATTGTAATATAGAAATAGAAATTGAACAGTGGAGCTGCAGTGAATTTTCACGGAGCAGATGACTTCACTCCGGAGCTCTGATACCGTTTTTGGTTGATTTGACTTCGGTCCGAGTTGACTTCGGTGGTGGTGTTCGATTGTAATAGTGTGTATTTGCTGCTGCTAAAAAACGATAATTTTTTTCGCGAGACTCGCTTAGGATTTCTTGAACAAAGTGCTGCTCCACCTGGGAATTCTTTGAAGGGCTTCCGTTTTGGGACATTTCACCGCCCGCGCGAGCTGCCACAGACCATTTCCCGCGCTCAGAAGGTCCTGGAAGCGTCGCTGGATGGCTCGCCGACGTCCCCCCCTCGATCCTGCCCGTCGCAACGTCGCAAACGCTGACCAAGCCGCGTTTCGCGGTCTGGCGGGAGAGTGACGTCGCCCTACGTCGCCCTTGGCCAGTGCGATTTTCTTGAGACTCGCTTATCATTTCTTGAAAAAATCGGGCTATCTGAGCAGCAAATACACTCTATAGCAGTTGACCCGTGCTTCGCTACGGGATTTTTTGGCAACCCATTTTTCACATCTACGGTTCAGCTTGTATATACCCGAACGGCGAACGCCGCTCGTCGGTTCACTCCGTGCGGCCCATTTCAAGTTGCTAATCCTCGAACAAAGTTGCAATACTTAGTTCCTTATCGCTTTTGACCGGCCAGGTTGAGAACCTTAAATAATTCATACGCTCCCAACTCGAGACGGCGTGGGGTCATCGATTTTCTGGGTCCGGCATGCCTGTTTTCCTTTCTTTTCCGGACTGTCCTCATTTTCTCTCGGACAGTCCCCGTGCTACACTACCATCTCAACAGCAATCAGTTCTCTGCACTTGATGGTCAGCTTCATGTTTCCTTGCCGCTCGTCGTCTCGGACGTGACCGGTCCAAATTTTATTCAACCAATAGTTTGGGATAAAACCAAGTTGCGGTACGAAGACGCAGTCATATAAAACATTGTGTTGTCTTCCTACAACATCATTATGAATTCTCGCTCTACGGCGGTGGCCATTGAACAATTTGTAGACCCTCTGCCTTTCATCAGCTCTGTCGAATATCTGTGCATCAAAGACACCCTTGTCGTGCACATCACCAACATCGCCACATATGATTCCCTTTGAGCCTGTCAGACGACATGAACTGTCCAAATTTATCCGCCCTTTCGTGCTCCTCATTCTCCACGCCCGTAGCATTGAACAGTGTGTCCAACTGTATTATATGCTAATTTTCTGTTCACGGACGGCTATGTTTGCAATAGGGACCATTTCGGACCACCCAAGTTCTGTTCGCCAACTCGGAGCCTCGGAGCCTCGGACTCCTGTTTACGTCGGGCATCTCGGGCAAGTTGAAGGCCCCTCGGATAATTTCTTGCTTTCAGTTCAGGTGATCGCGCGAGGCTCTCCGCCTTCATCTCGTGAATATTAAACTGATCCTCTCGTGCCAGAGCGGCCAATTGCGCATGAGCGGAGAGTGGTTAACATCTTGACATTTTATAAATAGAATTTAAACAGTTCAGTGGAGCGGCTGGGAAAGAACATTTATTACAGCTGTTTGCGGAACATAAGGCGCGGTCGGTTTTTTTCCGCTTTTGGACAAATTTGGTCAGCATGTCTCATTTTCCTTCTAGCGGCCTGAGTTTTGATTGGATCCTTCTGAAACCATTTGGAATCGATTTTTACACATGAGTTACAGTGCATAGGCAGTTTAATAATTATCTTTGAGTCTTTCAATGCGCGGTGGACAAAATTCGTTGTTTTTACCGTAAAATCCCTCTGGAAAGGGGACGCGTAGCTCAAACAATGTAAAAACTTGATATGATACTCCCGGGTATGTACCATAGTGCATGGGGTATTTTTATTTGGAAGCAACCCACCGACTCCTACGGAATAACAGTTGGAACAATAAAGTGGGACTCAGATGAGTGTGTAGTTGTACACCTTGTTGCAGCACAACCACCAGCTTTGTGGGGCTCCCGATTTGAACCTGCCCTCTTGAATATGAACTGAAGTGCACCGGCTGGTTTTATTTAGGTAAATGGGTGCACAACCCATTGGTATATGTCCATCACAGTTGTCATGATTTTGCTGATGGCAAATACGTCGTACATCGTGCACCCACTGAGACAGCCACAATCGAAATCTGCTCCATATAGCTATGCAGTGCACTTCATCGGACATATATGACAGTGGAGGAATATCCTCAGGACTGCACTACCAAGGGTCCCACCGTACCAAGGGGTACAATTACATGTTGCTCTGAGTACCTCTCCATGACTCACACTGTCCTTCTGCACGATCAAGTGGAATTGTCCAGGATAAAAGTATCCTATGCACAGTGATACATCGATAAGAGTGTTGCATCAAATTTATACGCCCTCCGGGCAATGCATCCCTGTTCTGTATGGATATCATCGTAAATCAGCCCGAATCAGCCCACGGCACGTCTTAGAGACCGAATATATGTGTTGAACTGCCTACGCACTGTAATTCAGGTGTAGAAAGCGATTGCAAATGGTTTCGGAAAGATCCAAATAAAACTCGGCCCACTGGGAGGAAAATGAGAAAAGCTGACCAAATTTGTCCAAAAGCGGAAAAAACCTATAGTCTGTAGTTTACCGCGCCACCTGTCATTGGGGTCCAGGTCTATTATGTAAACATGGAAGTTCCCACGGCCTCTTGGCACCGTACCATCCTTCTCTTCCCACTCCCTCGTCCTCCCTTTCTTCCTTGCCCCTTCCTAAGCACCCAAATGGCTACTCCCCATCGACTAGTGTCCCTATCAAGCCGCCGGATTGTCTAAGAGATCGTCAAGAAGACCACGAGCTACATCCGACTCCCGAGTCCAGAGCGAGAACTTGGAAGACGCCGTCTCTCTACCGTCTACGACTCGATGATCTGAAGACCTTATGGTACGTGGCTACTGCTCGTGGAAATTCAGGTGCACGGCCATCCTCTCTGCTCTCTTCCGCCCCGACTGAGCGTCCCGCACGCATACCGCGCCTGGAAGCAATGACAAGCATCGACACCAAGTCGTACACTCGCATCCACGCTCACCCATTGTCGCGTAAAGTCACGCCGGCCTCACCCACTTATCCTATGCCTCCTTCTTATGCCTCACGCTCCAAGTCGACGACACGCCAGATGTGCGCCCCGCTTTCTGTGACTGCTGACGAGCTCGACCACTTCCCCAAGTCCTACAAGAGGAAGAAGAACAGAGTCAGACTGTGTCGACCGGAATATAAAGTATGTACGTCTCTTCTTTTTCTCTCTCTTCACGCACCGTCCAGAACAGGAGCATCCGTGCTACCTGCCTGCCCGTGGACAGTGGACGCAGCCGCGCGGGTGGTCATGGACATCGCGCTGCACACCCGCACACCACCTTATCCGCACCGCGCCGCTATATTTTTGAGACCGCGGCTGCCATCCGATAGCGCGCTATCGTATGTATCGCGCGGGACTTGCGCCGTCTCACGTGCGTTCTTCTCCCTCCACCTCTCACACATTCGTTTCCTCACCCAAACACTCCAGCTGTATAATCTATGAAAGAAGGACAGGGGAGGACCAAGGTATGTACCCGTTCTCTCTCTCTCTACACGCACAAATCGCGCGCCGCCACCTTCTACGGATTTTTAGGCGTGCATACACGCCATCCGCACGTCGTTCCAGATGAGCTGCCGATGCGGCCTCCACGCGCACACCGCAGACTCACCCGCCGCGCGCGTGCCCCGCATTCGTTCCGCGTACTCGACGGAGGTAGCCCCGCTTTTGCAAATTGCCAGCAACTCAAACGTGGACGGACAGTACTTTAATCGTTGTATTGTTTTTCTCCTACCTATTCTATTCCTTGAATTCCTATAATGTATACTATGTAACATCCATCCAATCATTACCCTCGGGCATGGTAAAGAATGGTTAAGAACCCACCGAAAGATAGCCTGATGAAAATACATCGTCCATTCTGGCTCTTGTGTCAGATTCTGGCTTACGGTGGGTTACTTTTGAGTACTAGATAAGTTCGACGCGTCTTATGTACCGAGAGGACTGCTGCGGATGGAATAAGACGCGTCGTAGCAGGATGTAACGAGTGTGACGTCACGCGAAAATTTTCATGTTTACATAATACACCCGGACACCAATCAATCACCTCGGGTAACTGACAGACTACAACAAACGAGGTACGAGTTACTTATGTTGTAGCGTCTGTTTATAAGAGACTAGAAAAAACCGCCTGCGCCTTATGTTCCGCAAATAGCTGTAAGCGTTCGGCGAACCGTGGAGCGGTTGACATCATGCCGTGTCCCGCCAGCCAATCCGGTTATCCCATTGTCAAATGGTCTTGTCTGGCGGGGACAGGTTGACCTCGATTGTAATATAGATTCGGCGGGGAATCCAACCCCGTCCGGCTGCTATCACTCTAGAACCTGTCTTCTTGCACCGAGCAGAGGTGCGCCGTACACCGCACCCTCCCTCTTCTCAACGTGAAAGATTGGATCCTAGGGAAGGACTAAAATATTTACGGACACCCGGTTCATGGACGGCTTGGGATCTCCGTCGACTTGAGGGTGGATCCACTCAATAATTTCCTCTGTAAGAAAATGTTGGCAATTGTGCATTTGGTTTTGAGGAAGAGCGAAAGCATCTTCCCTTTGCCGTGTATCTCAGTCTAGCATGGCTTGGTGAAACCATTTGAATGCGGTGTACTCGTTGATTCACGGACCCGGGCCCGGGGTAAGTCACCGGGTTGATTCAAATTTGGTGGTGGAGCATAAATACGGCAGTCGGTGTCGACGTGCGTCCGATCTGCGGGAAGATAGCCGGCCGGACGTTTCACGTGGAGAACCATTTTTATGCCGTGTGCTTGTGGGACAAAGTTCAAGGTTCAACTTCCATAAATTTAAAGTCCAGACGACCAGAAACTCCAGACGACCAGAAACTCGCACCGTTTCCACGTTCGATATTTGAAGCCCAAGCCTTGCCCCAGCCGGACTAGGCGGAGGAGCGATACTGAATCATCGAGCGCGCGCCCAGTGCGGTGTTCCGGCTGGGATTGAACACGGCTGAATTTGAATTCCTCGTAGTTTTCAACACCTTGCTCGCCGTTCAAATTACTTGTGTCTCGTTTTAAGCCTCCGATGGGCTGAAACTCTTTCAAACTCTTAACCTGTTGTCCTAAGTGCTATTCCCCGCTATTCCCTTCCTCCCTCTGAATGGAGTTGTTACCCCGATCTCAACGGCGCGCTAAAAATGGACCAATCAGCTGCCGGCGTCGCACAGCCACTGTGATCTGTGATTCTCCCCCCTCATCTTCTTCTTCTGCGTCTTCTCCTCGCTTTAGCCTGCGCCGTGCGTAATAGCCCTAATTGCGAACCAGAGTTCAACCAAGCTCAAACTCCAACCCTAGGACTCCTCCCTGGGCTGAAAACACGCTCACTAACCCGCAGTATACAACCCGACTGCCACAATGTCGCTGAGCACACGCAAAGTGCACGGAAAACGCTCTTTTACGGGGAACCACCCACTGCTGCCGGCGATGAGGCCAGCGCCCCTACCTTTTATACCCAAAGTGCCGACGTACACGTTTCTGAAGTGGACTTTTGGGCGCGGGAGTGTGGTATGTGCTTCGCTTCTTCCCCATTTTTTTTTCTCCCCCTTTTCTTGCCCTTTTTAGATTCAACCATGCTGACCCTCATCCATTGTTATATTCATTTAATTGGACGCTTGATACTGACGATTCTGCTTCAGATCTGGAAGATCTGGCCCGCGGTACTGCTGCATACGCTTTTTGCCACCGCAATTGTGTGGACATGGGTCGCCACGCAGCGCAAAATCGACATTCCAAACGTCATGCTTACAGTGATGGGTGCGCCCTCTTCCTCCCTCCTCCTTCCTTGTAACGAGCCGATCATCTTGTCTTCTCTGCAGGGGTCGTAATCGGCTTCGTCATCTCCTACCGCGCGATGAGTGGGTGAGTCCATTTAGCTGTCCTTGTCATCTATGAGAACCCATCTTCTCATCTAACCTATCATGAAAACTAACCTACGACCTGCAGATACGACCGCTACTGGATGGGCCGCACCGCATGGTCCGACGTCATCCGCAACGCGCGCACCATGGGCCGCCTCATTTGGTACCACATCCCCCTCCGGGTCCTCCCGCCCGTCTCAACCCCGGGCGAACCGCTGCCGCAGCCCTCACTGCACGAGCGCGCGAAGGTCATGGCGGAGAAGCGCATGGCGCTTGATTTGGTCGAGGCGTGCGTCCCTCTTTTATGTTTTGCCCCAGTCCCGTAATTCGACTTAGGAATAATACTGACGAACTGCGCACACAGATTCGCGGTAGCGCTGAAGCACCACTTGCGTGGCGAGCTGGGTATCTATTACGAGGACTTGTATGATCTGGTGCGGCCCTTACATGACGTGCGTATTTCCTATCCTTTTTCTTACCGCTCCTTGTATTCTGGCCGATGTCATTCCCCGCACGCACCCTTACCCGCGCACCCCACATAACACCCCACACGGCGCACCCCACATCAAATGTCCCACCGTCGCCGATGCCCGAGTCCTGCCGCGCCGCCATTTCGTACTCTTCCCATCCATCGCCTCCTACTTCGCCATTTTCGTCCCCACGCCCCCATATTGCTTTTGCTTCCCAAAAATGCATCCCTTGCCTCCGTCATCCTCTGTCCGCCCCTTATCCTCCATCCTTGACGCTCACGCACCGAACAGTTCACCGACCCCGCGAACCCCCGCCCGACCGTCGCATCCGCTGTCCCAACGCCCGTCCCGGCGACACCGTCCACCGGCTCTACTCCCTCCGCCCCACCGAGCGCAAGCACCGCGTCCTCGAGCACAGGCGCCGCGCTGAAGATCGGCACCTCGCACGCCGCGCGGCGGCCTGCCGCGGCTTCGACGACCGACACTATCACGCCTTCGACTCTCACATCTACTACGGCTGCTACTAACGGCGGCAGCGAAATTACTAATGGAGCCTCGAGCACAACCGCACCGACTACTAACGGCACCGAAGTACACCGCCCGCTGCTCCCCGCGTCGAACCCGTCGCCGGAGGACGGTGTGCTGAGGCGCGTCGCGCCGGATGTCATACCGTTCGCTGGGGTGTTCGCGGGGGTGTGGGCTGGGCTGCGGGGATGGTGGAAGAGGGGGAAGGTGTGTTACTGTTTTATGCTCTGTATGAAGGTACTGATTATTTCGTGCAGGAGATCGACTTGCATAGGCATCGCGGGAAGGTAACTAGCGGTCCTTGCGCGTCCCTTGCAAAGGAATTAATTTGCCGCAGGATCAATCGTCGCGGATGCGTACGTGGAGTGGCCCCATTCATGCGGTGGCGCAACTGGAGGAGTATGAGAAGGGGGAAAATTTACCGGAAGAGGTGTGTGATTTTGTTCTCGTGGCTGGACGGTCGGAGTCGTATGGTGCCGCCAACCAAAGCGCTGTCTCCAGACACCTTCCTTTTCATCCTGTCCCACTGACACATTCCAGGTCCTGCGCTGCCTCTCGGAGTGGCTCAGCGTTCTTGAAGAGCGCGGGACGGTGCCCGGCACAAGTCTGGGGAGCATCCTCGGCGGGATCCAGACGTTTGAAATTAGTTTGACGAGTGCGTTCTGATCTCTTCTATTCGTCTTGCTTCCTTGCTGGCGGGCACTTCGCAAAACGTCGCCGTAATACTGACGCTTTCACACAGCGCTCGAACAGATCCTGACGACGCCGCTGCCGTTGTACGTCCCTCCTCCCTTCCGCTCCTCCTTCCCTGTTGACATCATCACCAGTGTATACTCCGTGCATATTCGGTGCGCCCCCTCCGTTCCAGATGAAGTCTCTTCGCTGATAAGAGATATCATGGATCTTATTTCAGCCAGTACGTCTCTCCTTATTCTTCCATTTTCCCATCTAATGACATGATTGACAATAGCGTCGTCTGGCTGTACCTCTTCCTGCTCCCACTCCAGCTCGTCAACGACTTTGGATGGCATACCGTTCCTGCCGTGCGTGCTGTGCCTTAACTCTTCCTATTTTAATCATTCACTCACGGCGATGAATTTTTGTAGGTGTCAGTTGGCGCGTTCGTTTACCTGGGATTTGTGGCTGCGGGAGAGGAGATCGAGCAGCCTTTTGGTGAGATTTCTTCCGCCTTTATCCTTTTTTTCGCCTTCTCACTCAAATTCACAGGCTACGACGACAACGACCTCGACCTCGACATGTTCTGCCGCGACATCGTCCGCCAGGACATCCAGAGCCTCAAAAAGGCGCCGTGCCTCAACGCGTGGTTCTCCCCTGCTTCCACGTCGGGCTTCAATGGCAGTGACCTGGGTAGCTCGCAGCTGTCGCCCGAGTCCGCGTCTGGCCCGGGTGCGAGTGCCGCGCGTGCTGGTGCGAGTCTGGGCGTCGGCGCGCACGTGTACGGCGGGAATATGTACCGCGCGTCGCTTGCGAGTCTGTCGGATTCGGTGTCGTTGGAGGAGGGGGATGAGGAGGGCGAGGTGACTGAGACTGAGACCGAAACGGAGGCGACCGAGCTTGAGGCGGGGAGTGGTGAAAGGACGGTCGTGGAGGGGGAGTTGGTTGATGTGCGGTAGAGCAAGTTTGAGTAGGCTTATGTGTTGGATCCAGTGGGGAGATGGCCCAAAGGCAGAGGGGGGGAGGGGGGCGTCTTGGGAGGATACGTATACCAAAATGGAACCTTTGTTATGCGATTGTCTTTAGTGTGCCGAATGTTGACAATTTATGGGGCAACCTTCGCACCTAGACATCATGACCGTAGAATGTCCGAGACTAAAGAACGTATGAAGCCCGAAAACAACATGTTGGACCCAAACTTCCCACTTTTCAAGGCAGTGTTTGCCGCTCTAAATCGAACTGCACGCACACAGTTCAAAAAGACAACACATAACTTCCCGGTTGTTTCATCTTTGGAGTTATTTCCACCGCTCGAGGTTGATACTCAAATAGATGTCATGTTTAATTTTCCTGGAATCCTTATCTCCCAAGCCTCCCAAAGAACTTGGACAAAAGTAATCAAGTCCACATACCCAAAACCCTTTCAGAAAATCAACTTTCATTAATCTGGACCGTATCCGATGTTCAGTAGAAGTTTATTTTTGTGCGCTTTGATTTATGCAACATATGAAACACGATAGGGGCCTGATTTTGGGCTGTAATCTTTTGAGATTCAAACACTTCAATGGTAAAACAATCCCTGAAATGGGTAGGCTATTTACCATCCTGATATCTACTTCCTGGCACACGTACAAGCATACAAGCACGTCCGCTTTGATGAAAAACAATTGATGAGGCTCGATTATCATGCCCCTCACGAAGGAGGAACTAGAACCGGAATTTCCTAGCCATCCCCTTCGCACCACTCGTCCTCGGAACCGCAGCCCCAAACGCCCTCCTCGCCACCCTCGTCTTCGTCGCCTGCTCATACGCATACCCAAACCCAATCAAGTCGTAGTCTGACCACGCCGTGCCGAAGAACGATATGCCGAAGGGCATGCCCGGGGCGGGGTAGACCGTTTCCGGCCCCACGTGGCCGATGCTGGCGCAAAAACCAGCAACAGTAAGTACTTGAGCAGGAGGGGGCGGAGGACGCACGTAACGTCGTCCGGGAAGAATCCGAGTGGGACTGTGAATTTGCAGGGTCAGCAGCTGTGTGGATAAGAGGTTGTTCAATAGACTCACCGGTGACGATGGGGTACCCCGCAATCGCTGTTCGTTTGTGTCAATAAAAGAGGTTAAATGTATTCGGAAGGTAAAGCTGAATGTATAGATTCAATTATCACGATGTACCTGGTGGTTCGCGGAGTTGGCCAGGGGCAGGCAGGACGAGCGCATCGAGGTTGTACTTCTCCAGGACGTAGTTGATGCCACGCGTCCGTCCCGCGTCGTGGAGAGCCGCGAGGGACGCAAAGTACGCTGCGTCGAACCCGGTGATTGCTTCCGCCTGGATGAGGCTACACGCGAATATTAATGAGCTGCAGACAAGGCTACTTAGTGAGTGATAATTGGAGACGTACTCCGACTGGTCAGTGTAGTTGGCTGGCATCTCGAGCGTCGGGTTGTCCTCGTTAAATTTTATCGGGTCCGCGATGCTGCGCACACCAGACGGGTTTTCTAGCAGGGCTCCGAAGTAGGCGTTCAGTTGAACCTGCACCAAGCATACACCAATCAGCAAGCCACCATAAGATTGACAAATATGGACGTGTATACATTATATACTTGGGGTGTAGGCCGTGGTGTTGCCCGGCAGAGACTCGCACTTATGTCCCTGTTTTTGAAAGTACTGGTGTGTCTCCGACCTAGCACCACAATTTCTTGTTGAATGGCAAACTTCAGCAAGCAGTATAAATTCCCGACGGGTGAGCCGAACTGCTGCTACAGGTGAATATATACGGTCAGTGACGGCTGTTGAACCCCAGAAGTTGCCCTGCAGACTCTGGAAGAAGAGATGCATTTTCTAAAACTACACACTGCGCACACTGACTCAAGTCAGGCTACCCAAAATTCCTCCGTTCCCCGGAGGATCAATGGACTATAGCTATAGGGCGAGGGTTTGCAGAGACAAGGGGACAGAGACTCATCCGAGGCAATGAAACTAATGTGCACTTAGCTGTCGATAGGTACACCACTTAGGCTGGACACAGTGATCCTAGGGACCTAGATCGAAGTTCGGTGAGTTGGTTCTGTGAATCTACGTAGTAAAACCCACTCCAAGGAGGACAGAGCGAGATGACAATTTGTGGAAGTGCTTACTGGTATACTTTGCAAATCAACCATACTTTTTTGAGCAACACAGACTTTGAATAACTGTCGGAATGTTGACCAAGTTGGTTTTTGTGGGCACAGAAGCAGCATCCAAATTGAATACACCTGAAATACCCTGATTGTGCGGACACAACAATTAGTACCGAGGTGCAACACAAAAGAGGATGGAAATTGAGATGGAAATGTCAGAGCCAGGGATCGAACACTCGCGTTGATCGCGGAGGATTACCAAGACAGAAACACAGCCACTATCGTATCACTTCAGAAACCTAACGAAAAATTAAGAAAGGCTTCAACACAGCCACTAAAAAGGTCAGAACGAAATCGGCGGACTGACTTTCGCGGTGGTCTCAAAATCCTCATATGGAAAGTTTTGAAATGGACGATTACTTATTACATAAGTACTCGTAATACATAAGTACTCGTAACTTACCTTAAAGTCAGTCAGCAACACCCTCACCGCATGCGTCCGGTCCAAAAACTCGTCCGCCGAAGGCAAATCCGCGGGATCCACAATCGTCGCCCCGAGCCCCTCAATCGTGCGCAACGCCTCCTCGAATGCGACGCCAATTGACGGCTCGTTTCCCCTGTCGTTCATGAACACCCGCCGCGGGACGCCGATGCGCTTGCCCCGAAACGCGTCCCTCTGCAGCGCCTGCGTGAAGTCGGGGACCACCGGCTGCGCGAGCGTGGCGTTGTCGTTCGGGTCCACGCCGGCGATGATTGAGAGCACGATCGCGCCGTCGGTTAGGGAGCGCGTGATGGGTCGACGGTGTCCTGGCGGGCGGAGATTGGTATAACTGATCATGGAGCAGATCAAGATTAATATCGGAGTGGGGAGGGAAGCAATCACCTCCGGCGCGGGATGTCCACCCCACAGTGGGTTTGATGCCCCCGACGTCGCGGAGGCTCGCTGGGCACGTAATGCTACCGGCTGTCTCTGTGCCCAAGGTCACTGCGGCGAGACCGATCGAGGCGGCGACAGCGGATCCGGCAGAGGAGCCGCATGGGCTTGCGTGTGGGAAGTATGCACCGCTGACTGAAGCGATATTGCAATCAGCACTGACCGAGGTGCTTGCTACTGGCCACACCTTGACCACCTCGCCCCGACCATCCGGGGGCTAAATTTCCTCTGGCACCGGAAAATTCCGCGAGATTGGCTTTTCCTGTGGGGATAAGAAATCTTGCGCATAGATCGGGACAACTGTACCTAAGATTATCGCGCCATCCTTGCGGAGTCTCTTGACTACACCAGCGTCATCAGGCACAATCGAACCCAGCAAGCTGAATGACCCCGCGGTGGTATTCATTCCTGGCCGGGGACAAAATTCGTGCATTTCACTGAAATTTCAGAAGGGGCATGCCTTCACTCGCAATCGTAGCGATATTATCCTAGGCCAAAGTCAACCAATCTGCCAGGCAATGCGATTCGTCCGCTGACCTTCAGTAGGACGGAAATTCCATGCAGCTCACTACGCTTCCCGGTGAGCCTGCGCTCCCTGTCGAGAAGCGCCACCTTCTTGAGGGCAGAAGGATTGAGCTCGAGGACAGCGCGCAGCCCAGGGCCCTTGATATTGACTGATTCGATGCGCAAAGTAGGCCTCGCGGTACAGTGAATATTAAGTCAATCTTGGAGCTCAGGTGGACATACCTTGACGAGGTGAGCGCTGAAAAAATGCCACGCGTCTAGCCCTGCCTGTAGATCTCGGCCTCGTACAGGTCCGGTAGCACTAGAGCGCGCGTTTCGCCGAACCCAAGGATAGAGAAGTAAGCCCGAGATTCAAACAGAGGATGATGAGTGCCAGTGAGAACCATGGTCGCCGCCAGATGAATGAAAGTGCCGGAATCTGACGCCCAAGGTCCTTCGGCTCAGACTGCCGCCCGGTCTGAACTTGCTCCTGCGTCAAGACGCTGGTCCTTTTCTCAGTAGGGTGAGCATAAGGCAATACGGTGGGCGCGAGTGCCTTCATGGTCGTGCTTGGGTAGAGTGCGCAGCACAGCTGCGGGCGCTTCTTAACGGGCTAACGGAAACCCGCGATTGGGTGATGCGTATACCAGGCTGTGCTGGACAAAAGTCGAGTGAGCACGAGTGGACATGCGTGGTGAGTCGTGACGACGCGTGACCACGCTAAGGCTCCAACCATTTCCGTGTATAAACAGTTTCAAACGGTTTTAACCGTTTCTGTTTCCATTTAATTTGACCTAGGCGGCAAACAGTTTACAAACAGTTTTAAACGGTTCAAAGGGTTACTTGCTGCGGGCATCGCAGATCCTGTATCTTTGACACAATTTTGGCCGAGGTATGTCTCAGTGAGTGTTCTGTGTTAAATTTTATGGTCATTTCAGCTATTATGAGGAAGCAAAAAACCTACGGGCTGTGCGATGTTGAAGATCTTGTACAGATCAATCCGGTGCCCTGTGGAAGGTCGCGCAATTGACCGATGACTCTTTCAACTGTGAGTAAAGCTAATTACTTACTGCACTCAGACCACTGATGGCTCCTCGACGGTAGATTCCCGTCGCTTCCGACCTAAAGACGGTACCGATTCCAAACATGATTCACATTTCCCGCCAATTTCCCACGGGGCTCAGACTCGTCGCAAACCACAGGTGGCTTTGGACTTGCATTTGTGCTCCATTATGAGTGGGGACATTGACCGGCATGTATATTGCGCCCTGCAGAATTGCAAACAAGGTCCGTGGAAGGCCACAGCGGTGAGTAATTGGCACCTCATACCTTGTTGAACGGACCCCTCAAAAATACCATTTTAAACAGTTTTAAACGGTTTAAAACTGTTTAAATACCGTTTCCGTTTAATTTGAGCGGATCCATACACGAAAACTAAATGGTTGGAGCCTTAGACCACGCGTGGGGGATCGTGACCACTCGTTTTCACTTCGTTCCCGACGCGTGGCGCGACGCGTTGGGCTTGAGGTCCATAATGCGTCTCCAATTTCCACGCGTCGAGGACGAGTTGAGGATGAGTGGCCACGCGTGGGAGCTCCATTCGTGGGCACGCGTGCTCACTCACTCTCCACTCGTCAACATCCAGAGCCAGTTCTACAGCAAATTTTAGCCTCAAAATTCAGCACCAAAAGTCGGCTTCAAATGGCGGCCCCTCTATATTCTCCTTTTATCTGCTTTCCCCTGTTTGACCTTCTCCATGAGCGGTGAACGTCGTGCTCCTAGCCAGCGCCGAACAGTTACCCCTCTGCCTGTAGACCTCACTCTAGTGCCCTTGGTCAACCGCCCCCTCCACCCCGCATTTCAAGCGAGAGAAGCTGCCGCCTCGCAAAGTCAAGCGAGAGAATCTGCCGCCTCGCAAACCACGCAAGGTACTTTCATTTTTTCTTTTCTTGGCACGGGCAGCTAACAGCAATACACCAGTGCTTGAGCTGCCTTCTCCTGTGGCTGGTCCCACTGCCGAAACCCCAGGAGCCATGCGCACACTACCCAAGCTCGCGACAGCCAACTCCGTGTACTTCAAAGACAGTCTCGCGCGATTGGAGGAACACTCCGGCCGAAAATATGTTTTACCCGGCGGCGTGAAAACTGAAGATGCTGAGGATTTGCCCGGTCCGCTAGCTGAAGATTCCGAGGACGCCCCTGGTGAGCCTTCTGTTGTTCTTTCATCCCTTGTGTCTCATTTCTCCTAGCTGTTGAACCCGAGATCCGTCTGTGGCCCTCGCTGGTCATCATCGGTCTCAAAAACATCGAGACTGGGGCAACGGATACAGCCATCACCGTCGTCAATGTTCCGTACTGCGTATTTCTCAGTCAACTCATTCGCGCTGTCTGGCCGGCCTCCCTCAGCCTCCAGCGAACTGTTGGAAAGTGGAGTAGCCGCCGTATTTTTGTGGCATGCTCTCGCTGGATTGTGTATATGGAGGATGAAGCGAACCTTACATCTCAAGGCCGGCGCGACGCCGGCTTTCGCGAAGTGGGATACTTTGCCGACATTGTCCGTAGTCTCGACGACACAATTGGCGGGGTCCGAGATGAGATCGCATCCCCAGTTGAAGAGCGACCTGGCAAGCACGACGTGGAGGAGCTCAAAAGACGTTACGGAGTGTCTGCCAGTGGAATTGGCGGCACATACTCTCTCTACTTCTACTACGTGGTGAGTCCCATCAGTTTAGATCTATGTCGTGTTGCTCAGCTCGCCTGCAGGATGAGGGCACCCTTGCGGCGAGTCGCGCCGCCACTGGACTCTCGTCCCCCGTGCGTCCGACGCCGAGTCCTGCACCGGCTGCGTCTAGCTCGCGTTCCGTGGAAGTCAAAGGCAAAGGCAAAGCCTCCTCCGAGGACGGCGACGACGACATCCGCCCCCAGGCTTACCTGGAGCAAGCCAATATCGCTCCGCTTGAACTGTGCAAGTCGATCACCCGATACGATTTCGCATCCGCCTACAAGATGTACAGCAACGCACGGCTGTATCCCGACATCGTCGCCGAGCTCCATGGCACCTGGCCCAAAACCGGTGTTCCAAGCAAACCCTGGTCCGCCAGAGACACCGACTTCCCCTCGCTACAAATATCTCTCGAGGACCTCCTCTCTTACTGCAAAGGCCCTTCCGCAGCTACCTTTGGCAACCATTACATGTGGTTCAAGCAGGCGAAGGGTGCGGTTCATTTGCTCAATGCGAACATCGAGCGCCTCACCGCGAACATCGAGCGCCTCCCTAATGTCGATGAGCTCCTAACCCATGGAATGTCTTTGCACGCACTCATCAATGGTCCACTCCTCGACCCCTCCACTCCCGGTTTCATTGTCCCCGACGAGTACAAGGACATCACCACCACGTCAATGGCGGAGACCAAGACATGGGTGTCGGATATCGAGAAGCATTTCAATAAGAATAAGTAGCTTCACGTATGCTACCCAAACTAGTGTATCTCGCGAGACTGTACTCGCCTCAATCAATTCCTTTCTCCCTTTTTTCTGTGTGACTCGTGACCCGCACCTCTTGTTTCTTGCCCCTATCGAGCTCACCGGCATGACTTCGATTCTTGACAACATCCGGCTGGGTTACGAGCAGTTGGAACACAAAGTCCAAACGGCCCTCAAGACACAACTCGGGGACGCTGAGCAACTGGGACGGATATCAGCCGCTGTCGCTCGTTTTCGTACCGCTGCTGAGCCAGTCCGTTATCTTTCCTCGGTCTCATTCCAACATATTGACGGGCTTGCGTAGCACCGGGCCCTCTTCCCAGCTTCTGAGTTTGCGACACTACAGAGCAGTCTCGCTGGAATGCAAGCCGCGCTCGATCGCGCAGTAACTCGGTCCTCCGATCCTTTGACGACGCCGAAGCTCAAGGTGATCGAAAAGAAACCCAACGGCAAAGGAACCGGGCGCCACCGACTAGAGATTCAGCAACAGTTTCTGGGCAGTGCCCTGAAACTCCGAGGGCCTGCTGGGATAGCAAAGTCTCTGGGTTGCCATGCTCGGACAGTGCGTCGGCGTGCGCTGGAAGCCGACTTGGTTCCAGCTGCAGGCCCGGTGCGCCGGCACGAAGTGCAACCTGACGGCCATGTTCGGGAGATTTGGCAGTCAACGGGGCCTCGCATTTCTGCCATAAGCGATGACCGCGAGGCATTGGACGCTCAAGTCGCCGATATTCTGCAATGCTTTCCCCAGTTTGGGCGGGAGATGATTTCCGGCGCGCTTTCAGCAAGAGGGTTCCATGTGCCTCGCAACAGGATAGAGGCGTCCTATTTGCGGGTGCGCGGGGTTCCACCTATGTTTGGTGAGCGCAGTATCGAGCGACGCGTGTACTCGGTCCCCGGAGTCAACTCTTTGTGGCACCACGACGGCCAGCACGGTGAGCGGGGCGACGGAATACTATCGAAATGTATCTCATATTTAATCAGGTCTCATTCGGTGGAAATTCGTCACCCACGCCTTTATCGACGGCAAATCACGCTTCATTACAGGGATCCGGGTCAGCTCCAACAACTTGGGTCAAACAGTGCTCGACTTGTTCGAGTACGCTGTACGCCGCTGCGGTTGCCCCAGTCGATGCCGAGGGGATCACGGCGTCGAGAACATCAAGGTCGCTCAGCGGATGGAGGAACTCAGAGGTACCGGTCGTGGATCATATATTTGGGGTCGGTGAGTACACAACTACTTATTTGTTCCGTGCCTGCCTGACTTCTTTCCAGCTCCGTCCATAATATCCGTATCGAGAGGCTTTGGGTCGACTTTACCCGCGGTGTCGGAAAGAAATGGGCCACTTTTTTTTACGAGCTGGAGGCCTCGTACGGCCTATGCGCCGACAATATCGCGCACTTATGGCTCCTCCACCACCTCTTTCTGGCTCCACTCAACGCCGATGCACAAGAATGGGCCGACGCGTGGAATTCTCACAAGGTCACCATCGACGGAGAAAAGAAGCGTTCGCCCCAAGACATGTTTACCTTCGGGCTCTTGGAGCAAGGGCCTCGCGGGATCGGTCCCTTGATCGAGGCTCAGGAGGACAATGTTACCGACTTCGCACAGTTCGGGGTGGATTGGGAAGCGCAGGCCAACAACACCATTGCCGCACATCATGCCGATAATAACCCCCAGGACTTGGATCCAGAGCATCCCTTCTCCGCGTTCTCGACACCTGCCAACATGTCGGAAATTGTCGTCGAGGCACCCAATTGCCCCTTTACCCCCGAGCAGTGCTTCGCTCTTGACGAAGAGTTGGCTGGACGGGCTGACTTGACTTCCCGAGACATGGCGGTCCGGAAGCTGGTGTGGAAGGAGGCGCTTGCGATTTGTTTGGAGATGGATGCGTAGACGAGATGTATTTCTGGGTAAAAAGTAATCTAATTATTGTGTAAAAGCCTGCTTGGAGGTACAGAGGGGATTATACATTCAAAGCACAGCGGAGACACTACATTTAAGCTAGGAGCTGCAGCGATCGCGTTGACCCCGCTGCGCAACGGTGCGAACGTACACACCACTCGCACTCGAGGTGAGTGGGCCCCCACTTTGAAAACTTCCCCCCGCGGTAGGTCCGGTGCTTCCGCCGCTTTAGTCTCGCAGCGGCACTGTGGAAGTCGAGCGGATTATGTCCTTTGTTGCGAAGTCAAGAGCGAGAGGCGGACGCAGGCGCGGAAGGAGGACGGGCCTTGAGGAACGTGTGTGGGGTCTTGCAGCGACGAGGACGTGTAAGCCGGTGTGCAGGCAGCGCTTAAATGAGGAAGGAACGAAAGCTCGGAGGCCTCGCACGTGCAAGATCTCCGGAGAACGTGGCAGTGCCTTCGATGGATCCTTCAAGGGACTGAGAACGTGAAAAAAGCGAAAGAAGACGGAAAACACACTAGGGAGAGCTGTGATAGCAGCAAGGACTACACATCGGCGCTGCGAGTGCGCGCGCCGGGCACCTTTCTCATGTACACACGTCCGGGACGCGCTACGGCTGTAGCCAAGACATCCTAGGACACAGGTAAGCCCGGGGAAAGGAGGGAACTAGTGGGTTTGTGAAGGAGCAGGAGCAACACTTACTGTCGGTCTCCTCCCATGCCATGTCGCGCTCGCAAGCGTTGCCCCTCGGGCAGTCCCAAACACAGTCTTTCAGTGGCCAGGACATCCCAGAGGTGCTCACGCGCTTGAGCACAAAAGATTTGACCAGCATTTGAGACAGCAATGCTTACTTTGCTGAGGGTGTAGTGTGGGAAGAGGTTGAAGCATCCTTGCTGCGAACACACGCGTCGGGCGCCAGACGCGCCGAGACGCAGCGTAGGCTTCACGAGGGCAAGCTGCAGGTCAAGTTAAGTCTTTGGATGAAGAGATTTGGCCCGGAATTGGGCGAGAAAGACTCACGTTGGTGAGGGTGCAGGTGTGGGAAAAGGTCGAAGCGTCCTTGCTGTGAACTCACGCGTTGGGCGTCAGAAGCGCCGAAACGCAGCGCAGACATCACGAGTGCATGCTACGGGTCAAGTTAGATCGTTGCATGAAGATATTTGGCCGGGAAACGGGAGAGAAACACTCACTTTGGTGAGGAAGGGGTGTGGGTGCAAGGGCGAAGCATCCGTCCTGCGAGCGCACGCGTCGGGCGTCAGGCGCAATACTACGCAGCGTAGGCTTCACGAGGGTATGCTACAGGTCAAGTTAGGTCTTTGGATGAAGAGATTTGGCCCAGAATTGAGAGAGAAACACTCACCTTTCTGAGGGTGTAGGTGTGGGAAGAGATCGAAGTATCCGGGCTGCGAACGCACGCGTTGGGCGTCAGACGCGCCGAAACGCAGCGTAAGCGTCAGGAGGGTATGCTACAGGTCTCGTTAGGTCTTTGGATGAAGAGAGTTGGCCCAGAATTGGCAGAGAAGCACTCACTTTGGTGAGGGTGTAAGTAGGTGTGGGAAAAGGTCGAAGCATCCGGGCTGCGAGCGCTCGCGTCGGGCCTCAGGCGCGCTAATACGCAGCGTAACTTTCACGAGGGTATGCTGCAGATCAAGTTAGGTCTTTGGATGAAGATGTCTGGCCCAAAACCCCGAGAGAAACACTCACTTCGGTGAGGGTGCAAGTGTGGGAAAAGGTCCAAGCTTCCGTGCTGCGAACACACTTCTACGATGCCTGGAGCACCAAAACGTAGCGTGTAGATGGCCATGGTAAACTAGCGCTCACGTTAGACACTTGGATGGAGGAATTTGGCCCAGAATTGGGTGAACAATGCTCACTTTGCGAGAGCCGATACATTCTTCGGCAAAACTCACAGGGCTCTACAGTCCTGGCCAATGTTGGGCCAAATGCCACTGTAGACCTTCCGTCGGATTGTGTGTCGTCGATATGGGAGTGAGAGAGAGACTCAGAAAGAAGGTGAAGTAAAGAATGAAATCCGCCGTGGCAGTAGCAGAGAGAGCGGGAATACAATGATAAATATGCAGCGCCTTCCGCCGTTCCTCTCTTCCTCGAATTTCAATCCTTCAATTTGGACTATGGGCTGTTCGGAATTGACAACCTGGGCCAGAAGGAACTTTCCAACAAAGCAAATTCATTTCTAAGTTCGAGCATAGTGGGGGTAATGTCGAGCAACATGTGCTCCCCAACCTCCTCCGTCTTCCTCCCACTGACCTCCTTCGCGGTCTGTATGCAAGACCAAACTCGCCCGCAACCCTTCAAAATGGGTGTTAAAGTGAGTAATGTAAGAAGACGGGAAAATCAAGATATTCCCGGTCTTGCCGTTCAACTTCAATCCCAATTCGTAAAGGCAAAGCTCTCCTCCTGTGCACTCATTTATGAAGATGATCTCGCACTCCTCGTTGTCCTTTGAATCTTTGTGAGCATCGGTAGCTACGCGCACGTTGAACATAAAGCCTGCAAACGGGTACGCCGGAGAGGAGGTGTTCAACGGTAAGATGTCGGCAAATATGCGCATTTCGTTATACGTCTCGGGCCGCAGACGTTCGAACTGGGCGAGAACAATCAGTCGGTATTCCGGAGGGGTAATTGGACGGTTCATGCGCACGTTGATTCGCTGAAACTCAAGCACCTCGTGGAAGATTTCTACGAGAGCTTCAAACTCCATGCTTTTTTGGATGCCCTCTATAGTTGTATACGGAATTCGCTGGTTGAAATTGACTTTGACGTCCGGCTTGCATATCTTGTTGGGATGCACATTCTGAGGAGCACCGTGACCCTGGAACGCCGTCGTCAAATCATATTTTCCAGCTGGAAGCTAACCGACTTTTTCACCCATCCGGTGGTACCAGGTGTACACGGAGATGTGGTAGCTGTATTTCTCGCGTCTTGAGTTCTCCCACCGATATTCGCCCGGGATGATTGCATCCAATCCTTGCAGTGCAATCTTGAGTCTCTGAACAAGGTCCGCCGGCATGGTCAGAAGAGTCAAAACACGCATGCCCGAGGCATCGTCAATTGTGAGTGTTTGCCTGGTTCTCGGGTCATCAGTAGCTCAATTTCTAGGTTCAGTGGTACTGACCCGCCGAGAATATCAGGATCGAGCTCGACATATTTTCCCGGCGTAGTCTTCGCAAGCTGGAAGTCGATCACAATTAGGCCGGGTGATGCATTTGTCATTAAGGGCAAACCTTTGCTCTTAAATCCGCCACGCTCGTCGCTACTTGAGCTTGGTCTGCCAACGTCCGTTGCTGTTCCGTGAACACTTTCTCTTTCCCTTTCTTGAAAGGGAGGGCTGTCGTTCGCTTCACGTTTATTGGCAATTTTATCGATACTGTGTCCGCAAACTCGTACACAGGGCATGGATGAGGCTTCCAGAGACACGGATTGCCGATGTACCAGTCAGACGCTCGAGGAGGAAGCTTGAATAGACTTTGAATGTGATGATCAGTGTAAGAAAATACCAGCCACTTGTCGACATACTTTGTTTCCACTGTTTCCAACACCTTATCTGCCGCCGCAACGTCGGCGAAACAAAAAGAATCCTTGCCGCGGTCGAATCGATAGCCATTAAGGCCCGGGAGATCTACACTCTGGAGATAATGGACCACACTTATGAATCGACGGACAAGGGGGCGCCATTGTCCATCTTACTCAATAGTCAGTCAATGACGACATATAGAGAAGAAGAGGTCATACCCACGACTTCTCGCAGCGAATATCCAAGACAATTGAGGTTTTTGACAATGTCCCCCCACCCGTTCGTGAACTCTTTCCGAAGGCCGAGACACGCAATCACGGGCAGAATATAAAATGTGCCTGGTGTAGAGGTCAGACTCGGAGGAGATGGATACGACCATAAAATGATGACACCTACCGGCACAGCAAAGGTACAGCAAGCGGGTACCCCAAGTGTGCCAGTTCTGGAACGTGGTGACAGGTTTCCCGTACTTCGCCGCGAGACTCGGGACCCCTGGTTTGCGGTTACCGGAAGCGGCAGCTTCAATCCGCAATCTATATGTGACAGTGAGTCCACCAAATTCAGAAGGAAAGCCGCCAGAAGATTGGTACGAACTGGTCAACATTCAGTGCCAGCTGCACAAGCTTGCACATGTACAACAGGTCCGCGGCAACGGCGTCGGCCTCCATGGCAGCCAAATCTGCCACGATTGACTTGAGATCGGTTTTTTTCGATACGAGATGGTCTTTGGAAGGTTTTTGCAGCGACTCGATCAACTGCTTCAACTGAAGCTGATGGCTGCCGAGGATGGCCAGCAGCTGGTGTAGCATGATTCCTGCGCCAATAGTAACAGGCGGACCGCACCCGTCGGTACGCCAACCCCTGGGTTTGGTCTTGCTGCCGACGTTCTTGGGGTCGCAAGCTTCATCCTGACCGGCTTCGGATTCGCCGTCCTCGTCTTGCACTATGCGCATGCGAACGAAACCGATGTCCTCGTCGCAGCCAATGCGAGGTGCGTTGCCGTTGCGCTTGCATTGGCGCTTGCGCGGAGGACTGCTCTGGGGGGAGCTGCTCTCAGACGGCTCCGGCGAGGCTTTTTTACGTGGTGATTTCCGCTGAGGTCGACCAGATGAAGCGACCTGCTGGTTGAGTGCAGCAGGGATTCTGATTTTGGGAACTGGTGGCGGGGGCGATTCTTCTTGAGGGCGGGACTCCGGGCTGCGTTTACCAAGCACAGGCGGCGGTGCTGGAGTTGGACGTCGGGTCAGAAGAGCGAGCGACGGAGGAAACAAAGAAGGCAGTGAAGTCTGGACATCCGAACTGGGCAGAGAATCTTTAGTGCGGTCAGTAAAAGTGTAAAGGAACAAAAGTGAAAGGTGCCACCAATGTAGATGACTTCGGAACCGTTAGTGCACCTGGCAGAGTTGAGCGCGGAATCATTTCGATCCTCAACAAGTCGCCGCGTTGCGGCCGAGTCGATGCCTGGGTCGGGAAGTCTGAAAGCGGCAGTTGGAGTGCAGAGGCGTTGAAGGTCGGATTGCAAAGCCCTCAGCTGGGGTAGCGAGCTCACTCCTTCCGGCGCACGAGGGCCGAGCAGGGCACTTTTTAAGTTGGCCAACTCGAGCAAGAGGGCAGTGGCAGCCTCGTCACTTATTGTAAGTGGCATCCGACGCGGTTTTGCAGCTGGAAAATGAAAGAAATAATGCCGCCAGCAAAGCAGCTACCCACTCATGGGTAGCCCTGCCGTTCGGCACTCCCAGGGACCGGCGGAAACGTCGCAAATCAATTTTTCTGAGGTTATTTCGGAGTGACACAGTGACGGTTCGGAGAGAGGCCCGAAAAGGGAATTTCTTATTTGCCTCTTACCGCCACCGTCTCGCACCTCGACTTCCCTGCACGTTGCTTATTCCCTCAAATCCTCTGTTCAACCTTCCTCATCCCCACTTCAACAACGTCGTCTGCACTGGCGCCGCGTAGCAGCTTACGCGCCTGCAATCGGTGTAATGCAAGCACTCGAAAATTGGTTTTGGAGGCCGGCGGAAATTATCGCTGAGTTCCGCGATCTGCCGTCCCGCGGTGCACCAATTCGCAGCTTGGATACTGAACCGATGCTAACTCAATTTCCTCATAGCCGTTTCATGCTTGATATATACAGCTGCACTTCGGTGAGTTTTTCTCCCTCAAAACCTGTTCTATTGTCCAATCCTTTTGCAGCCTACTCGTTCCGCGTGTCCTCTCGACGTGTGTGGCGTCTCTATCGGCCTCCGTTGCCCTTATTGTCCTCCTCGTTGTCGCCTCAGAGGACCATCGTTGACATTGCATAGTCCGTTGGCCTGATTTTTTTTTTTTGCAGCGCAGACATCCTTCAACCCTCCTCGAAGGACGCTCTCATTGCCGTCGTCGATCGGGGCCGAGAACTGGGGGCGCTTCCGTCCATTTTCGGTCTTTTTCCACACAGGCAAGTACTCCTTCTTCAATTGCCATCCAATCACCTAATACCTTCGCAGGCCAGCCGCTCCGCATCTACCACCGAGGTGTACGCCGTCGTCCCCCGCTTCTTCCTTCGCTCTCCCCGATGCCGACAACATCGAATTTGGGGGCCGATTGGACCAAATCCGCATTTTGAGGCAAATGTAAGTCCTCCCCCTTCGGAACCTACCCAAATCTCCTAAAGTCATCGCAGCATACTCGTCCCGCATCTATCTTGGATGTACGCACTGTCGCCGCCCGTTTGGATCGCCCTCATACCTTCAAATTTTACGGGCCCGTTTGTGACCGACTTTTTGCGCATAAGCAAGTCCTCCTCCTATAAAACCCACCCAATTTCTGTAATCTCTGCGCAGTGAAGCCGCCTCAAGTACCCTCTTGAGGTGCGCGCCCTCGCTGCCTGCTTGTGCCGCCTTCATCGTGGCCAACGACATCCATTTTCTGGGGACACCTGACTCGGAGAGCAATCTTCGACTTTTTTTGATAACTGGCAAGTCCTTCTCGTCCAAAACCCGTCCTGTCTCTCTAACTCTTCGCAGGCTAGTCGTCTCGCACATCTGCTCGAGGCGCGCCCGCTTCTCGGGCTCGCAAAGGCCTCCACATCGTCGACAATTCTCTTGGATGAATTCGGACCACGGCAAGTCTTCCTGGCTCAACCTTGTCGCATCCCCCCCTAATCTCTTTGCAGCCTCGTCGTACCTCATCTCTGTCGAGGTGGGCGCTGTCGCTGCCTCCGTGCGCCACAAACCGGTCGAACGAGCCATCGGAGGCACTGCCACATTAACCGGAAGTCTTGCACGTGCAAGACCTCCGGTCTCTTTTGCTCACCACCGGTATATACCACCGCCACGACAACGGTACCCTTTCGCCTTCAAACCCACCCGAGCTCGCCTGCAACTTGTCCATGCGCAGTCCGCCCGCTGAGTCTCGCGTCCAGCGAGTGCAACGTGTAAGGTACGTGCACCAGCTCCCTCCCTTTCTCCTTCATTCCATCCTCACTACCCCATTCCATTTCGACTCGCCACAGCCCGTGTGTTACACGGGCTGCATGCTGCGCGCCGCTGACGAGACGACTCGAGCGTCTCATGCCCGTCCTCCCTCTTTCTCTTCTCTCTCTCCTCACACGCACGCACAACGCGCTGATCCGCCCGCAGGCCAATCCGCATCCGCATCTCGCTGCACCAGCGTCGACACCGAAGCCCGAGTCGAACGGCCGCAGTGCGCGCCGACTCTTCAAGACAAACGAGTTCTGCAAAGAGAGGGTTAGAGGGGGAGGAGTGCACGGACACGGAGAAGGTACGCACCCCAGATCTTTCCTCGTTTATCTTCTTCTCCCTCTCGCCTTCCCTTTTCTTTATCTTCATCTCTCTTTTCTGTTTCTTCCTCCTCCTCCTCAATCCAGCCCGACTCCCACCACCCGATTCGCACGCACGGCGCGACTGCGTCGAGACGAGACGCGAGGAGCGTACGCAGTACCCGCATTCAGACGATGCGCACGCCGCCTCAGAGCGCCCGAGACGCACCGGCGCGCGCTGCGCACGATGTGCTGGGACACGGGCGGTGCGGCGTGCTCTGTGCAGGCGCGCGCACGATCCGTCGACACCGTGCCCGCCGAGCACGGGCTGCGAGTCTTGACTCGCAAGCTGCACCCCGCAGACCGCTATTTGTGAGCTGCAGCGCTACCGCGCCGGGCTCGCTGCGCGCCGGCTGCCCTCCTCAGATGCAGCCCGGTCCCGCCGCGTATATACGCGCTGCACGCGTGTCCTCTCGATGCCGTGCACCCGCGACCCTTGCACGTGTCGCACTTCCCGCGCGGCCGCTGTCCCCGGCACGGCGATCCCACCCCACCCCCTCGCCGTGCCCCGGCGCACTCGCGAGTCGCGCCGCGGCGCTGTCCGCGCGCGTACGGGACCTCTACATATCTAATCAAATAACTAGCTATCTAAATACTTAGCTGCTCTACATACGGACTTTTAATCTACCTACCCAGTATAACTACGAATCTGTAGTCTGTACAAAACAAATTTGAATGCATTAGTTTGAGGTCTACGAACCTTGTGGGATTGAATGAGCCAAGATAAGGACACAAGTATTGTATATACGGACACAAGTAATGTATATACGGACTACCGAGACCGACGCGAGTGTACCGATTGTATAGTAGCTTTCACGTTCTATATATCGTTATAATCAGCGCCGGCTACACTACACTCTGAGGACATCCAGTGGTCAAAGTCCGTCACGGTGGACAAGTCGCCAAACACCACAGGCTGCAAGAGCACGTTCTCCAGCCACGCGTTGAAAGGGATGTCGAGCGCGTCGCTGCAGTCATGGAAGTGAAGCTGAATTCCGGTGTCCTTGAATGGCGCGTTAGGCGCTGCACTCAGCTGCATCTGAGGAAAGGTCAGAATCGGCAATATGGAGAATAACAGCTTGTGCGTACCTTCAGCCGGAAACTTGGGTCGGGGGAAATCAAGGGCATTCCGGTCATCGCGAGAACGAAGCTCTGCGCACGAATCAGGGGATTCTTGCGATTGGCTTGGTACGTCTCCTTCCCAATGAACTCCCCGCGCAAGGAGCGAGGATATCCGACTCCACGGATCCAGCGCAAGAAGCGCAACTGGAATTGCTCGTAGTAGAGATCGCGCACGGTGTCGGTGTCGTCCGCGGTGGTGAATTCGAGGATCTTGATGACCTGGTCGACGCTCTGGACGCGACGATTGTACACTGTAGCCAGGAAAGCTTTGGTTTGCTCGATGCTCGGAAAATGCTGCGAAATGTGAAAATTTGGCCCAGTGAAGCTCGCGGAGACGTACACTGAGGAGAGTGTGCTGTCCTTTCAGTCGCAAATCAAAGCCCGCTACGAAACCGGTCTTGAACTCGGGATGCACGTAGGGATTGTAGGTGCCAAAGAAGTAATGGCATAGAAAGCGGATGCGTAGAGCCTTGTGCTCTTCTGCGGAGCGCGGAACACAGAACTCTGTCAACTAAATGGCAGCGGTCAGACCCACGTCCGTGGCTGTATTCACCAAATGACCCACTGGTATATTGAGATGAACGGCGGCCAGCGCCAATCCGGGATGGCCAGCATCCTCTGGAAACTTGAAGACCTTATCGGCAGTGATATCCCACCACGGAGCAAGGTCAGCCGCGGCGACTGGGTCCAATGCGTGGATGTAGGCCAATGTGAGGTTGGCAATCCAGTCGCGATTCTGCTGGGTTGCGGCAAGAATCAAGAAAGGACAGATAGGGTCGGGCCCGATGCCGAGGGAGATGAGAAAGAGGGCAGCCCATGTGCCATCCACCTTGTACGCTTGGATGCGAGCTGCTTTCGGCATATCTGGAATAGGGTGAAACTGCGGGCGAGAATAGGAGCCAGAGCTCCAACCCCAGCGAGAACCGTCAGCGAGTCGAGCATTGAGCCCAGCGATGTAGGTCGAGCGCTCAGGTCCCTGGCCGTTCGCTCCCACATCATGATCTGCAGGATCGCTGTAGCTAGCATTGGATTCAGCTCGGCGTCGACCACAAGAAAAGAGCGAGAGCACATACATGTTGTATTTGCGCCCTATATGCAGGAATCCAGTAGGCGGCACTGGACTGTGCAAAATGACAGGTTTGTCGCCTTCTTCGGTGGTGGAAGAAAAGGTGTTCAGCTCAAGGGAGGCATTATGGAAATGGGCGATTAATTCAAGCAAGGTATTTGCTACTGCTTTGACGTTGGGGCCGGATATGTCCAACGACTGCAGGGCATCCTCGGGACCGACAGAGACAACGACATCTGTTTGCCACCGCAGCACATCACTGAACGGGAGGCGCTGAACAGGCCCATCGGCTTCGATAAGTCTACGAAGCAGGGGGGTTGCGATCGAGGGAGCAGCTACATCCCCCATGTCGGTGTCGGAGTCGGTGTCGGAGTCGATCTCGATCTCGATGGTGCTCTCCTTCGCGGTAAACAGCTTGGGCCGACGCGGGGACGACAGCATCTTGGGGAATACATCCGAGTCAGAGCCAACACTGGTGACCGAGTGCCTTCTCTGTCGCTTGAACAAAGTACTGTCGCTCTGGCCGTCCTGGTTTGTGATCAGGCAAAGAAGATGTCAAGGAATTCGGGGACGTACATCAGAGAACTGTCCTTCGCGTTTGAGGCGGGGGCGGGAGCCAAAAAGCGAATGGCTTTGTGTTTCATTGGAATCCTGCACTTGCATGAGAAGAACGACCAACAGTTAAATTGGCAAACACCGTACGTCAGGCAGGCCATCCGGACAACCGGCGTCGACACATTTGATTGTCTCGATGGTGTCGAAGTTCATCAATTTGGTGTCCATAAAAACTCGCCACGCCCAGCGCTTGCAGAGGTGAAAAGGTCCAAAGGCATCGATGGAAACGGGTGCCTGCAAGTGTTCCCATCGAGGGGCTCAAGACAGGATTAGTTGGCAGACAGAATGCAGGAGGATTTGAACGCACCCGCAAAAAAAAGGCGGGTATCCTCGTCTGTCGGATGGCGAACACGCTGAGTGTAGGTGTGCAGTTTTTTGTGAGTAAAATCCCTCTCAAGCAGCCCAAGCGCTGAGAATGCCCGATTGTGGGTGTGTGTGGTCGATCTCGGGCCTACACCTTCCCAGGGAGAATGCTCGAAGTTGTACAGCGATGAATGCCCAGCTTCGTAGCGTAAAACAATCCCGTGTGACGCCAAAAGTGCACGGATGAGGGAATCGATCGTGAACCAGATGTTGTTCTCCTGAGCTGGGACATCGATCGTTGTGATGAGATTCGACGAGTCGAGAGCGCGCAACAGAGCGGGCATATCGTAGGAAGTAATGAATTTGTGTTCTGGTGTAGGAAGGGAAGGATGTGCATGTTCGGGGTTAAGCTTAGAGGGTTGTGAGCGTAATTTTAACAAAAAACAAGTAGGAACTCACTGTGAAAGGAAAGACACAGATCATGTACTTGAAAGTGCTAGCTGACGCAGGAGGGGAGTCGATGACAATGATCGGGTTGGAGGATGAGGAGAAGCGGCTCGCTCCGCCAGTGCGCGCAGTGCCCTGAGAAGACTTGCGCTTGGAAGGAGACTGAGAGGCTATGGTGGTATTCATCCGATCGATGCTCTCCCCGCGCTGCTGATTCACCGTACCGAGATTTGGACCGTTTTCTTGGAAATGAGTGATGGCACGGGGACGAGGCTTTTGAATGTACGCATCGACCGGACTGGAGAGGGACGAGGTAGGACGAGAAAAATCGAAGGAAGGAGATTTGCTGGAAGATGGATGAGACACATTTTTCGATTGGGTAGCAGTGTTCAAGATATCGGCTGAGAGACGGTCATGAGTAGGGCTTGAGAAGTGAAGTGCATGCATACCCGTCGGTTTAGTTCGAACGAAAGGGTTTCCTGCGAAAAGACTTGGAGTGCTTGATGACGAACTAGCCTGACTGGGCGGGACAGGCCTGGTTGTTTGCTGCGGGGGTGGACCACTCATTGTTGCGGAGGCATTCCTACGTGCTTGCATCAGTGGGGCTTGACTCGGAGTGGGGCAGGAAAATGTCACGGTCGATGAAAGAGATACGCACCTTAGTGTTCCTTGATGGAAAAGCCATAGCTTGAGACAGAAGTGGCAGCTGGTCTTTGGCTCCCAGGGGTGCGAAGTCTGACCGGAGGGATTAATCAATAATGGTGCAATTGCGGAGGCATGACCATGAAAGCTTACACTGAAAAAGCCGCCACAATTGCAAGACATTTTGGGACCCCGTCTGCGCGCATTGTTGGGGTCGCGAGGATCGTCTTGCAGGTCTACAACATGGGCTAGATAGGGGTGCTCGCACAGACAGTGGCTGTCTGGCGAGGTAGGCCATTCCCGAATCTTGGTGAAGCACCATCAGACAATGCCGACTTGAGTCAAGATACTCACCTGGTCACCGACAAGGAAGGTGGATCCGCCGCAGTCGCAAAGTAGGCATTGGCTGCGAGGGGGAAGATAATACTCTCCCTGCATGTACGAGTTGGACATGGTTGGAGACACAAGAGGAGACGACTCGAAGACAGACACAGCATTGATTGCATAAACTACCTAGTTACAGATAGAAAGGGGAAGGATTGGGGCAAAACATATTTATAGCGGCCTGTCCCGATTGGGATGCGAGAAGAGGAGGAACCCGGATTCGTGGACCACTGATGGCCACGAGTGGCCGTTGTTTTGCGATACAGATGCAATATAACACCCCACGCCGGACCACGCAAGACCACACGAGTGGGGAACGCGTGGCCACTCGGCGTCACGCGTGGCCACGAGCCCCACGCGTGGAAACGCGTCGTCACGCGTGTCCACTCGACTTTTGTCCAGAAACGACCGTCATAGATGCGGCCATGAGCTGCCCGAGTCACAACAACACCACATTATTAGCTAATCATTACCTCTTCACTGCGCCCACCATGGTCAGATTGGCCAAGAGCTCATTGATGCAATCGTCGATGAAGTGGCGGCTACGGAGAACTGGTTCGATCGCCCTGACCACGGGAACCTCAAGGCGTGTGCCCTAGTGGCGCGCACGTTCCTCGTGCCGTCTCAGCGCAAACAGAAACTGTTCCATTTCCTCATAGTACACCCTCAGGCTGCACTCGCAAGAGGTTTAGCGGCTGCGCCGCACATTTGTGGATATGTCCACGATCTCGACATGTGAGGCGTATTGCATGAAGCATCGGCCATCCTACTGCCTCTCTTCACTCGGGTGCGGCGTTTGGTCATCTTTGGAGAAATCTGGCACTCCCAGTTGAATTCCTCCGAAATTGGCGGACTCATCTCAATCCTGAATCTTCCCTCCTTGCGCTGCCTCGGGATGATCACCTGCGATTATATCCCTCTATCGTTCGTCTCTCAAATGATGTCGCGGTACGCGGAAGTGGCCGTGATAAACACATCCATCCACCTCAGTGACGCTGGGTTCCCTCCCACACCCGCGGGTGACTCCACTGTGCCTCTGACTCGTCTAGCACTTTCGCTCGACACGCGCCCGGGCCGCGCTGTGGTCATTACCGATCTGACGGCCAACGTGGAAGATACAGATTCGACGCGATCCTTCGACTGGCAGCACCTACAGCACTTCACTCTACTCGTACGAGCCCAAGGAACCCAAGCGGTACTCAAGCAGATAGCGACCAAGTGCGTGGACACTCTACAGCATCTGGAAATACGTTTCGAAGGTGCGTCCTTGAGCTTTTACCAACCATCGTCTCCAGAGTCAGGGTCACTTGAGGATACCACGACGACTGGTTAGATCTACCCCGCATTCCAGGACTCCGGTTCCTGATGATGCAGGGCCCAGTGGGGAAACTTCGAGTGCTAGATTTGTGGATGAAGATCATGGCCACGCTTCCAGAATGTGCTCCCAACGTCGAAGTCGTGACCATTGCGATCGATGCAGGATACCGGTCTTTCTTCTTCTCTATCGAGGATCCCCAAAGGGACAGGGCGCTGACAAAGTTACCGCGACTGCGAGAGGTCCGTTTCGACATATATATGGAGCACGGGGAGGAACTGCGGTTCATGCGGTTCAGCGAGGCTACGAAAAAGATGCTACATATGGCTAGGGAGGCCGGTCTTCTTTCTTTTGCAAGTCACAGGGAGAGGCCCGTTGACTTTTCGAATCATAACATGCGATACTTCTCTAACTAGGGGTTATATTCGCTACTTCGAGCGTTCCACAAGTCAATGAATTCCGTCTCTTTTCTTCCAAACTAGAACCAAACTAGAACCGGCACCCAGTCCCGGACACAGTACAATCTTTGAAGTAACCGCAACGCAGAGTTGGCATGACCTGGGGGTCTTTGTTTAGATGCTGCAGGAGCGCAGGGCACCCAGTACCACTAGGCGGTGACTGTTCGGGAAAAAATCACCACGGCGATCCGATCCGAGAGCTGGAAAGTTCAAGTTCCTCTGTATTTTATGCGCAGGAATGCCTCAGATCAAGCAATGGCCAGTTTGGATCGATACACAAATATATCCCTTGCGACGGACGAGATCCCGGAATGCCAATGGTGGCGGGGCAGTGTTTGTAATTTGTCGTTCTTTTTTTACGGCTTGAGATTTACAACAGTCCCCCATAATTTGGCCTACCGCACCGGGTCACGACAACGCTTCGAGATACGTAGGCTTCTCTCCGTTTCTCCTGTTTTCAGAATCCTGGAACACACTCTCTTTTGGTTCCATCTCCTTCAAAGCGGTGAAAGTCATCCGGAAGGAGCTGGTTTGATTGGAGTTCAACTCTCAGGTAAGTACACTGCTGCGCCTCTGGGGACCTCGGTTATGTTACCTTCCCGTTGTTTCGGCCGGCTAAGGATTTGCTTTCTCAACCGTGATATGTGAATGACGGTCTAGACGTAGTGAGGTAACCAATAATACTAGCACGCACATACATTCATTTAGTGAATCTTATCTGAGAGCCCCAAACCCCATAAGTTTAAATGAATCCCCGCTTTCGAGTCGCTGAGAATCTGTTAAAGCCTAACGCCTTCTTCGCCACGCGATTCAGCTCATGCGGAATAACGTCGAAATTGGAGTTGCGAACTACGGATTCCCGGTGGATTATGAGTTAGAATTCTTCCTCTACCTGATGATCGTCTTTGGTGGACATTTGTATGCTGTAGCGCGAGGCGTACACAGCATCTCCTGAAGATTTGGTACAAATTTACATAATGTACGAGCGAGATGTTTAAAATGGTTTTGATGACCGTAGCGCTGCGTTTTGACCTTTTTCTGGCAACCATTGAACAGGTAGCAAGCATCTTGGAGTCCCTTTGCCTGTGTTAACATCACAGTCGCCTCTTGTATCCATCAAAGTGGACTGCCTCATTGATTCAAATTTAAACTGTGTTTTTGACTGTTGTTGCGTTCTCTGGGCACACTGCTTTCCCTACGTAAACGAGTGCAGCGGAGTGAATTGTGGCGGCGGATTGCGGTACCAGCTCGAACTCGGTTGTATACTACCCCACTATCCGACATTCGCATCACAGACGACCACGGATACGTTCCCGTCATCTATCCGGCCGACGGCCGACAGCCTTGCTATTCAATCGCGTAATCGTGGTTGACGATTGAGCGTCTAGCAATCGCACAAATACGACCCGAAACTGGAGAAGTGGAGAGTCTTATTATATCGTTACATGGCCAACCGCACCAGTCTTCCTCCTGCAGTGTTGCCTCCGCTACTCTTCACGCGACGGAGGGTTATCATCGCCTGTACGAATTGTCGCAAAAGACGAGTCAAGGTAGGCATAGTGCTTAGGGTAGAGCTGCCGCTCACCCACCTTCCGATCTAGTGCCTGACACCAGAGGACCCACCGCTGAATCCATGCGAGCGATGCGTTAAGAAAGGCCTGCGTTGCGAGTATGTCACAGTATCTGACCAGCGCGGGGAATCTGCGAGCAAGCATTCGAAAAAATCGGTGCCCGATGGCGCTAATGGCTCTGGTTCCAAATTGTCTGCAGATCCCGGGATGCAGCTTCCAACAGTAACTCTGGCTGCATCACACGACGCAAACCTGCGTGGATACCCGCGACTTTACCCTCCGGCCCAACGGTACCACGAGACCAGTGGACAACATTATATGCAGAATCCTATTACCTCTGGAGCTGGGTACGGGCCATACGGCGGCGGCGCGTATACTCCTGCAAACCCACCCACCAGTTTTCCGGGGCAGTTGGAGCCTCATCCGTACCGTTACCCTGCTGGTGATTGTCTTCCTACGGCGGAATACAGCACCGACCCCAGTCGGCGCCCGGTGCAGAGACACAGGGACGAGCAGGTCGCTTACGCGTACGGCGAGCCTCACTGGGCAAGGCATGTCCACCGTGACCCGCGTTGTGTGGTTCTGAGCTGACCGTACACATGATCAGATGCGGCATTTGTCCTCGAGGACGATGCCGGTGTACGACAAGAGGGGCATAGATGGTTACTTAGCCTGTCTGTCCCTGCTGATCTACCGCAATTGCGATAGAAGACAGCGTTGATGGACGAGTGCGAGCTGCAATTTAGACGTTGTTATCAGATCGCAAGGGCTGCGGCAGGAATTGAGCTGCCAGTGTATCACCTTCAGAGTATATACCAGAAATCGAACTGTGCGAGGTGATCCTGGTAAAATTTGCTGAGTTCATCGAAATAAACTGCCCCGGGATCGATGAGCCAAGGGTGTGAGAAAGAGAAGCCTGTGATCGGAGGGCGGAGATCGAGTGCGAATCGCCAAAAAAAGTATAACGAGGTTACGAGTGGTCTCGTCTGGAGAGAGACTACATAGTCGTTTGGCGTTCATGATGGTTTGGGACAAGCAGTGTTTAGGCGCCGGCGATAGGCGCTGGTGATTGATCACATCAGTCACGACACCAATGCCACGCTTTGCTTCCTCCTTCCGAGACCTCACAATTCCCACTTGATTCTCACCTTATTCCAACCTTGCTGTTTCAAGCACCGATGCAGCGGACAATGCCGGATCTCTGAGGAGCTCTCTGCTTCCACCTATTCGGCCAAATCCTGCGCTCGAGTCTCGACCGTGTCATGCTGGTCTCTACTATTAGTCGCTGGCTTCTTCAGTTTCCTGGGTTTTCTTCAAGTTTTATATCTACAGCAACACCTTGCCAACACTCGACAGATCGCGCTCAAATCGTCTGGAGCCGCCGACTCACAAATTGGCCTTCGGGCGCTAGACGACCTCTGAACTGGTACACTAAGCTGAAATTGGTCAACGGGTCCGTTGACTAAGCAAATCTCGTTGAAAAAGGTGCAAAATTGAGAGAGACTTGAAAAGCGCTGGATTGAATCGTAAATGTGGGCCGCGAATGGGATCAAACCCGTCCAACATTTCAATTCGAATCAGCAGGAATGCGTAACCGGCCCTGTTGACCACGCAGTTCAGGCTGGGACGCAATGGGGCCGACAAATCTACACGACGAGCCTCCTTGGTGTGCACTGAAACATAGCCCGATTCGCCGGAGATGAATAATCGCTGGAATCGTATAAGAGGCCCCCCAAGCTCGCCCTATTCCTTACTTAAGCTTACCACCAGAGATCAAGATGCCTCAGATTCAAAACGCGCGCGTGCTGTTCAATTCTATTCCGAAGGGTGCGACGTCCCACATCGCCAGCTTCCCTGGCTCACAGATCCTCCTTTCAGGCTTCCCTGTTCCCGGAGAGACGACGGTTTATGACAAGTTACAAACCATCGACCTTGAGACTGTGCCGCTCAACGGAGGGTTCTTGATCAAAACACTCGTGCTCTCGATCGACCCGTACTTTCGCGTTCTGATGCAGGAGAAAGGACATCCCGTACGTGAATGCTGTGTCTATTCTGCCCACGCTCAGTGGTATTTTCCTCTAGGCGGCATTCCCTCTCGGTGCAACGTAGGCCACGTTTCACCTCCCCACCGTTCCCATATAAGTAACGCGATGATTTCGCAGGTTGTCAGGATTCGGCGTCGCCGTCGTCCTACGGTCTGAAAACCCCGCCGTCGCGGTGGGCAAGCACGTATACGGCTTTACCATTCGTATGTTTTCACCGTCGGTGCTGTCTACCAGTTGGCTCACTCAGCATCGCAGCCCACCAAGAATATGCCGTTCTGCCTGCACTCGGCATGCTTCAGATCATGGAAAGGCACCCCAATGTGCCGTGGTCTGCCTACCTTGGCCCTGCCGGGATGCCTGGTGAGATCGCGGTCCAAGATGAGATCGGTACACCATCTGACGGGCATATTATGTGCAGGCCAGACAGCGTATATAGGCTGGAAGGAGTTCGCCCAGGCCAAAAAGGTGCAGAACACTCTGCACTGCGGGAAGGGGAAAACTGAGGATAATTCTATTTGGCACCCCCAGGTGCCGTTGGCACCCGGGTGGTGCTATATGGCACCCGTGATTTCTAACAAATTTCTAATCTGATCTTTGATACCATCGGCTGATGGCGCGCGCGGCGGGATGGGGCGGGATAGCCCGCACTTCACCATTCTGACCGTACCTCCACCTCTAGTTGGTGTGTGATCAAGATTATCTTACATGCACGTACTCCTGAGCTATGCCCCCAATTTATGGGCCAAAATTCACACTTTGTGGCTAGAATGCGACAAAGGCAGCAGTTTGGGCCGTGTTTAGCTCGAAAACGGGGTTAGACTCAGCCCAGATGCTCAAATTTTGACAGAATACAGAATTCATACACTGCAGGTGCATTTAGCGGCTGCCGCCGCCCCATTTACATCGAAAAATGTGGCGGGAAAAGTTTCTCAACCCTTCGGCGCGCCTTCGGCAACGGTCCTCTCATCAAAGTTTGCCGGGCTTGCCGTGGTGCCAAATAGAAAAATGTTCTATGGCACCCGGGTGGTGACGGCACCTGGGGGTGCCAAATAGAATTATCCGAAAACTGATATGTGTTGCCCTGACAGGGAGAAGTCGTCTTCGTTTCCTCCGGCGCAAGTGAGTTGAACGCTGTATGATTCCATTCCGAGATAATCGTATTCTGTGTACCCCAGGCTCCGTGGGCTCGTATGTTTCTCCCACATATCAACACTTACCTGTGAAAAACGTTGATCAACCGTCTACAGGATGGTAATCCAACTTGCAAAGCAAGCCGGACTCAAAGTGATCGCCTCCGCCGGCTCGGAAGAGAAAATCGCGTTCGTCAAATCGCTCGGCGCCGACGTGGTGTTCAACTATAAGACCACGGACACCCGGGAGATACTCAAGAAGGAAGGGCCGATTGACATGTACGCACTCTCTTCGAGGTATTGAAATAATGCTGATAAACCCCCAGCTACTGGGACAACGTCGGAGGCGATGTACGTGACGCTGCGTTCGAATTTGCTGCGCCGAACGGCCGGTTCCTTGTAAGTCCCTGCCGCCGCTCATTACATTCCTCGCCAAGCCATTCAACTTTCCAATTAGCTCTGCGGGTCTATCTCGGAATACAACAGCGGTACTTATGCCCCCAAAGTGCTGTCCCGGTACAACTTGCCTGTCATTCAAAGACTTACTTGTTCAATTCCAGGGCTTTCACCACATCGGCGCCAAGGGCCTGCACGTCCACGGCGTCACTATGGCGCACCTCCCCCTCGCGAGATATCTGCCCGAGTTCTACGCGACTGTCCCCGCCCAGCTTGCCAACGGGGAGATCAAGTATACCGAGGAGATCACCAAGGGGTTAGAGAACGTCGGGGACGTGATATTGGCGGTGCAGAACGGGACGAGCAAAGCGAAGGCGGTTGTGCTGGTTGCTGAGCATGGCGAATAAGTGGGATGAGCAGAGCCAGCATAATGCTTACAATCGTTATGTTTTGTAGTTGAGCCGAATCCTCACACGAATCGTATTACAAAGTGCAGCATTCGATTGGATAGGTGTCGTGGTTCTGTAAAGATCAGGACAGGGAGGAGGGGCTCTGCGGTTACAAATCAAATCGAAAGGCGCTAAAGTTATGGAGACGTACATGGAGTCAAATTTCCCGAGCCGAATGTGGAAGAAACATCCCCAGAGCCGGAGAGCGCCGGAACTGGGACACGCATGTTTCCGGAAATCGTCCACGCGACGTCTCGGCCGCGTCGGAGAATTCAAGTCCCTACCTAGCTAGCTCCGCTTTCAAGCCCGCCGAAGTGGTCTATGACCATGTCTGACACACTCGCGCACGTTGAAGACTAGCCGAGTAGCCCATGTGCCCGCGGGCCGCGGGACCCCCGAGTCGAAAATCGTCAGAAGAGTTTGAACATCTTAGTCGCCGGGAACATATGCAACGATCAGTGTGCGGTGTGTGATAAGCACTGTTGTTTCCCTGCATTATAGACATCGGCGTGCTCAAGGACCCCCGGTCCTTGGGTTGAATACCGCAACGGCTAGCACGGATTCATTTGGCGATCACAGTTTTTATGTCTCGTGAAACAACATGAGCGCTCTTACATTTTCGGTGAAGGCGGTGATGCTATGGATTCAGTAGACTCTCTGCCCTCCGTCAAGATTCGATATCGCTGGTGAAGTTTCAACAGTTTAACGCGTCTACACCCTCTCCACATCTGTCAATGATCCCGAAGCCAACGTCCCTGCTTGATAATAATTTTGTTCGTTTCTTACAATCTGAACCGTCGACCTATGAGGAAGATTCAATGCTACAATACAGTCAAACGGGGCAGCCGACGGGAACGGGAAAGAGCATAAGTTGGTGGAGACGGATCAAAGCGCTCTCATGGGTTCTTCCTGTGTCGTCTCTGCGGGCAAATGGGCTGCTCGGGTATTCTGGCCAGCGGGGGCATGTACTTTTCAATTGGTGAAGGGGAATTCGACGTGTCTACAGTGCCCGTCTAAATCGATATCCGCCGAGTCCTACTGAGATTATTCGACGAAGCCGACATGCACCGCTAGCCGGCTGTTTCAGTGAATCCTCCGTCCGAGCCTAAGACACGATTATGAAAATGCAGCTGGAGAGTAAGTAGTTTTGACTGCCGGTATAAAGGGCATTCACAGAGATGGAAACAGACCAGACACCAACTTCTTTCGAACTCATCTACCTTCCCAGCCATGAACACTCTCCTCTCCTCTGTCCTTCTCGCCCTCTTTGCCTCGGCCGCCATCGCTGTCCCCGTCAACGAGCGCGACGACGGGCCGCCCTTCTCTGTGACCTGCAGCGGAATAAGCTTCAACCCCGACAACAACAGTATCACTGCGGATTGCCTGCACATCGGTACCGGCTCGACCACCTCGACCATCGGTCTCAATTCGTGTGTCGGCAACGAGAACGGGGCTTTCCTGGCCCAGTAAGCTCCTCCGATATCCTGGTTCTCATCACGAAACTAACGCGCCGCCGTTTGCAGCTGCGGGCCGTTGTGCACCAACTTCAGCACTTCGTGCTCGAGCATATCTGTGATCGGAACCATCCTCAGTGGGATCTGCACCACCACCACAGGCACCCAGTTTCCCTCCATCGACTTGAGTGAGAATCTTCTTTGGGCCCTTGATTGAGTTTCGCTGATTGCATTCCAGACTCCGTTCTGAGCAACGAGAACGGCATCCTCACCTGTTAAATTTTGGAAACGTCGAGATCTGCCCCCTGGAATGTTCTGTCTGGCAGTGTCTTGGTCGTACTGTTAATCAGCCTCTTTTTATTTATTACAATCGTCGGCGAGAGAGTATTGTGTACTCTATAGATTGTTAATATCGTGTCGCCCGTTTCGTCCGAGTTTTGAACCAAGATATAGAGCGATGGTCTGGCACTCACCTCGCCCGTAATAGTCGAAATCTCATAGAAGCGATTGTGTGTATCACGCATCCAGGCTGGATGATCAAACGAGGACCAGGGAATACAAGGAAAGTGCCGACCGGACTTCAAGAAATAAACCAATAAGATACTATCAGTCGACCATCTTGTTGTCCGCATGGGTCAAGCACACTCGGTACTCGACCCATGCGACTCAAGCCCTGCGCCGCTTGTGCTCGGCTGCACGATGGCCTGTGCAAAATCAGCCCACATGTTCATCCGCCCGTAAAGATAATAAGAATGAAATAAACTCACCCCCGGCGCGCAGACGAACACGCTTCCCTATTTCGCAAAACTTCATCAGCCCTTGCTCCAAGCCGATGTTTTACTGCGGAAGATGAGGGAATTGAATGCGTACCTCGGACAACACCCCGCCCTTCCCGCGCGCAGGGCCAGTGCCAGTGATACCGGGCTCCATTGAGCTGTTGACGACGTACGAGCCGAGCGCGACGGTGTGCTCATGCCGCGCGTTCAGAGATGAGAGCAGGCAAGTTGCGTACAGCTTCGAGAGGGCGATGTCGAATGTAAAGTTGCTATTCATCAATAAGAGATGTCAGCCGAGGGGAGGGAGGCAAGAAATTGGGGAGGGATTACATGGCATCGCGCTGTGGAATAAACCATAGTTAGATACGGAAAGCCATCAGAAAAGGAACGAACGGGAAAGGCCATGAAGCACGCAACGTCGAAGACGCTGAAAAGGGCGCTGGAGTCACCGGTCAGGACAGCAGTCTGGCCGTGATATGTCAAGTACACATACGTGATCATGCCCGTCTGGATCGTCGCTGGTGTGCGGGCGTTAGCTTTTATTTTTCTGCCATGGGGGAGGACGCATACTGCGAATAATCTTGTCAATGACGGAATCGGTCTTGCGGAATCCCGTCTTCCTCCCTCGCTGCAAGCAAATGATTATATCGTCAGTGAGGTTATAAATGCGACTGCTCTTGTAGAAACCCACCAAAGTAAACACGAGCACTGCGCTGATGATCACGTCCGCTGCACACGCAGCCAAGAGCCAGAGCAGCTCCGAGTCGTGCAGCAGGATCTTATCCGCGATGTATTCGAGGACGATAATTCGGATCTATGCACACTCCAGTTCAGCAAGCGAGATGAAAAAAGTGCATAAAACAGACGGAAGTCCAGACACCTCCAGCTGGGAATGAGTCTTCTTTCAGCAAACTAAAGGGCACGGGCGGGCCGAGTGGTAACGCACCGAAGCTGGCCACAGCACATGCGGAGACGATAAGTGGGATCCAGAGGGACGCGGTGAGCTGGTAGATGCGCCAGGCGAAAAACATTTGTATAGGCATGGAGACGAGAACCTGGTACATATCGGATTTCGTGGAGCTGGGGAGATGACACAACACGTACGACGGAGAGCGGCTCTGAACACAATTTATTTTTTGTAACGCACGGAGGGAAAGGAGAACGTACGGGTGAGGAATACTGAAGGCCGATTGTGAATATCAGCGTCATTGTTTTGGACGTAACCCCACCAGTTGGGAAAAAGAGCGGCTTCTGGCCTGGCCTCGGACATGAGTTCATAGGGGAGCGACGAGTTGAGGAAAGCCACCGTATTCAAGGACAAGCGGTTGGTACAGGAGTATCATGTCCAGCGCGGTGTTTGCCGTCTCCACACAGACCAGGTACAGAATCTGTACAACGAGGCGAATTAGTGGGGTGTGAAACCGCTTTGGGAGCCGACTCACTAGTAGGCGCAGACATAGTGTGTCCCTGATTATGATTCAGTGCTGGCTAGCGAATGAGATGGGTGAGACGGCAAACTTTTTGTAAGCTTGCAATTGATGGTAGGTGAGTATCTGTGAATGCCATGAGCGTTGTTCGGGATAGGAAGAAGTTGGCTACCTGTCCGACAAAAGTCTGGGATGGGAAGATCGGTCAACAAAAAATTGGATGATCGAGGTTATGACAACGCACGCCGTACAGAATCATGTTGAAGAAGACGCCGATGAGCATTGGCCCGTAACTATTTTCTCGAAGGTTAACGCGATCCCGGACGTATGGACCTCACGTACGAGAGCTGAACGTTGGGCAGAGCATGAATCGGGGCCATATTAGGGGAAGAAAGAAAGAAAGGATGTACAGCTCGCGCTGGCGTGCGTCTTATATAGCATTGCTTTAGCTGAGGCATGAGGCACGAGACCCGAAACACCTTCGTCAGCCCTGCAATGCATCAGAATTCGTAATGAAACTCCCGCAGATCCGAAATCAGGAAAGGGGACATCCTAGTTCGCCTCAAGGAAGCAGCTGCGTCCTCCGGTGCAAATCAGGGAGTGCTGATGGTTTTACGAGTAGTTCGGTTCGACGGGGACCTCGTCGAGTTGCGTTTTGATCAGAGCGGAAGCGTCAAGGGGTGATTGAAAGCAGATGGGCTCTTCATGCTGAACAAAATTAATTTGCAGAGAGACATCGAAGAGGTCCCGAAAATAAGAAAAAGCTACCGCCTGAGTGTGCGTATCTTTCGTTTTGGACGTTACCGATCGGAATTTTAGGTAGAGGACAGGCAATCCAGGCTTCGTAGGCTTTGGCCGCGGCGGATCACAGTCTTTTATGTACGATTGGCATACGTTGTTCCCAGGTCTCCCGCTGCCACGATCGAGGGGTGAGCTATGCTAGCATTATACGTAGTTGAACCAGTAGATTCCTTGTCTCAGGTGGCGGTTGTGGCTTGACTGAGTCGATCAGAATTCGGCAAGTTGTAGGCTCGCCTTTAGCCTCACTGCAGCCAGCGCCCGCAGGCGGATAAATATGATTGGGTGTATGAGAGGAGTGGCGTCAAGGAGACGGCGAAGCGAGGGAGCTTGGAGTACGCCATTGGAAAGCAGCTGGGCAGCGAGTCGACAAGAACCATGAGTAGAACAACTTGCCAAAGAACCGTGACGGGAATAGGGCCTTGTATATTAATCCGGTTTGCAAACCGGTTTGTAAACCGGTGTTTGTAAACCGGTTTTTAAATGGTCGACCCAGATGGCCAGTTTTTAAATCGTGGGAGAGTGTCCTGAAGGTCGATTTTGACTGGTTTCCCTGAACTTTTTGCCGATGTTCTACTGCTTATCTTGCTGATTTTATCTAGGCATTACATCCAGAAGCGTGCTGTTGATTGCCAGGGCAACTGTGCGACTCCAATGTGCACAAAATGTGCATTCAAGTATTGCGGATCACGGGTCTGGGTCTTAAAAACCCACATTGCGGTGTTTTCTTGCGAACCCTACGTCCGATGTTCGTCCAAGATACGTCCAAGATACCTGCGGAGCTCAAAAATGCCCTCCTGAGGACCGCAGATTTTTTTCAGCGCAGGGTTTGTAAACACGTTTATAAACGCCCGGTTTAGAATACCGGTTTGTAAACCGGTTTTTAACTCCTCAGGAATTATATACAAGGCCCTAGTCACGGGAAGAAGAAGGAGAGCTGGGGCTGTGCTCAGGCTGTGCACGATCCGCATGCAGATAAACCGGCATCCAACCGGCATTTGCCGACCGGGTCCACCATTTCGTTCGCAACGTTGAATTTTGAAGGAAGAGCCAGTTTTCAAGGGTTTTGTGATCATCGAGCATCAATACAAGTCGCCGCCTAATGTTTTGCTGGATGCTGGGGCACAGTAACACTGCGGGCAAGCGCCATGGCCGTGGTTTCATGGCGTTTGAATGGCGTGGGATTGATACTTGCCATGGCGTTTGCCACGCACTTGCCATGGCGTTGCGCATTCCCTTTGTTCTTCGGTTAGTCCGACGCGAGGCCGGGGCAGCCCGGGCCGATGACGAAAGGTGAGAATTACCTTTGCTTCTCATAACCTTTTTTTTTTCTCCTCCTGGTCCGGAGCAATCTTCAAAACTCAGCAAATAGATATCATGCTTTCCCACAGCTGTTTCTAAGCCGAAACATTGGGACCTGAGCAGACTCCGAGTTCGGAGTCGCTGGAAGGCACGCACAGTGGCAGCTAGTGATGTTCAGGGCCCGGCTTGGCCTGAAAGCCGCGGCTTGGGCCCGGCTTCAGCGGGCTTGGGCTTGAGATTTCTGAAGCCCAAGCCCGAGCCCGCGACCAAGGCTTGAAGCCCCAGGCCCGGGCTTTCTCGGGCTTGGGATATTTTGGTCTCGATACATACCCAGGCGCACCTGTGGGTCTTCAAAATGTTCTGTGTATGCTCTGCAATGACACTGGTCAGTCTCGTCTTCAGAAACAAGCCGGAAAGTGACTTTCAAATAGAATTAAACTGCCGGGCTTCAAAGCCCAAGCCCGGGGCCTGACATTTTTCAAGCCCAAGCCCTGGGCCCGCTCAAGCCCTGCGTCGGGCCCGGCCCGGCTTGCTCAAGCCCGGGCCCGGCTTGGTCGGGCTTAGGGCTTGAGGCCGGGCCCTGAACATCACTAGTGGCAGCGTAGGCCCTGTAGCCGTATTTGCATCTGGGCTAGCACACAGGTATGTACACTGATATTCACAACTTTTCCCTTGTCAATAGCGGAGTGCGCTTCTGGGAGATCTCAGCTTCTATTCTCCGGTCAATGGCATTGCACTCGTGACTCTGTCCATGTACCAGTGTCGAGTATTAATGCCAGATGTTCAACGAAGCTTTGATCTGGCTCCAACCTCACTAGATTCATCTGTATCCCCATTCCTGAGGCGCCAACCGACTGCGGGGCGGATCCGAACATCTCCGAGATGGCCGAACGAATATCCAAAGCCGCCGAAAGCAGGAGGGGCGACCCGCACCGGAAAGTGTGACGTCACATGTCACGCTTTCCGGTTGGACTGGGGGAATGCTTCCCCAGACCCCCTCTTCTTCGCTGGCGCTGCCCCTTCCGCTGGTGCGGGGCCGTTTTCGCTGGCGCTGCCTTTTCGCTGCCGCTGGCATTTTCCGCTGGCGCGGGGCCTTTTTATCCGTATAAATTTATTTGTTTCCTCCATTTTCTCGCTGCTCACTTGATTCATAGTAAAGTTAGCACCTCCGTCAACTTTATGCGGAGCCCCACTGCGTGGAGCATCTGCGCGACGCAGGTGCCAACTTTCCTGTGAATTCTGTGAGCAGCTCAAAAATTCCGAGTCCGAGTAGATTTTATGTTCATTTCTTTTTGCGGATAATTACAAGTTGAGTGGGATGTTGCGGGCGCCGGCCCGGACGGCTGGAGTTTTCCACCCCAGACCCTGACCGCTGGCGCGTGGCCTCACGCTCGCCGCTGGGCCCACTGCGTGGTGCTTGCGCTCGCCGCGGGGCCCACTGCGTGGAGCCAAAAAATTGTGCTTCGGCAGGATCGAACGCGCGACCTCGCAAAAACAGACAACACAGGAGGCACAACCACTCCGGCAAATTAACTTGTGAGACATTTGAAATTGATCTCTCTTGGGGTCGGGGGCGTTACCTGTCACATGTGACGTCACACTTTCGAGTCGCAATTCCCCGAAAGCTCTGGACACTTCGCTAGTAATGCTGATGGATACACGGGGAGTTTATTGCTGTCCTTGTTTTTCTTTCCGATGCACTGACAATCAACTTATACGTGTTCACGTCGTCGGGGAACTACGAGAGAGGGACAAGTGAATGAACATCGACGTGAGTCCAAGTTTTTCCACACAATGAGCTCCAAGTCTGGAAATAAACGGGTCCCGACGTTATCTTAGGTGGAAAGCATCGGTTTGAGACCAGATTACTCTTTCCTCGGGAGGTTCAAGATATATTCCGCATTGGAGATTGTTTCGCAGAGCCGAACTAGCTATGGACTACTAAACGAAGAAAGGCAAAGGAAAGTCCATCCGCAATCAGATGTAGTCTCATAGAGAGATGCTCTCAAACCGAGCGCGCAAGTACAACGACAGAACCTCTTATACTTTATATTTCCGCGGTCGATCACTGGCCCGGCCATCTCCGCCGATGGACAAAGGGAATTGATGGTTTGTCCAACGCCATGGCAAGTGCGTGGCAAACGCCATGGCAAGTATCGATCCCACGCCATTCAAACGCCATGAAACCACGGCCATGGCATTTGCCCGCAGTGTAAACCCCGCAGGACGTCTCCTTCGTTTGAACTGAAGTTCGAAGTTCAACTAAGTAGAGTTCAACCAACTTGTTGACTGGGTGTCTCTCTCGTGATCGCTGCAGTTACATTGTGTACTCTCGCTCACCATATTCTTGTTCCCTACTGCGTCCCCCAGAGTCAAGATCTCACCTCGAGTCTGACAAAAATCTCAGAATCGCGCGTACTGACAGACACCGCCTCAATTGAATTTTCGCCTTGGCAAGTCGCGCCTTATAAATAGAGCTGGGGCGGATATCCTCTTCTCACCCTGACCATACCACGAGCTTCCCAACCATTGCACTCTCCCATCGCTCTCCATTTTGCTCTTTTCCCTAAGTCTTGCTGCCCATGTCAGAAATCTGCGATGCTTGTGAAGACTGCAACTGCTGCTCAGTGTGCTGCGACGATGCCTTTTCGACGAGATACTGCCTGGGTCCGTGCCTTCGCTCTTATAATTCCCTTGCCCATGGATCTGAGTATGGAAAACCGACAGACGCGTTATACAATCTCTTCCCGTGTAAGTTCGGAGACACCAGACTTACTTCGACTGAGAAGTGATCTCCCCGATTCAGGGTGCTGCAGCCTGAGTCCCAGCGAGGATCCCCTTCAACGGCAGCCAGGCCCCCAAGACGGGATGCCGATGTTGCTTACGCCGTATACGCAGAGCTACGAGCCTGCCGCAACACCGGGGATGGAGATGGGGATGGGTCTGATGCAGAGGTAGCACGGAAGTCGGGTGCGTTATAGTCTGGGGGCTCTGATTTAGTACTGATATTCCGACAGCACGTTATCTCGGGAAATTGGGGCCGCATGATTCTTTCTCGCTGATCGTATATTGCCTACTTGCCTGGCGGATTTTCGATTGTACTCCACGCTGAACGAGACCTGTACAATAAATATTGTGAAGTATCCACGGGAGTGTCGGCACCAGATCTTGTCAGTTCGGGGGCCATTTTAAATGGCTTCCTTTACCTTGTCTCCTCGTATGTGTCTTATCACTTTCTCTCTTCTTTGAGCTTACCCAGGCTTCAACGATAGCGACGCTCGGCTGGCGTCACATTCCACGTCCGATGGAATCTGCTTCACGTTGGGTTCATGAATTCCTTTGGCAAAAAGGTGAATGTGTGCCAAATCGGTAGAAGTCTAGGCCGGCCAGCGAGTTTTCTGGTTGCGTTCCAAGTTTACATGTATTGTTTCTAGCCGAACGGCCGCCGAATGTTTTGCGATCATTGTGGTCGTGTTTGTCCACATCAGATCTAGAGCACCGCCACCACAATCGTCCCTTTGTTTCCTGTAAGGCTCCAACCATTTCCGTGTATAAACAGTTTCAAATGGTTTTAACCGTTTCCGTTTCCATTTAATTTGACCTAGGCGGCAAACAGTTTACAAACAGTTTTAAACGGTTCAAAGGGTTACCTGCTGCGGGCATCGTAGTTCCCGTATGCTCGACACAATTTTGGCCGAGGTATGTCTCAGTAAATGTTCTGTGTTATTTTTATGGTCATTTCAGCCATTGTGAGCAAGCAAAAAACCTACGGTCTGTGCGATGTTGAAGATCTTGTACAGATCAAGGTGGTGCCCTGTGGAAGGTGGTGCAATTGACCGATGAGATTTTCAACTGCGAGTACTACTTAATGCACTCAACCCATTGATGGCTCCCCGACGACAGATCCCCGTTCCTTCCGGCCTACAGACGGTACCGGTTTCGAACATGTTCACATTTCCCGCCAATCGTCGCAACCCACTGGCACAGCTGGCTTTGGAGTTGCATTTGTGCTCCATTATGAGTGGGGACATTGGCGGGCATGTACATCGCGCTCTGCAGAATTGCAAACAAGGTCGGTGGAAGGCCACAGCGCTGAGTAATTGGCACCTCATACCTTATTGAATGGACCCCTCAAAAAAGACTATTTTAAACAGTTTTAAACTGTTTAAAACTGTTTAAAAACCGTTTCCATTTAATTTGAGCGGATCCATACACGAAAACTAAATGGTTGGAGCCTTAGTTTCCTGCCACCTCGCGAGATGGCGCATCTCGAGGTGAACGCCGCCCTCAACCTCGCCGCGCAGGCGTCCGCGAAGATGCAAGCGACTCTGACGACCCTCGCCCATGAGGTCCATCACGAGCGCTCGAACGCGGGCGCTGCAATCGTCCGTGCCAATGAGGCGACCGCGCGCGCGCACGAGGCGACACAGAGGGCGAATCAGCTGGCGGCGATGTTGACGGCGGAGCGCAGGGAGACCGATGGCTTGCGGGCTCAACTCGACGTGGAGGTGAAGCGGCGCGAGACGGCGGCGCTGGAGCGAGATACGATAGGCGATGCGCTGACGAAGTGTGAAGAGGAGCTTGCGCAGGAGAGGGCGGCGAGGAACGAGGCGGAGGACGCGTTGCGGGTGTGCGAGGAGCGCAAGAAGACGGCGCAGGCTGGGAGGTGGGCGGCAGAGAGGGCGTTGCGCGCGGAGCGGGAGAAATGGGATGAGCGGGAGCGCGCGCTGAAGGTGGAGAAGGACGACCTGGCAGAGGAGAAGGAGGAGTTGCACGCTGACCGTGAAGCTTGGGACGGTGTTATCGGTCGTCACATGCAGGAGATACGGGATATGGCAGAGCAGCGCGTCCGGCGGTGTTCTCGTGGTCCGCGCCGTTCTGGGGACGGGCCTGGTACGCGTTTGATCGTTCAGGCATCCACTACTGACATTGTATCCTTTGTTTAGCACCCTCCGCGGACGAACCGCCTTGCAAGCGGTTCAAACCTGAGCTTGCTTGACGTGGGTCTGACTTAAGCATCCCAGTTTTCATTGACCAATCCATCCATGCCCAGACGGACGAGTCAATTTCCAACATTTATGCTCTTCCCTCCGTATCTCTACGATCTGCCGCATATCACCCAATACCACTCGTCCACGAATATATCCTCTGCAATCTTCAACGCTCACACAGCTGTATATGAATGCTTATCATTACGACCACATTCTGTTCCATTCCTTGATTGGTCCTCGGCCATTTACCTCGATATGCCTTGATGCCTCACAATTTCGTGCCGACAAATCCCAACATAAACATCTGCCTATGCGACTGTTCTTCTCCACGATTCTGACGACGTTGGTACGTGTCCAGCATTCAACCCGAAGGCGAGGAATTAATTATTCGTGTCTATAATGATCCAGGTTAATTTGCAACTCTCTTTCCGGCCGTGCGTCCAAGGGATGTACACTGCAAGACGCGTACGTCTTTCCGAATTATCTCCGCTCTGTTCTGTTCGATGACGGGCTGACGTTACAATACAGCAGTTTGTGTGATGAGAAAACCATTTGAGATGATAGTTTTCCGAGGCCCAGCGGATTCGGCGCAATGGCGCCCATAAGGTCTCATATCTCTCACTGGGTTGTTGCATCGCAATAATTAATCTACGGGTTGCCGTCAATGAATTTCGGATCTCTCCAGGTCCAGCCCGGAAGTGTGAATTCCTTTGTTGGCTCTTTGTCTCCCACAGCGACACCTCCGTGGGACGCAACGCCCACATTACAGGACAGGCCAAAACACATGCTTGGAGGACTTCGCACCCCACGCTCCTTCACATCGTCCTTGACCTGCGACGACGCCAACATTGAGTCTCGTCGCTCTCCCCGTTTGCCCTCAACCCTTTCATTGCTGAAAAGTCTGGTTTGCAGAGGCAGTCGGGATCTTATCACGATTGGCAACAACCTTTAGCTTTCTCGATGACTCGTTATCAGATCGGTGTCTAGCGCCCACCACGCCCTTGCCCACACCCTCCCAGTTGACCGCAGCACGCCTCCAGCACCTCGTCCAGCCCACCCAAATGCGGACAACCGCATTCGGCACGGCGGCGTTTATTTTCGGTTGGAGTTCACGTATGTTGATCACTGCATCACTGGTGCCCTGTGTTCATTTGCGTCTTTTCAGGCCCTCGCAGGCTTCGTCCCGCCATAAATGACTGCTTCCGGGTCCACCGCCGTCCGAACATTTCCTTTTGCGCTCCCAGAGAATGAATCTCGGCCAGCAGATCAGGAAAATGCGTGCCCTAGGCTGTATGGCCGCTGGATGACTCGGGGAGTGCGTATGCTATTCCTGCTCTTGGCTGTGAGCAGGCTAGTCCCGATTTCGTCCCTGTTCAGCCTATAAAGACGCAATCTTGCCTGCAGTGTCGCTCAGTTTCCACCATCTGCGTCAGCGTTCACACAACTCACATCGATCATGTCTCACGTACGCTTCTCCGGGACCGTCGAGGAGATCGCAGAGTACCAGTATCCCTCTGCCGACTCTGCGTCCAAGCATCCGCGCTTCGGCGAGGCTGTGGCCGAGTACGAAGTCCTTGAGCTTGACGCCGCGCTAAGCCCCAAGACGTGCCCCGAACTCGACTTCTCCCTCCCCACCGCCGTGTTCAGCACCGCCGTCGACGCACAGGTGCTCAACAAATCCGCACTCAGTCCGCCCCAAGCCCGGGTGGACGTCCGCGTCCCCCTCACGGCTGACGTCGGTGCGTCCGGCCTATGCTGCGTCTCCGTTGAGCACACCCCGCGCGGGGCGCCGGTCACGGTCGGGGACGTGCTCGGCACAGTCCACCACCAGCTGCGCCAGCTTGACCACGAATTGCCGCGGAGGGACGCCAACCCCCGCGAGGTAGAGCGGTGTCGCCAGCAGCGGGTGGGCACGGTCGACGCGTTCTGCCGATCGCTCGACGCCGAGACGCGGAGTGCGATTGTGAGTAAGGAGCAGGATGCGAGGGTGCGACGCGTCGACCGTTTGTGTGGGCGTGTGCTGTTCGCGGGGCTCACCGAGGGCGACGCTGGGACGTGGCAGCTGAACCTCAGGTCTGCGGAGCGCTATGCACCAGCAAGGCGTTGAATGCGCGCGCAACTCGCGACAACTCACAGCCTTTATCATACGCCTCCGAGTCCACCACCACGCCCACCATTGTCTTTGTATCATACATATCATATGAGTACTGACGGTAATTCCTGTAGCTATTCGCACTTACTTTACTCCTACATATTTCGCTGTTCTTTGTATCTATCTACTATCTAGTGTATACCCACGAAATGTATTTGCATACTGCCCTCTTGGTGTCGCGCGGATAATGTGTGTTCAACAGCCGAGCGGGCAGTGCATATGAAGCGTCGGATGATTGCGCCTTGGAGAATCGCGCTAAGGGTGCTGTTGACGCTTGAAGGGGAAATGCTGTTGAATTGCTGTTGAGTGACGAGCTCGGGTCATTCGCGGCAGAACTTTGCATTTTGGCTTCGCTGATGGATCAATATCCCTGCTCAAACCAAATGTCACAGTCGCGCAGGCATGGAAAGTGATTTGGCTAGACTTTTTTTTAGACTTGCAAGCACTTTGCTCAACTTGGTTTTGATTCGTTCGGCGTTTACCGGTTGAACCAAGCCCGACTACACCCGGCTTTTCGAATCGAAAGCCTTCAGCATGAATTTGCTCGAGACGCCAAGTGGTTCACGCGAGCGCGACATACATCAAAGTACACAATTATGATAATCAAGATTAGCAAGTCTAAGGGAAAGGACTGCGACAGCAATAGACAAAGTAACGGCGCATTCAAGCATCCTTCTCGACGTCCGAAATTTCCAAATCCGATTTGACCTCGGAAGGCGGGTACGAACTGTATTTCGAGGTTGGTCTCGCCCCGGCTTCTTGCTGCTTGTGGACTGATTAGAAAGCGGAGGCTGCGTAGCTGGAACAAGCGTGCCCTTCTAGCTTCTGGGAACCCGGAATCGTTGACGGTGGTCTGCTGGACACCTGTCGAAGCCGTCAGTTGGTTAGTGGGAAGAGGATGAGGAGGAGACGCACAGATGCCGTCCAGAACTATGTTGGTGGGGGTGTTGATCGTAGAGATGGAGGTTCCTGTCTTTCCATCGTCGCGCAGATTAAAATTGGCGAGCAATGTGAGAGTGTAGAGGGGGCCGAGCAGGAACAAAAATACGGTGGCGACTGGGAACATGATCAAAGTTATGTTTGAAAATATTTCTGACGGGGTACGCACGGCTACTTTGCAAGAAAATCATAGAGAACATTCCACCCATGGCAGCGAGGCTTGTGGCGGCGCCGGTCTGAATAGAGGTGATCATAACGCGGTGTATGAGTCTAAAAATGCTGTTTGTTCAGCGGCGTGGGCAGGGTAAGACGAGTAACAAACCTCTTGGTGCTCTTGAACGACGTCTTCGTTCCCCGAAGTGTCCACACGAGCGACAGCGCAATCAAGACATCTATCTCGGATAGTGAGTTCGTTCGTCAGGAAAGTTTCAACGGATGAGGTACCAGATGCGGCCGAGGAGATTGCGAAGATGGTCCCCAGTTTTCTGCCTGCACGACTGTCTGTGTTGCGTAGTTTCATTTTGGCGTCTTCGCAAGCAGAAGTTGTGATATCCTTACACCAAGACCTTTGTTCAACGTCAGGACTGACCAGCAACCCAGTACCAACTAGACGGTGCAGTATGAGTATCAATCATCACACGAAGTTGGAAACGACTTGCCGTCTCCAATACAAGGGCCAATAAAAGGAAGGTGACGATCTTGTTTGCGGATCTGGTAGTGCCTTCAGTTGGGATAGATACAGAAAACGGGAATGTATCGGCCTCACAGGGTGTAGTATCGAGAGATCAGGTATGAGTTGACAATTGCGCCAACCAGAGCGTAGGAGATCTGAGACACTGGTACACCCCATGTCTGGACCGACCGATATCAGCACAAATTGACTTCATGAAACAGGACGGCACGCACTACGGTTGCAGCTTTCGCAATATCGCCTGTGGGATGTTCAATCAAGGCCGTTCGCGGAGAGGGAAGAAAATAAAGCTGACGCCAGTGTGTGATGAGTGGCTGCAGAAACAGTTCAGTTCAGCCGCACGGGAGGGCGAGGCAAACGTACCGCGTAGACATATCCGCCGATCAAGCCCACAACGGTAATTAGTAAAGTCGATATCACCAGGCTCTTTCTGGTCCAGCTATCATTCGGGAAGGTGCTGAAGTAGTGGGTGGCCTGGGCAAAGCACAATCCGAGGAGAATGGATGCGCCCCATGTTCCAATCAAAGCCGTCCTGTAACGGTCAGTCAGGACAAGGAGAGAAAGATTGGAAGAGACTCACCCGAAAAAAAGGTCGAAGATGCCCATCGTTCACCATCAATGCCCAGCTCAGGGCCTTGGTTTTAAAGGTGCAGGGACTAGGGGTCATAATTGCCGATCCAACCTCGAGGCTGCGTAAGGGAAAGAGCTGAACAGGGGAAATTAACAGAGAAGGGCCCCAAGTCTAAGTCTGCAAATCCATTCAACCGAGTCTCGATTTCCCTGCGATACCTTATAAGGCAGATTACTTGGCGATGGAGGTACGAGATCGCAAGGAAAGGGTTTGGGGCATTAGTAAAATGGGAGATCCAATCTCTCCCGAAAAAAAAAGGGCATAGTACAACTACAATACCATCAAACGCGCAGAACCTGTCTACAAACCTACTTGTTTCTTGCTACGGCCGCCTCGGCGAGCTCTTGCGCCAACACCTCGTCCGGGTCCCGTGCACGAACTTCGGGAAGGAGGAGCGTGAAGCCCGCACCGGCGATGCAGCAGCCGACGAATACTGTGTACCTCATGTTAGCAACCCACGCAGAGGGGTGAGGGAGTCAACGCACTCCAGAGCACTTTGTCTGTCCCAATATCCTCGCTCAGCGCGTTAAACGCCAGCGCGCTGACGATCGCGCCTGCTTTCCCCGCCGCGGCGGAGAGCCCGTGGGCGAAGGCGCGGAAGCGCGTGGGGAATACTTCCGCGGGATAGCACTGTATCGAACATCCTGTCTGAGTTTTGACATTGGTGCCTTGCATGGGTGGCTTACATATGTCGTTCTGCACCCGCCGAACTTAGCATTAGGGAAGATTTATTTGGAGCAACGGAACTCACGTATTAGCCCCAAAGTTGAAGAAGAACTGAACACGGTGGTCAGCACTCGAAGAACAATGAAGGAGAATATTACCTGCAGGAAAGCAAAGCACACGACAAACGCGGGCTTGCTCAGGGTATGGAACTTGCCCGCTAGGATGGCCACTGCATAGACATGCGAATTAGTCAGTGCTGCACTGCATAGCAGATAGGGATAGCATACGAAACAGAGCGGCGAGGAGGAACCCCTGGATCTGGATCCACTTCCGGCCGAGGGTCTCAATTAATAGTATGGTGGCGTAATAGCCTGCCAAGTATGAGGGCGAAACATCTGAGCTGGGGCCGGTGGCTTACCCGGGACAAAGTCAAGGACCGTGATAATGATGTTCCCGGTGGATATTTTGAACAGCTTTTCCCAAGGCGTGCCCGTCTTGCCATCAAAGCCAATCTGCTGCAGCACAACATTTTGGTTCAGGTTGATTCCGTAAAAGCTTCATAGAGGATCAGAATGCACATGGACAAGGACTGGGAAGTACCGCACGCAATGTCAAGGAGGAACCAGCACATACATGTCCCGATGAGCAACTTCGCGTGTCGCCACTCGCTGAAGTAGATGAGGAACTCTGTATCCTAGGGTGAGAATTTGGGATGCTAGGTATGAGTACTATGTACCGTGGAACTGCGTCTTCTTCTCGACGACCTCTGCCATGGCATGCGTCGCTGATTCTTTCTTGGCAGTCTCCTCTGCGGATGCGTTCATCTGGTGGAGCTCCATTACATTTTGAGCTTGCTGCTGCGACTCCACGAAGCGCTCCGCCTCCGGAAGCGTGAGGCGTTGATAGAGCGTCCCGAAGGCGGGGATCAACGACAGCCCGACGACGATGCGCCAAACTGCACATACTGTAAGATGGGAGTATACAGACGAGGAGATTACACAGGACACACCGCCGTCGACCTTGCTTGTCTTGCCCTCGTCATTCATGACATGCTTGTACGCCGCAAGGACGACGATTGTGACAAGCGACCCGACGAGAGATCCCCATCCCTGAGTCGGACGAACGGTGTCAGTCGGGATCGGGTGGAGACAAGAGGCGGACCTGGTTTGAGAAGATATACGCGAGCATCGTGCCCCGCTTCCGAAGGACCGCGCGATCGCTAGTGATCGACGCACTCATAGGATAATCTCCAGGGCCGTCAACATGTCTGTACTTGTAGATGTGGGGAGAGAATTGAGATACGTACCGCCTCCAACACCAATGCCAAGGATGATGCGAAAAACGGAGAGATATATGAGACACGAGTCGGGGCTCAATGTGCCTTCGAAACCATCTCAATGGCGTGTGTACAGTGCTGCAAGGCTCGTACCGGTCGGGGTGGTGAGTGACATGATGGTCGCGAATATGATGAGCATGAGCTCTTTTCCGTCTGGGCATTTACCGGTGAATGATCCATCGTAGTAGCCACCCAACTCACAGACGGCCTTTCTTCCCAGGGAATCTGCAAGATATCCTACAGGGAAGGCTAGCTGAACCAGGCTGTTCTGCCAGTGGCAAATACTTGACGCACCGAAGCCAAACTGGCCGATGACACTGCCGATGTTGGCGCTTGCCTTCAGCAGTCCTTGTAGTCCGGCAGGCAGGGAGTTTCCATCGTACAGCCGATACTGAAGCATTGTCGCAACAGGCTTAGTTTCAGCTACGCATTAGCAAAGTAGACGTGTAAAACGCAAAGGGAGTTACATTGATGACGAAAAGGTCATAGGCTCGGGAGAAGCTCAGCGAGAGGTGAGTACTCTGCAATATGTTGACTCACCATCGAGGAAGAATCCAATCTATGTATGACCGTCAGGACTGGCATCCTAGAACAGATAAAAGCGTACCCCAGCGATTCCCAGCAGCTTGAGCTCGGCATATGTAAGATAGAAGGGTGGTTTGGTAGAGTCTTCGAGCTCAAACCCTGCTAGGTTCGAGTGGGGGCGTTTGGAGGCGGACATCGGAGTTGGATCGAGAGGAGAGTGGATGAGCTCATTTATAACGACTCCACATGCATTATGCGCGGTTAGATAAATGTCCAGACTTCGATCTGATTGGAGGGCAAGACTCCGAGTGGGCCCGCCCAGGGCGAGCCGATCCTACCGGTCGCGCTTCAGCCCTCTGCCGCAATTCGTGCTCTAGAGAGAATGATTCATGAGGGGATAGCGAGCTTTTGGGCAGCGCATTTAGCTATATACGAGTCAGCTGGCAACTGATATTGCGCCAACGACGAACGTTTGAAGCACCGTATGCCGGCACACTGCCTTTCCGCGAATGGTTTTAGAATTGGTGGATTTCGGCCGAGCGCGAGGCCAGCTTGTATTGTAACACATACCGGCTGCAGTTTTTGAGCGCTTGAGCAGTCGCCCGCGTAAATTGTATCAAATCTGGCTACCCAAATTCAAATAACCGCGCCGTCGCGGTGTGTCAGAGAGCCAGGAACGTTTGAGTTCCAACAGTGTATAGATAGCCGGGAGTCCCGCGGGACGGCTCCTTGCGCTCGGCTTTGGTCGCGGTACTCTCCGATTATCTGGTTGACCAGGAGCAAGTGGAAACTTTGTGGAAACTGCTAAATGCAAGGTTGGAGGATCGCCCTGTGACTGGAGACCCGTCGTGTCCAATCCGCCTGCTCCAGCAGGTGACGAGGCAGCAGAGAAAACCTAGCAGGGCCAGGGTAGGACCAGTCCGCGCCCAGAGCGATGAATGTGGTGGGAGAGGAAGAAAGATGCAAGAAAGATGGCACATCGCGGCTTGATCCGGAGGACACGGTCACGTGTCGATGCCTCGACATGGTAATTAATTTAAATTGAAATTAATTAACGAGGATTATCTTACCCAGATATCAATATAAACAAAACGGGGCGCAAATGAATACGTTCTTGCATGAATCTCATCCGCTACTTTGCGCGTCCAGAACCGTTGCAGGGTTCGAGCTAAAAGTGGTTAGCGTTCAATACAAGTTCCATTCATGATTAGAAGAGTATGTCCCAGAGTTCGGGTCCAGTTGTCCCCGATGTTGTCCGACTTGCAATTGAAATGCTATCAACATATGCCAGGCTCACGCGTTGTCCATCATTCATCCTGTTAATGTGACACGGCGGTACAGACGACGGCACCCCTTACACCAGCGCTATAGGCGCATCAGTAGCCTGCCGGGACGTTTGTTTTTTGTGCAGCGACGCTGTTGTACATGAGTCTGCAGCACGGCACCGCGGCCTCATTCGTGAGGGATTGAGTGCACACGCCTCTGGGAGCCAGCTCTTACAGTTTCTTGGGTGTTCACTTCTGACCCAGTCTCTGCGTAAGGCGGCCAGATTACACTTCAACAAAGAACATATTAACCCGCCTGGACCGAGGGTTTTTGATGGAAAACCTGAGAATGTCAGCGAGGCATTGCAGATGAAACGGTTCACTTACCCAGAACCATGAGGTCCAGTTCCTCGGTGACGTGTTGGCCAGCTTCCAGAGCGCAGACACTCCCTAAAGAAAATTGAACACTGATGGTAACAAGACGTAGCACGGATGATCGCCGGTCCTCAAGGACAAAGGTGCTTATATGAGTCTGAACCTGAAGGACGAGAAAGCGGAGCTGTTCCCAAGATGCCAGGACCAGAACAAGAAAAAAGAAGCAAAAGCGTCATTCCGAATCGGGGAATCGAACCCCGGGCTGCCGCGCTCAGATTACAATCTCAGTGAGAATTACGTAACGGGAGTGAGAAGCGGCAATGTTGACCCCTACACCAATTCGGAGGTGCCTGGGAACGGGAAGAAGGGCGTATGACTCCGGATTGCACTTGATGATCACACCGTTGCTGCAGTCCAATTATTGCCACTAAGTCCGAACTGCCCAAAATCTGGGGCATATCTGTAGGACTGGACTCATGTGAAGAGCGCAAAGATAAGGTGTCTCCTGCTCTCATCGACTCACAATTGACTAGTCAAATACTAGTCGGAGGGTGAACAAAAGAGACCGTCTGTCCCGAATGACTATCAGTGACCTACCCATAAGAACGACGGGTGTGCAAGAAGGGGCAATGTGGACCCCTGCACTGATTCGAAGTCGGTATACCCCATCGTGTATGATAGGGTATCATCGGTGGGAATTACGAGTCAACAATCAGAAGGTCAAATATATGATCACTTTTTATCTGCCCAAGCTCACGAGAGTCTTAGGCTCCATTCGGCACCCGTTAGCGGCATTTAGCGTTACTTTGCGTCACTTTGCGTCGAAATTAAGCGGGTGGAGTAACGCCAAATGACGCAAAGTAACGCTAAGTAACGCTTGCCGAATGGAGCCTTAGAGTTGGCGGCTGCGCGACTTTGGGCAACCGTATCAGCCTTCTCGGACATCCGCATCTTCAGCTCACGAATAGTGAAGGCCGCGATAATCTGCGGGTGAAAGTTCTCGTCCCATGATGGAGCATCAGGGAAAGGGAGGAGGTATCGTCTGAATGATCCCAATGCGCAACGGGAGTTTCGGGTTCGTATTCAGTAGATAGCTTGGAAATACGGATCAGTATCTCGGCGGACAGAGTTGTATCCCTTTGCCTACCGCAAGTCGATGGATTCGGTCTTTATTTAACAGACACGTCCCAGCCTCCGTTTCAATGAAATGGGCATGGCTTGAAGGTATCATCAACGGTCAAGTATATGGAATGAATAGAATTAGAATCCTGTCTGCCGTCTGTGAGCCTGCATCGTCGCATTCATTTGCTGAGTTTCATCTCTTTGCCGTCGCCGATATCGGGAAAGGCAATGGTATCCGACAGAGTCTGATTCCTGGAGATTCGTGCGAGTAGCGCACCAGTGTCCGATGCTCTGAGCTCAGTGGTCGATCTCTGTAGCTCCGTCGACAGTGCTGTGCGTTCGCTGGTCGCGAATCCCAGTACACTGTCGAGTTAATCATGCTGTTTGCGCCAAATGTTAGGAGAACTGGGGGAGCGGGCTCGATGAGAGAGAAGCTGGTCCTCTGCAGGAGATGAGAAGCCGAGTCTATCGGACTCTAGAGCATGACTCTGAGAAGCTGGGCTGGTGATAGCTCGACTCGCCGACGCCGAGGCGGCCTATCGAGAGTTGCCCGGCTCAATGCAAAGCTTTATTGCAAACCGCCGGCGCTGTGTTTCCCAGTAGCGGATTTCAAGATGGACGCGATGGACAAGGAGAGCCGGCAATCTCTGTCTTTACAGCACGGAACGTACGGTCCGCGTTTGTGACAGGCGTGATAAGCCTTCTTTCACTCGAACCGCCATGTCGAATTCTGTACACTCTCCAAGATCTACTAGACGGCGGACAGTTTGCTCCCCGTCCACAGCAATTCGGGCAATGAAACTAAGGGTTCTGCGCTCTCCGAGTCTTCAGCTCGCCATAGATTTATTCCCTCTGGAATCTCGTAGGCGCAGGCGGAGAAAATTTAATGGGATGGTCTGACTTGTGACAAAGGGGAAAGGCGCTTCCGGACGCTATATTCAGGGCTGACTGGGATGTTGCTGCTCACGTCCGAACTTGTGTTTCACCCGGATGCTCTCCAGGTCGATCTGGTTTGGGCATACTTCGTCAAATCAGACTTCCATCCAAGACAACCTCCGAAAATGCTCAGCGTACTGGGACGCAAAACGCTTCTCCTCATATGCCTAAGTCCTCCGAGGGTTTCTCGGGCGCTGTCGCGCAGTCTGCTCAATCATTTCACTCCAATCTGCATACGCAAAGTACACAAAACCCCAACGAAACAACTCCTCCAACAAAGCAGAAAGCAATCGGAGCAAACTATTCAGCAGCGGCAGCAAGCACATTTCCTATCAGCATCACCCCAGTAACCGTATCCGCCGCATCCGCGACGCTTTGCGCATCCACCCTCTTCCACTTATCCTTCGCGTACGCCACCGCATCCCGCGCATCCACCTTATCGAGCTGACTCTTCGCATACGATGTCACGCCCTTGAACTGCCCCTGCTCCTTGGCGAGCAACTGCACCTGCGCCATGCGCGCCGTTACGCGGGGTTCGGCCTCATCGGGAAATGCGCCGCGCGGGAGCTCGCCCCACCCGCGCACCTCGGGGAGGTCGTACATCCGCACAACGACGGCGAGGCTGCGCCAGTGGCGCTCGGGGTTGCAGAGGATGTTGATGACGGTGAGAGCGGTGAAGCCCTTGCGCGTCAGCAGGGGCATCAGCCCGCCGGATGCGGAGGGGGTGAGTGCGCGCGCGAAGGATTTGAGGTGGCGCTTCATTGTGTCCGCGGTAGCCGCTTTCGGCGGCCGGGGATGGAGCACGTATTCGATACCGAGCAGATCGAAGGAGCAGCGGAGCGCGGCGTCGGCGGTGTCTTCTTTGCTCTGCAGGGACGCGATCAGGTTCACATGCCCTGATTTATTCTCGTTAGAATTCGTCGCTGATGGACATTACAGGGACGCACAAGTGTTTTCCGGACCGACGAGTCCCTGGTTGATGAGGAAACGGGAGTACACCTCGGGTGAGAGTGTCCCGGTGCGCTTTGTGTCGAGGTACGTGAATATCGCGTTCATCAAATGAACGAACACTGGAGTTGTCTTTATCTCTGGCGTGAAGAAGGGCGCCCAGCCGGGGACGAGGAGCGCTTCGGGCTGCGGGCTTTCCACATGCGCTGACGGACTGGACGTGCCGCCGATCGATGTTTGCGCGGGAAAATAGCTCTCGCTATCGCGCTGCACCACTGCCGCGCCACCGACTTGGCGCGATGGGCCCGGGCCCGATGCGTTATCGTGGGATGGTGCACTCGCAGCCCACACCGGGGGCGTATAAGCAGACCAGGGTACAACGCCTTCTTCGGGACCATGGCGGTCTACGATATCAATACGGCTTTGCAGCACAATCTGCGTGGCCTCAGAAATATACCCCGGCGGCGCAATGGACGCCACCGGTGTAACGATGGTGGTTTGACGTGCAGGAAGCGGGAGCGGGGGCAACTGTTTGAGGGGCGAGTTACTCAGGGGTGGAGACCAGGATTGTGGGGGTGGAGTTGCAGGAGGGGGGGTCTGTTGAATCTCTGCAAGAGAGGCTATGGAGCGACCGCGAGCCATGGTGAGTGTCGAGAACAAGGGCGGTCTGGTGAGGAGTCATATTCGCAACGTGTTTTCGGTCCATTTGTTGCCGGCTGTCACAACAACGCCAAGGATTTTATTTGACAGTCTATTCTAGCTTATTTGGACGGAGACCGAATGACATGAACCCTTTCAGTGTGGAAGACTTTCACCAGTTGCGATGAAAGCGGCTGTATGGCTCCATGATTTTTTTTCCCCGGCTGACGAAAAGAACAGAGCTCGAAAGCAGACTGGAATTTGGAGAACTTTCTAATTTTGGCTGGTAAAGGAGACGCATGCCCCCTTCTCAGTCCAGTGTACCTGCAGTACATATGCGCCAACCCAAAAACTCGTGATACCTGGGCGGGTTCAAGTTTCAACATGACTTTGAATTGTCCACTGACAAGAATCTTCCGAAGAGGCAATGAAAAAAGCAAAGGAAATCGTGCAAAGCATCGGTTGATCTTTTGGATTCCCAGGCTACTTGAGGAGGGGGAAGAGTTTCAAGTGGCGGTTCAACCTCGTCCTGTAAGGGCCAAATCGATGTGGCTGTGCTGGCATCACGGCATCTGCCGAAGGCTCTTGTCCCGTTCCATCATGGCCACACCAGAACTTCGTGCCTTCGTAGCCGCCACCTATGCTTTGGATACTCTAGATCAGCTGGATAACGCATCCACAACGCTACGCACGGAAATTGACCGACTTACCCTGGAACTGCACGCCGCGTCGGTCGAGCGCGATTCGCTCCGCGCGCAGGTTATGACGGAGAAGGCCGCGAGAGAGAAAGCGGAGGAAGCGCTAGGTGAACAAAGACACCAGTCCCACGCCCGTGAGGAACTCATGCGCGAGGACGAGGAAGAGATACACCACGATCGGGAACAGCTCGCGGACCAGATGGACAAGATAACCACCAAGATCGAGGCAATGGCTGAGCGCCGGGTCCGCAGACTTTCCGGGTTTGATTCACGATCAAGCGTGAGCTTCAAGATCGCGGAGTTTCAGGCTTTGGCTGAGGGAGACCCAGGACTCTCTTTGCCAGTATACCAGGCGCCGGATGCTGCCAGTGCGATCCAAATTCTTATCGCCTTATATCCTCACTGATCTGTTCTCTTCTCAGTCGCATATCGCAATTTCCGTCGTTCGCTCCTGGACTCCCGGCCGTTAAAGCGTGCGAGAACGGATGCATTGCAGTCCGATTGTTCCCCTTCGCGCTCCTCCACCAGCCATGCACCTTGTCCAACAATAATGAAGTGTCCGAAACCCAATCCTGCGCTCCGGCCGCATCTCATTCGTTCTGTTCGCAGAAACCGCAAACACTCCTCGCCTACCCCTTGATCAATCGCCCTCGCCCAACACAACCTTGACTTGAATCCCGCCTCTCAGAATCCCTATCGCGCAATCGTACCCTGTTGTTTCTCCCTCCTGATTGCCTTCTTCCGTATCGGCAACTCCTTGTGCACGAGGAATTCCCCCACCAGCAGAGTCATTTTCTTTCTCTTCCTCTCTCGCAATTCGAAGAAATGGCTCCACAGCCGGCTCTATGTCCGCACCCCAAATCCGAAAGCCTTAGGTACGTTTCTATCCCATTGAATTCGCAATGCCGCTCACCTGCAGTTGCGTTGAAGCTGTAATTGATGCCATTAAATCCTTTGCACTTGAACAATTAGACCTGTCTGTTTGTTTCCGAAAGCTTGTACTCTGCATGGGCCACTGCCTGTTTACTTGTATCCTCTTAGCGCAGATTGCCGTAGCCTCCGTACGAGCAACTCAGTTGATCGACGCTGTTTTCAACTTGACGTGATTGTACCCAAACGATGCCTGCTCAGTCCTAGCGATATAAACGCCGAAGATCCCAGAGAATGGAAGCCAAGGCAAAGATTTCTGTAGGACAGCCCCGTCTCTAGCATTCCCCCTGGAAATTGGGTATTTACTTAGTGGCCGGTATTTGGCCTAGCTTTGGCGAGGGCTGTGCGGCTTAGTCACCCGCTTGTCCTTAACCACCACTTTGATTTGTGCCGATACCGCACACCACAGTCTCCGCCATGTCATTTTCGACGAGCGCGATGGCTGTTGACGGCCTCACCCAGAAGAACTCGCATGGCCCACGACAGCGTGCCTGCGACAAGTGCCGACGCCGGAAGCGTGAGTTTACAGGTTTCTCGCAGAGCGGTCGACTGGGGGCTGAATAATCTTCGCAGGACGATGTATTTCTTTCCGGCTGTCTGCCAGAATTTCATGGTGACCAATTTCCAGGTGATGGCACAGAGAACTGTTCCAGCTGTATGAGATCCAAAATGCCTTGTACATATTATACGGCAACGGTTTATTTCATTCTTTGCCCCTCTTTCAAGGTGCCTGATTGTTTTCCACAGATACGACAGGACGAAGACGGGCCTTCCGATTCGCTCAGTAATGCGTACGTCGATGCTCTGAATCTGCGTTTGGAGAGGGCCGCAGTCTCCCTCCAGCAATCAACTCCCGGTCACCCGACTCTATTCCTCAATGCAATTCGAGCCAGTGCCCAAAGCTTCTCACCTCCGCACGTTGATGACGCCGGCCACATCGATATTGCTGATAGTTTTCAAGCACGTTCTCTCGACGGCCCTGCCGTCGACCACGGATTCCTGGGCAAATCCAATGCCGCTATGCTGGTCAAGGCAGTCGTAGCTGCAAAGTCCGGTCGCGAGGATTCTTCAATGCGTTTTGTGGGCTCACCTGCCCCAAAGCCAACACCACCAGTACGTCAACGGTTGTTTTCTGGCATTATACCGACTCTGATAAATTTCGAGAGTGGGACGTCGGCTCACATCGTAACAAAACTTGGGCCCCGACTGTCACTATCCAAGACGATCTCGAAAAACGCGCATTCTGGTAAGTAAAACACCACGCTCTGATTCAGGCACCTTAAATCGTTGTATAGGACCCTCTCCTTCTTGGATACACAACTGAGCGGCTCACTGGGGCGTTCCGCGGTTCTTGATCCGGTCCAGTATGTGCCCACTTCTTTCGGTGCGTTTATAACTCACGAACCTTGCTCCGAACCAGAATGGACGTTACCCTCCCAGCCGAGTGCGACGACGAGCATTGGCAGCCATGGGGTCTGGGCTTTCAGCCACAAGACAAACCGTCCTCAATGGCGTTTTTCAATTGTTTGATCAACCTTTACCGCAACTTTCACCTTGTGCTGCGAACGCTCGTATGTCCAGTCCTTTTCCCCGTCATCTATCGAGCCCCCCTAGCTGATGCGCGCGCTACAGTATACAATCCGTGTGAACCAGATACGGATGGAAAGCACCCACCAGCTGCCATGTTTGGCCGCGGAACTCGACGCTGCGTTGGACAAATGGTTTACTTCTTTACCGCAACACTGTGAGTGGCGTCTGGCTGCATCCACGTATTGGCCTCACTATTGTCTCTTTTTTGCAGTGGTGTGGTTACCCGACGGTCTGGATGGGATAGTCTTCGACCAATCCGCCGTGCTGCACTGTCTCTATTACTACACACGGATCTTAATCCACAGGCCGTTCGTCCCCGGGCTGTCCCTTCTGCACGAATCCGTGAATTCCCCTCCCCTTTCTTCCATTTCTACGCGCTTAGCGTTTCTGTGCTCGTAGAATCCAGACGCATTGGGCATTTGTACCCAAGCCGCGAAGGCGTGTATCTGCGTTGCGGACATCCATCGCCGGCGGCGGCCCAATAATCCCTTATTGTTCAGTCAGGTATGTGTTCATGCGAGCATCCTTCTCCGAGTCTTGTGAACTGACTGCGATGCAGAACCCCATCTTCACAGCGGCCATGATGCTGATAATAAACAAAGGGCGCCGCACCGGCGAACTCCGTGATTCGAGGGACGATCTCGCGCTTATCTATAAGGCTGTTGGCATTCTCGAAACTCAACAGGAGCGGTGAGCGTTTTCGGTCTGTGTCAAACGGTGTTTTCTGATGGCGAGTCTGCAGTTGGGTGTCCTGCGAGTTCTTCGTGTGTGTGTTTTCCTTTGTCTGTTGCACTTCGCCGCGGGAAATGGTTGACGATTTGTGTTTTAAAACCACGCTTCGCCGGGTGCTTGCCCTCGACGAGGACTCGACGGGCCAATTCGACGATTTTCAGCATGGTTCGAACGTCGACAGTTTTGGAACCTTCCAGGTCCATGCGTCGACAACGCAGACCTCCGAGCCAGGGCCAACTGATGTTGCATCGCCCTGGCCGTTTCCAGATGCCTCCACAGCTTTGCCTCCCAATCCGCCAGCTCCACCGCAACAGATATGGTTCCCTCCAGTATTCGTGGGCGATGAAGAGATTGTCCGAAGGAGGGTATATTGGCCTCCCGTTCGCTGACTACATAGATACTATATAACGAACACAATTCGGCAACAAATGCAATTGGCTAGCGCACAGCCTTTCGGTACCTCCTTTCCGCCGCCATTCTCAAGATCAGAGGATTCGGACGTTTCTGAACTTAGAAGGAACTTCTGGGCTCTACCCTGGACCGACCACCGCGTCTTGATTCTCTGGTGTCGCACAAGGAGCATGTATTACTGTTCCTGAAGGAAACTTCTGAAAGCTCCATACGCGGAGTCTCTGAAGCCCATCCACACCTTGTGCGGGAAAGGAAACGCCCCAGGCTGTGGCCGTTCTGCGGTAATAGTCCGGCTTTATACCCACGCGCACGTCAGCACAGCTGTATGGCTGTTGCGCTGTTGACCCCGCTCCTTCCTTCGTGCCACCGCTTAATGTCACAGAGTTGTAGCGCTGGGCGTGGCGACCTCTCACGACTTGCTTCTTCCATTATGCCTCCACTTACTCGCCAGCAGACACCCCAAAGCATACGCAGCTGGTGGTCGGACAGTAACTCTGTCGGTGCAACTGTGTCTATCCATGCAGCGGCCAAACCGTTGATGAAGATCATGTACCATTCGCAAGCGCGGAGTTTCATCAAGCGATATCGCGATGCACCTCTGTCCAAAGAGGTGTTGGATATCTACTTGAGCTATCTAATGTGCGGGGCTCTACGACTTTCACTTGAAGGCCTGCTGATGCGCTCAGCAGGTTCAAATATGTCTCTCCAGCGACCAAGGCAATGGTTTTCAGCGAGCTGCGCATACGGACTAGGTCTGATGAGGGGGCTCCAGCGGTGGTGGAATTACTCGGCTCGGATCGGGGGCTCATTATGGAACTGTTGCATTCCTTCGATGTTGAAATTCGACGGTGGGCGTGTACAATAATAGCGGGAGTAGCAGGCTTCCGGAGGGAGGCAGGAGACATCGTGACTATGGAGCCCTGCACGCGGCTTGTTGCTCTTCTTAGGTGGCGTCATCTGCGATTTGGTGTCCCCTGGCTACTGACTGCAACCTTCCATAGCGACACCGCAGTGTGCGACGAGGCTATTCACGCCCTAGCTAAAATCAGCGGCACGGCAGACGGCGCACAGACCGTTGTAAACGCCGATGCGCTCCTTCACGTGCAGGATCTTCTGAAATCAACTAACGCACAAGTTCGGAGATGGTCTTGCCAGCTCCTGGGCAACTTGGCGCGTCACGACTCGACGGTGGCAGCAGTGCTAGAAATATCGCCCTGTGTGCAGCTGGTGTCTCTGAGGTATGCTCCATCTGTATTGTCCCAGAGACTACTTATTGAAATCTATAATAGCAAACAAGATATTGGAGTCCATTCATGTGCCATTTACGCCTTGGCAATGATAAGCAATCGCCCCGACGGTGCGCTAGCTGTCATGAATGCAAGCGTTGTAGGACTTGTTCAGCAGCTACTGCCAAGCGGTTCCGACCGACGAACGCTGGGCTGGACGTGCGTGCTGCTGGAGTGTTTGGCAGAACACCAACCTGGTGCATTTGCGGTCTTGTCACAGATGCGTCCTTGGCATATCATCTACCTTTTAAGGTGCATCCTAGAAGTCTCCGCAGTTACCAAACAACTCACGCCTCGTTGAAAGCGACGACGATGTCGATTTCAGGCGACATGGACTCTGCGAAGTAACCAGGATCATCAAGGCCGGGGGCGCACAGGAAATTATTGAAGCCCAAGTGTTGCACTACGTGGGGGCGCTTCTGAACTGCGGTGACAAGGAAATTCAAGAGCAGACCTGTGCAATGTTGGGCGACCTAGCATCTCACCTGCCCACGATTCATCGCTCCATGTTCGATGGGGAGGTCTTCCAACAGCTCATGAGCCTCTCAAGGTCGCTCCATGGTTCGTCTATCATAAATGTGTCTCTCAAATTGTCGAACGGACAGCGAAACAAATCACACCATTTGCCGTGGTGTAGTCCGTGCATTGTGGATTATGTGCGAACACCCCATGGGGGCGGCAGCAATCGCAAGTCTCAATGTTCATCATCGTCTCTCCCGACTTCTGGATTCAGCGGACACCGAAACCGCAGGATGGACGTGCAAAATACTTGGACGGCTGGCCTGCAGTCAAGGTTCTCTCCTGGCTACCTTGGGGATAATGCCCTGTCGAAAGCTCGTGTCATTGTTAAGGTTTTTCCGCGATTTCTCATATGACAAGGGATAATGTGCTTACTTTTGCTGGCAGCGACAACGATCTCGGTGTTCGGCGAAGTGCAATACACGTACTCTCGACGATGTGCGCGCAATCCAAGGGGGCGTGGACGGTCCTGAGTACGAATGTGTTCGATCATGTTTTGGAACTACTACACTCACCCGACCCTCGCGATGTGCAATTGACATTGAGGCTGGTTCGACACCTCGTGGACCATGAGTCAACGGCGACGGAAGCGTTGAAGGCTATTCCGTACCAGCAGGTAGTGCTTTCAAGGTATGACAGTGCGTCAGTATGAGGGTATATAGTGCTCTGATACACTGTGGCACTAGCGCTAGCGATGATATTGCGGTCTATTCAAGTGCAGCGTCCGCACTTTGCGCGATATCCCAATGGCCCGATGGTGCAAAGGCTATCCTGAATGCTGGTGCTCTGGACCACGTTCCGAAACTATTAGATTCAGCAGATGTCGATACCAAGGAGTGGACCTGCTCGATGGTTGGAAATTTCGCGCGTCACAAGCTCCTGCTATTGGTAGGTTTGCTGATTCGCCGGATATTAACGTGTCTCGGCTCGCTATTAAGGTACTCTTAAACGTCTTTCTTGCGTAATCTCTTCCTGACAAGAATCACCAGCGACGGGGATTTGCATATCCGTCGATGTTCGATCTATGCGTTATACCACATCAGTCTATGCGCGGGTGGCGAACGGGTCGTGGTGGATGCCAAGCTGCTTGGCTACGTGCTGCAGCTCCTTGATTTAGATGACCACGACACGCAAAAGTACACAGCGCTGCTGGTTGGGAGGCTTGCAGAGCAGGAGGATTCAACGGCGTTGGAGGTCCTAACAGTTGATACTTGCCTGCGGCTAGTGCTCTTGAGGTGTGTTGATTCTTCGACTCCAGAAATTCATCTTTTCATATGCCGATCTAGCAATAGCGATAACATCTCGGTGCATCAAAGTGCCGCATACGCACTGTCTACGATAAGTCAGGGACTCTGTGGTGCAAAGGCGACCTTGAAGGCTGGTGCTCTGGCATATGCCTCAAAACCACTGGATTCAACAGATGCCTATACCTGCGGTCGGACATGTGAGTTGCTCGCAAATCTTGCGCGTCACGCGCTCTTGCCATTGGCCAGGTCAGCTCTGGAATTTCCCAGGCAGCTCGTCTTGCACTTGAGGTACTTTCAAAATTATTCCTCGTTTACGTTTTTGTTGAGAAGAGCCACCAGCGACGGGGATATGTATGTGCGTAGATTTTCGATTTACGCATTATACCACATCAGTCTATGCGCGGGTGGCGAGCGGGTCGTGGTGGACGCAAAGGTGCTCGACTACATGTTGCAGCTTCTAGATTCGGACGACCACGACACGCAAAAGTACACGGTGCTACTGGTCGGGAGGCTTGTAGAACAAGATGAGTCAATGGCGTTGGAGGTCTTGGAAATTGACCCTTGCCCGCGGCTAGTGCTCCTGAGGTGTGTTGCTGCTTCACCCACACAGTCGCATCTTGACGCATCTCTGCATTTAGCACCAGCGATGATATCCGGGTGAATCGGCGTGCAGCCTGCGCACTGCGTGCAATATCCCGATGGCTTGATGGAGCAAAGGCGGTCCTGAGAGCTCATAAAGGAGACTATATCTCGAACCTATTGGATTCAGCCGATGCCGATGTCAGGGGTCTTGCATCTGACATTGTAGCAAGCCTCGCATGGCACAAGCTCCTCCGACTGGCCGGATCAGCCCTGGAGTTTCCCCGGCGTCTCGTCTCGCTATTGAGGTACTTTCTGACCTAGATTTCTCCCGATCGCTTGCTTCACTCATGATCGTATGCTAGTGACGGTGATAAACGCTTGCGTGAATGTTCAATTGCCGCATTATACCAGATCAGCTTCTGCGCTGGTGGTAATCGGGCCGTCTTGGATGCCGAGATACTCGACTATGTGCCGCAGCTTCTAGATACCAATGACCTCGACACGCAAAAGTGGACATGCTTACTGTTGGGAAATTTGGCGTCCAGGACGCATCCCACCTCGAGCCCTTGAAGCACTGAAACGCCCTACTATGTAACATTCACGACCCAACGTCATGTTTCGATACGAATGCACGAATCAAACTATACCGTAGATACTTGTACGGTGGACCTGGTTGCGTTGCTTTTTTTCGGGCGGGTCACGGTCACGACGAGGTTGGTTGCTTGAAAAAAATCGTGGCATGTTGAAAATTTCCAGGAAATATATTCTCGGGGCCGCGAATGGGCTCAAAAATGCCAGGAAGCTCTATGGCTCAGTTATCTGATCAGATAGACTCCATTTTGGCACCAAAAACTCACTTACCGTGGCGGATAAAAAAAAAGTCTAGTTGCCTCTTTCAGCAACGGTCACGCTCACGGTAGGCCTGGTTGCTTGAAAAAGAAGCAACCCAGATGTCACGGTCCCCGGCGGGTTGCTCCCATACAAGTATCTACAGTATGCCTGAGGTTGAAAGAGATTTCAAGTTGAATGATGGCATAAGGCCTTAAAATCGTGGGAAGCTAAGGCTCAGCTCAAGATAAGGCCTCACCTAACACCCACGACCTTGAATACCAAGGAAAGGACGCTCGCATTCCACGGGCGACCAATTCTTTTGGCCTGTCACTGGCACGGTCGATTTGCGCGATTGAGAAAGTGCCGAATTCGTTGAAAATGTTGAGCGTCACACCCTGCGCCGAATTGGATGAAAAGTCTAGTGTCACTGGCAGGCGAGGTACATTACATGCAAGTACTTGCCAGCCTGGAAACTCGGAACACCCGGGCGGGTTTAAGTTGCAATTGCAACCCCGGGCCTGTCAGAATATCCATTGACAAGAATCTTCACCGGCGCACTGTATAAGAGGTAACGAAAAAGGCAAAAGAAGTAGTGGAAAACCTTGGTTTATCTTCTGAATTCCTTCGCTACTTGAGGAGGGGGGGGAAGATTAAACTCGTTGTTCAACCTCGTCCACCGTCGATTCGATGTGGCTGTGCTAGCCATCACGGCGTCTGCCGAAGCCTCTTGTCTCGTTCCGTCATGCCCCCACCACAACGTCGTGCATCAGTAGCCGCCACCCATGCTTTCGATACGCTGGATCAACTTGCTAACGCATCCACAACTCTTCGCGCCGAAATCGAGAGCCTGAGGCTCGAATTGCCACGCCGCGTCGGCCGAGCGCGACGCTGAGAAGGTTGCGAGAGAGAAAGCGGAGGAAGTACTGCGCGAAGAACAGGCCCACCGCAAGACCCCCGAGGAACGTATGCGCATAGACGCGGAGGAGATACATCACGATCGGGAACAGCTCGCGGACCAGATGCAGAAAATGAGCACCACTATCGAGGCAACGGCTGAGCGCCGAGACTGCAGACCACGCACCACAGCCTCTGTCATCGCGCAGTTTCAGGCTTTGGCTGACACCGCCAGTGCGATCCATTCTCATCAGCTTATAACGTCCCACTAACAGTAATTTATCGGGCTCTCGTCAGCCGCACATCACAATCCGCCTCGCGTCCGTTCGTCGCCCTCAGGCTCCCCGCCGTTGAAACGTGCGAAAACGGATGGCTTGCAGCCCAGCCCCCTCCTCCTCGCTCCTCGACTCGGCAAGCCCGTCGTCCAATAGCCGTTGGTTCCTTTCTCAGAACTTAGATTTTCTCGTCGTACTCATGCGCCTTCGTCAAATCGATCAGGACCTCGTTCCAGAACCACTTCCCCGGAGTTTTTGTCCGACGCCCCTATACCGCACTTCGCCTCGCGTCCGTCCTTCGCCCGAGCGTACGAGAACAGATAGCTTGCAATCCGACTGGCGTCGTCCTCGCTCCTCTAACCGGCCAGCGCCTCGTCCGGTGACCGTTAGTTCCCTTTTCAAGACTCAGATTTGTTCTTTGTGCTCACGGCCACTCTTCGTTCATCTGTCAGAATTTCAATCCCGTCCCACCACCACCTCCCCGCAAATTTCGGGCTCAGATCGCGATTCGGTTCGTGCCTCAGGCTCCCAGCCATTGAAACGTACGAGAACGAATGCCGTGCCGTCCCCTCCTCCTCGCCCCTCCTCCAACCGGCAAGCCTCGCCGAGTCCTCCTCCAGTACCCGTTAGCTCCCTTCTCAAAACTTAGATTTGATCTTTTGTACTCACGCGCACTCTTCCTCACTTCGATCAGATGCCTGTAGCAGCGAGACCCCCAGGCCGAAAATCGACATCCCGCGTCCCAGGCCCATGATCGCGCACCATGCTGATACGCCTCCCCTTCATATGCCTCTCTCTTCCCATGGACAGCTTCTTGCCAAGGAAGAATCCCTCCCCACTAGGATTGAAGTTTTTTGTCTTTTTCCTCTCTCGATTCACAAATGTCTCCGAAACGGACCCCATATCCGCATTGCAAAGTCTAGAGTTTAGGCATGTTTACGTCTTGTCGCATTAGCAATATCACTCACCAGTGGTGTCCGTTTGGGAGTTGGAAAGTCCGGGATCAAAAGTCCGCCGATCAGGTCTGGCCGCGCCGGCCAGACCTTTGATGTGATCGGAATACGTCGGAGTTTGAATATCGATCTCACATGTAATAAACGTTTCGCGTCCCGTCGCGTCCTGTCGTGTCCTTACCACGCGTCTTCACGGGCCTTTCTTCTAGCCCTTGAGTCTTGGAGTCAAGATGCCCACAGCATGTCCTTTGCCCAAATGAAGGACAAGCATGAGCACTTTTGGAGTGCGAGTCAGTTACTGTACAAATTTGGTGCTTGTATTGCGTTGATTTTGACAGTCCTCATTCCAGTGCTCCGGCGATTCTTGCGGCGCAAGTTGGTCACAATTTACCTACGGGTGCCTGCGCACTTGTTCGCTGAATTTCAGGAGGTGAACAATTGTCAAAATGTGACCATTCTATGTAAATTCATCGTCTGGCCGGCGCGGCAATGATTCAGTGCTGAGATATCCTGGCTGGTTTCATCGGGGGACATTGGGATCAACGCACATCGCGACGTTCAGAAGGATGTTGCACTTCAAGCACCCCTCGGCCGTGTTTGATGCCAAAGGGTGGCCGATCTGCCGTGGCGATCGTTCCCGGACTTTTGATCCCGGACTTTCCAACTCCCAAACTTTATGCACCAGTGAGTCACCTGCATCCGCATTACAGTCGGAATTGATGATCATTTGCACTTGAACGATTAAACATGTCTGTTCCTTTCCGAAAGCTCCCACCCCTGCATGTGCCATTGCCTGTTTCCTTGTTCCCCTTGTCGCGCAGATTGCCGTAGCTTCTTTACGAGCAGTTATGAGTTCTCGCCGCTTCTCTTCACTGTTTTCAACTTGAACTTATTGTACCCAAACCGCACCTATTCAGTCCTACTGTACGTCCAGCAATATAAATGCACGGGATCCCAGGCGACATTTTTTTCCCTCACACCAGGCCCCTCTCCAGCATCCACCCGGATGAACAGCAATTTTTCTTAATTTGGTGCGAATTTGGTGCGATGTTTGGTTGGGTGTTTGTTTGACGGAGGCTGTGCGGCTTAGTCACCCTGCTTGTCCTTAACCACCACTTTGATTTCAGATTTGTGCCAATTCTGCACAGCACAGTCTCCGACATGTCGTTGTCGACGAGCACGATGGCTTTCGACGGACTCACCCATCAGAAGCCGCACGGCCCGTGCCAGCGTGCCTGCGACAAGTGCCGACGCAGGAAGCGTGAGTTTGCCAGAGAGGTCGGACCAGCGGCTGAATTATCTTCGCAGGCCGATGTATCTCTTTCCAGCCGTCTGGAAATTTATGCTGAGCAATGTCTAGGTGACGGCACAGAGAACTGTTCCAGCTGTATCAGATGCAAAGTCCCTTGTACATATTATACAGCGACGGTTTTTATTTTATTGGAGACCCCTGTTTCTCAGTCCCTGACGGTTTCCTTCAGATACGACACGACGATTACGAGTCTTCCGAGCCGCTCAGTAATCCCTACGCCGAATCTCTAAAGCTGCGATTGGAGAGGGCCGCAGCCTCACTTCAGCAATCAACTTCCGGTCACCCGATCCTATTCCTCAATGCAATTCGAGCCAGTGCCAATGCCTTCTCACCTCCGCATGTTGATGACGCCGGCTTTATTGACATTTCTGATAGCTTTCAAGCGCTTTCCCTTGACGGCCCCGCCGTCGACCCCGGATTCCAGGGCAAATCCAGTGCCACTATGCTGGTCAAGGCAGTTGTAGCTGCGAAATCTGGTCGCGAAGATTCTTCAATGCGTTTTTTGAGCTCACCTGCCCCAAAGATAACACCACCAGTACGTCAACGGTTTTTTCTTTGGCATTATACCGAGTCTGATAATTCTCGACACAGTGGCAAAATCGTGTCGCCGCTCTGCCACATAACTTGTCGTTTCCGGACGAGAACTCGATCGAGTCGCTCGCTTCGCTGTACTTTTTAAACATCAACCCTTTCATTCCGGTCTTGCATCGTCCCACATTCGATGAATGCGTCGGCCAACAGCTTCACATCCATGACCTCGGTTTTGGCAGCATCCTGCTACTCGTCTGCGCTTTAGGTTCGCTGTACCTGACTGAGCCAACCATCTCGAGGCAGGACCGGGAGGCGTTAGGATGGAAATGGTACAATCAAGTCGAGCTGTGCGGACACTCTCTTCGTCGATCGCCTGCGACGCATGATATCCAGGCGTATTGTGTTTGTTTTCAACTTGTCAACAATATTTACCGTGGCTGATCGGCTGGCATCACAGCTCGCTGTCCAGTTTTTGATTTTTACTTCAAATCCTCGCCGTGCCTGGCTGATTGCTGGATTTGGGTTGCGGGTCGCGGAGGACGTAGGCTCTCATCGTAACAAGACTTGGGCGCCGACGATGGTTGCACAAGTAACTTATGTAATTTAACTTGGCCTGCCAGAACTAACTTTACGGTACTTATGGCGGGCCAAGTTAAATTCACAAGTAAAGTTCCACATAAGTACAAGTTACTTCAAGTTCCGCAACGTTAACATAAGTTGGTTGCATGTTAATTTGTGCAACTGCTTGACACCTATCGGATGCGTTCTTACGGCTTCATATCGCCTCTTTAATGCCCCCTGACTAAGTACAACACCAATTCAGAGCCCCATAGTGAATGCCGGTGGATTATTCTCGCGATCCCCCGTTACATGCAAGTTCAACCATTACTGACTCTCATTTGCCTCGTTGTAGTCTACCTCGCTACCTCGTCTGACTTAGCTCGAGTTGAATTGCTCCGATGCAATACTGTTGTTTCAGTTTCTTTTTCACTGGTGAGTCTTATGTTCCCGTCCTTAATCCTTCTTTGTTGGCTTTGATTCCACTCAAGGTGAGTCGTTAGCTTCTGTAATACTTGAACTGACCCGGAGATTATTGTTGAATAGGTCAGACTTGACCACGCACCTTCACTGACCGCTGCAACAGACGGCGTCCGAACCTTTCAGTACTTGCTAGCTGATACTAGGTGAGTTTCAGACTCCGTTTCCTGACCTTCAATCAAGCCGGAGGGAGTTTTCATGCCAATCCGGATTTGCCTCAAATATTTTCGTTGCATTAGTACGGCCTTCAGTTGTGCGATTCAGTTCATTACTGACCCTTCTTTGACTTTTCTAGTCCTTCTACTTCGTCTGACTTGCCTCGCGTTCACGGCGCCGGCTTTTGTTCCAAATATTCATTGGTAGGTCCTATGATTCTAGCCTTAATCTTTGACTAACCTTGATGTACTCCTATTGACCAAATCGTCCAGTCCAACGCCTATCCTCGAGTTGCTGGGCTCATTTCGATCCAAGGTAAGTCAAATTTCATTGTCAAATAGAATCCGAATGTGATTGAACGGCGTGCACCTCCACTGACCGCTGTGAGCTTCAGACTTAGCTTGACTGCGTTGACTGACGACATTCAGTTAAGCCTGAGTTATAACTTCAACCTGGACCGGCACTTGTGCCCCGATTATCTTCGTTCCATTAGTATATCATTGGGTTTTGTGACTCAGCTCATTATTGACCCTTGTTGGTGGTTCGCCGTGAGTTCAACCTCGCCGATGCACAACTTTTGTTTGATGTTGTTGTATTGCCTATGTAGCATACACTCAATCAGAGTCATTCAAGCCTGTTAAATGCCTCACCAATGCCTTTACACCTTCGTTTAGGTGTAACTTGCATTAACTTACACGAACGGGCGAACTTGGCGGTGAATGATGCAATCTGATGGCACAAGTTACTTTACGATCAGAACTTGATCTAACTTGGCGGGCAAGATAAGCGAAAGGGGACGTCGCGTCCACGTGAGGGAATGAGAGGAAAGAACCGTAACTCGGGGGTTGGCGCCGTTGGCGCCTGTGTCCGAGTTGCGGGGTGTGGGGGGAAGAGCCTTCGGCTCTGCCCGCTCGGCCTCGGGGGCGCTGAAGGCGGGGACGACGCGGGGCGGCTTGGACGGAACGGCTGTGTTCGACAGCGTGCGACAAAGGTCCAGCCGCGCGTGCGGGATCCCCAACTCCGAGCGGGAGATGGCTCTGAGCGCGTGGCGGGTGTGCTACGCAGCAAACCACTCCAACCACCCAGAGTGATAACTCACAAAGGTGGTTTGCGCGCAGCGCAGAGCGCCACCCCACACCAGAGGAGGAGCTCTGGGCTCGTGGATGAAGCGAAATAGAACAAGATACCTGAGAAGTGTTGGTTGAGGCGGGTGAAGCGGGAAGCGGCGGATGAAGCGAAAGGAGCGAGGGAAAGCAAATAATTAGATTTCATTAGCATTTATGACCGTAATACCATTGGCGATGCGGAAAGCCTCGAAGGCTTTGGCCACTTCGTCCAGTTTCTTCTTGTCGTACGCCTTCCCAACGTTCATTGGGACGATGTGTTCAATCTTCCTCCAGTACAGTAGGAATGCCAGGGAAGACCATTCTCCGAGCGCGGCGACGACTTCGCATGGGACCCCAGCGAGGAGCAGCTCGGTTGATCCTCCGATGCGGAAACTGTGCCCGAGGACGAGGAGGAGGTTGGCTGCCTTCCAAATTGCCGAGCAGTGCTGCATGAACCAGTCCTTGGTGGGTGCTTCCCAAGTCCCGTTGCCGGTGTCGTAGGCGAAGAGTGGGGCGTCGTCGGCGACCTTCGCGTTGACGAGTAAGTGGTTCTCGAGGGCCTTCTCGGGGCACAGGTCGTCGTCCCTGGTGGTGAGTGTCAGGAGGCCCCCGAGTTCGCGTTTGGCTTTGGTCCACGGCAGCTTGACCGTCGTACCACGCGCGGTGCTGGTGCGAACACGTCTTATGTGGGAGGTACGAGTGGCGTGGTACTTCGCTTTGAACTTCGCGAGTGAAGGTATTGTGAGCTCTCCGAGCCGTCTGCATCCCCAGAAGGCCGCCGTAGCAATAGCCCAGACCGCGGCGTCCAGCGGTTTGGAGAGGTCGAGCATCGCTCGCAGCGCGACCATGTGCTCGATTGTGACGGGAGGCCGTTGGTCCTTCTTGAACGCCGTGCCCTCCTTATTGGCCGTGCGTCGCGCGAGCTCGATCCAACGGTCCTCGCCCTCCCATTTCGCGCCGTTGAGGTCGTGCCAAGCCTTGACGCCCGACATCCACAGCTTGACTGTGCCCCCGCCGACGGTGCCGACATAGTGGGAGATGAACGAGGAGAGGAGGAGGTGTGACGCGGGCATCCTGCTGCGCTCCGGTGTCTTGCAATGATCACAGAACTGGTGGTAGCGCAGCAAGCCCGCTGCGTAGCTGCCGAGTGAGCCCTCAGCCCAGGAAGCTGCGATGACGGCGTAGGTTCGGTTGACCACGTCTTCCGGCATCGTCGCGCGGAAAAGGGCATCGTGTTCTCGCGCGTAGGGTGAGGACCAGACACGGAGTCGGTCCAACGCGGCGACGTGCGGCCTGAGCTCGTTGTTCTCGATCTCGCAGCCGGAGCGGGGTTTCCTCGCTTTCTTGGTGGGGGGGGCCGAGTAACGGGAATTGGGGACGCGGAGGAGGCGGTTCGCGCAGCGGGACACGTCTCGAGGAGGCGGGGGCAGCGGCGGTGGCGACTCGTGCGCGCGTGTTGCCTGTGATGACGCGGCGCAACGACGTGCTTGATTCGGGCTCTTTCCTCTTCTGTAAAGGAGCGGCAGTTGCTGCTGGTGCTGCCCTCGTCGTGTCGCCTAGCCGTCTGCAGATGGGAACAAAGTGTGGGGTGGTCGTTGGCCGTTGTACGCTCGCAGGAACCTTCGCGGTCGTTGCCGAAGTTTGGTCAGCGGGTATGACACGGCCGAATCTGAGGCGAAATGAGGCGAGAGGCGTGAAGCGACGTTCAAGAGTACGCTACCTGAACATGGGGATGTGCGTAAAGAAGGGAGCTATGTCTGTAGGTAGAGAGAAGCGGGAGAAGAGGCGAGGCGCTCGCCGACAAAACTCCCCACGTGATATAGGATCAGCGGGGTTTTTTGCCGACTCAATGTAGCGTAAAGTTAAAGTAATATTTCGAGCGGCGAGGACTGAGGCAGAGCGGCGGATGGACATGTTAATCTCAAAATTCCGGCTGCGGCCTTTATCGAAGGCGCCGATGACCCCCTGGTTGTCAGAGTGCACGAGAAGGTTAAGGTCCTTGAGACCGGCCTCCTCGATGGCGTAGATGAGGAGCTCGAGCGCTACCCCTTCTAGCCAGCCAATGTGGCGCACCCCCGACGTCCAGTTGCCCGTGATCTTCCACGCGTCCCACTTCTTTCCCAGCAGAATCCCGACTCCGTATCGAGTGGAGGCGTCGACGTAAAGTTTCTTGTCGACTGGCGGCCCCTTGACGCGGATCGTCCGAGAGAAGCCGGGGGTGCTGAGAGCGCCGCACCACCACGACACGGAGGTGAGGACGGAGGGTGGAGGTCGCCGCGTCATGAAAGAATTACCCTTGAAGTCCGCGATGAAGTTTGAGAGGGCGGGGAGGTGGGTGCGGCTGGTGATACCGTAGACGAAGGCGACGTGGCAGAGGGAGCCGTGGAGCTTCATCACGTCCAAGATGTGGCAAGGGTCGTTGGTGAATTCTTGTAGGAAGATCTGGGCGCGTCTGAGGAACTTCAAGCGCTTGAGTTCGGGCAGGGAGACTTGTTTGCGTTCGATGTCCCACGCGAAACCTATGAAGTCGAAAGCCGTTGCGTAATCCTGGCCCTTGGTCGGGTGCCACGGAGTCCGCGTGGGGCTGATGCGGGCGAGGGCGTCGGCCCTGTCGTACGCGAAGGTCGGCGGGGCGCCGTTCGACGCAGGCGGCGAAGGGAAACGGAACGGGGCGAGGTCGTCCTCGTAACGGGGAATGGGGGACACGCCTTCCGCCTGCCATATGTCGACGACCGCACTCCCGATCGTGCCGGCGTTGCTGCTGGACGACGAGCAGCCGAAGGGGCAGCAGTGATCGATGTAGAAGCCCTTGGGCCCCTGCACCACGAACCACTTCTTGTGGGCGGGGCGGATCGGACATGTGCGATGGAACTTGGCGATGTCGAGCACCATGGCCTGCGCGCCAGCTGGGGCTCGAGCGATCTGCGAGGTGAGGTGTCAGCGGCGATTGCGAGACTGGGCACGGTGCTCCGAGCCTGTAGCGTCGACGCGCTCGGCATGCGAGGGGCGTCTCGAACGCGCAGCGGGCGCGTGCGGCGACGCGCTCGGGCGTGTGGCGACGCACTCGGGCGTGCAACGACAACGACGTGCTCGAGCGTGCGGCGGCGCACTCGGACGTGCGGCGACGCTCTCGGGCGTGTGGCGGCGCGCTCGGGCGTGCAGCGACGCGCTCGGGCGTACGGTGACGAGCTCGGGCGTGCGGCGACGTGCTCGGTCGTGCCGCGACACGCTCGGTCATGCAACGGCGAGCTCGGTCATGCAACAACGCGCTCGGGCGTGTGTCGACGACTCTCACCGACGACGGGCGCTGCGAGAGAAAAGGAGGAGAGGAAGACTCACGATTTCTGCTACATCGGCGGCCGAATCGTACTTCGTAGGGTACTTCTCCTTGTCCACGAACGCGTTGGTTGATGGATGCGTCTTGTTCCCTTTCGAGAGATGGCGGCACAATCTCAGCTTGTCGGGGACGCCGGGGGCTTGCACTTGGGAGGAGATGATGATCGGTGAACACTGGAAGAAACCTTTGAGGATAGTTTCTGTTTCTTCCTGGGAGAAGGGGCCGCTTATCCGGCCGGCCTCGACCTCCTCGGCGAGGTGGGCGGCGATGAAATCACGGTGGGCGGCGGTGGAAGGGTGATTGGCGAAAATGACCGTGGACGTGAGCTCAGGAAAGTCGCCCATCGGGAAGCCGTGGCGAAGATTGTAGATCAAGAGGGGGTAACGTTTGGTGAGGTCGTGCTTTTCGAGGAGACGCTCCAATGCGTCGGCGTCGTAAGGGGTGATGACGCGGTTCAAAATTTCGTCGTGGATAGCAGAGCGAGGGGCGATGGGCACAGATTCCAAGAAGTCGAGGGCGGCGCGGTCGTCAAGCGGCGGGGGGTTTCTGCACACAGGACCAGGCGAACGCGTGGTGGTTTTTGCTGCCGCAGAAACTGCATGCGTGTATTCTTGCCGCTGCGACGTGCTTGCACTTGGCCTGGGGCCCTTTGCTGTTCCAAATGCGACATAGTGTCGCTCCGGATTGAACGGTAACGATATCTTGATCTCCTTGCGCGGCGCAGTAGATGGGGCTGCCGTTGGGGAGGGAAGTGTACGTGCAGTCTTTGCACCAGTGACCGCGACGCGCGCAGACCAGGCAGACGGCGGTGGTCGCGTCCCCGCCGGTGCCTTTCTGAAAGGGAGCGGCGCCTTGCGCACCGCCGACGCCTCTCTGCAAGGGAGCGGCGCCTTGCGCTCCGCCCCCTCCGCCGCCGACCTTGGCGCCGCTGCCCTCCGCCCCCCGATGATCACGGTGGGAGAGCGGGAGGCGCGGCGCGTCTGGGGTGGGGCGCGACATCGTCTCGAGCGTAGCCTCCACGGTCTGCTTGATTTCGAGCAGCCGGACGGCCTTGTCGAGATCGCGGCGGTACACGGCCGGGTTGTACACGAAAGGTGTGGTGATATATCGCTTGCGCGACACGATGTCGGCTGCTAGATGCGCCGCGAAGTTCTGCTCAGCGTCCGGGGCGTTCTCGAAGAAGGCGAAGTGCTGGTCCCAACGGATGTGCGCCGGCGACCCGACACACGTCATGAATGCGATGAAGTCGTTGTGGTTCTTCGCCGCTTCACCCCACTGACCGCGGTTCAGGTCACCCTCGTGGAGGTGGGTCTTCTGGAACGCCTCCGCGTCGAAGAACAAGCCCGGCTTGCTCAAGACGGACGCATCGTCGAGCTTGTTGAGCTTGATCATGGGTAGGGCCGACGCGTTAGAGTTGATGTACTCCAGGTTCGCGGTGGTGAAGAGGGAGAGCGGGAGGTACTTGTCATGATTATACAGCTCGCGCAGGAGTACGTTGAAGACGATCGGCACCGCTAGGCCCTCCGGGAGGTCGATCTCTTCACGCAGCTTCTTCCCCTTCGGCGCGGTCGCCGAGTCCTCGTCCCTGGTGCGTTTGTTCGACATGAGAGCGCGCGTCAGGCCGAGGGCTGTCGCTGGGGATGACTTTTGGATGGCTTTCATCACCGACGTGGTCGGAGAGTCCTCCATCTCCTTGTCGGACACGGTGATGTTCGACTCGTTGTCCGAGTCGACGAACGACGCTGACGGTTTGTCCACGTTTCGGGCACGACCGAGGTTGCGCATGGCGTTGCGTGACCCGATGGCCTTATTCATGGACACCCTGTCGCGGTTCGACAGACTCTTCAACGCGATTATTACTGCGTCGCTCGTATGCGTCTTCCTTTTTCTCTGTGGCGGAATCGGGTTCTGCTGCTGCTGCGGACCCTCGGAGCCTTCGGCGGGGAGTTGGGCCATGGGGTACAGAGGCGAGTAGACGATGTAAACGACGAAAGAAAAGAAAAGAGGCGCGTTCGTGGTGGACGCGAACAAGGAGCGAGAGTGACTTTGTCACGTTCGCGTCACGTTCTCACGCGCCTTTCCCCGTCTTTGCTTATCCTACGATAACCTCAAGCCGTTCGTGCCTCACGTCGAGGTTATCTCGGATTAGCGTAAGTTAACTTAAGTTCCGCACGATCAACATCGGGAACTCGTGCTCGCTGGTTGTTTGACTAATGCAAGTTGCATGAGTCCTATTATGCCTTCTACGTCAACTATATTAATGAGTTCAGCCCAAGTTCAACCTCCTACGCCCGCCTGCGAGCGAAGTCGCCGTACTTATCTCAATTACTCGATCCCCAAGGCATGGAGTGTAAGTTGGATTGTGGTGTGGAGTATCCATCTACAAGCAGATTCTTTATGCTCATGCTGTTCATGCAGTCAAGATGACCACACACTTCAATCGAAGGTTATTGCTGCAAGGAAAACAATTGTGGTTGCCAAGTAAGTATATGGTAAAAGAGTCCGTGGGCATAAAATGGTCAGTGAATCATGTCCAATAAATTCAGGAGATGAGTCATAGCTCAAACTCGCGATATTGTGCAAACTTGGGGATGTTCCGCAGCCTGAAGATGCATTGTGATTCTCTTGCCACTCAGACAGAGACACCTCAGTGAACTTGCATTGTAAAGATATCCCAAGGTACAGCAGGCGGAGCTCCAAGTCAAAAAAATTGGGAACTTGCGTCCATTTTCTGCCCGAGTTCACTTAGAGTTGACGATATAGTAGCGGACAATGTAACAGAGGCTCCCTGGATGCAGTCAAAGGACAAATTGAATGGTAATGAATGCATACATGAACAGTAGTGCAACCAAAACAACTTAGAATGTGCTGCGGCACATCGGTCAGTTGGCTGTACCCGCCAAGTAAGCCCAAGTTGATTTTGACCCGCGTGGGAAAACTTAAGTTAACTTGTGGCACGCGTGCCGAAAGGGGCAAGTAAAGTACAAGTTAGTACGTACAAGTTACTTTTTACGGACTCGGCGCCGACGATCACTATCCATGACGATCTCGAAAAATGCGCATTCTGGCAAGTACAACCCTATGCGTTGATGTTAAGGTACCTTATCGTTGTACAGGATGCTCTCGTTCTTGGATACACAACTGTGCGGCTCACTGGGACGTTCCGCGGTCCTCGATCCGGTCCAGTATGTGCCTGCTTCGTTCGGTATGGTTACAACTCACAAACTTTGCTCCGAACTAGAATGGATGTCACCCTGCCTGCCGAGTGCGACGACGAGCATTGGCAGCCATGGGGTCTGGGCTTTCAGCCACAAGACAAACCGTCCTCAATGGCGTTCTTCAATTGCCTGATCAACCTTTACCGCAATTTTCACCTTGTGCGTGGTGTGGTTGCCCGACGATCTGGATGGGATATTCTTCGACCAATCCGCCGTGCTGCACTGTCTCTATTACTATACACGCATCCTAATCCACAGGCCATTTGTCCCTGGCCTGTCCCGCCTCCACGAACCCGTGAATCCCCTCCCACTTTCTCAAATTCTTGGATTTCCGCCTGCTAAAGGTTTCTGTGCTCGTAGAATCCAGAGCAATGGGCATCTGCACCCAAGCCGCGAAGGCATGTATCTGCGTTGCGGACATCCATCGCCGGCGGCGGCCCAATAATCCCCTGTTGTTCAGTCAGGTATGTGTTATTGCGAGCGTTTCTCATCTCATCTCTTGTTTACTGATTGACACGCAGAACCCTATCTTCACCGCGAGCCATGATGCTGATAATAAATAAATGGAGCCGCACTGACGAACCCCGCGACTCAGCGGATGATTTTACGCTTATCTATAATGCTGTTGGTATTCTTGAATCCCAACAGGAGCGGTGAGCATTCTGAAACTGTTCTAATCACCTCCCCGATGCCGTGTCTATAGTTGGTCATCCTGCGCGTTCTTCGCGTGCGTCTCTCCATTTGTTTTTTTCGCACGTTCGCAGGCAACGCCTAACTATCTCCGTCGATAGAACCATGCTCCACCGCGTCCTTGCCCTCGACGAAGACTCGATGGGCCAATTCGACGATTTTCAGGATGTTCCGAACGTCGACCGTTTGGGAACTCTCGACGGCTATGCATCGACAATGCAAACCTCCGAGCCTGTACCAGCTGACGTTGCACCGCCCTGGCCGATTCAAGATACCTCCACAGCTTTGCCTCCTAATCCGTCCCCTCCACCGCAACAGATCTCTTTTCCTCCGGTATTCGTGGGCGACGAAGAGATTGTCCGAAGGAGAGTATATCGGCCTCCGGTTCGCTGACTGCCAGTGTAGATCCCGGAGACAATTATATCACGACACAACAAAAAAAGCTTGTACCTCCCTTGTGAGAAATCAGCGGACTGGCTGACGGGGCACAGACGGGCCGGTGCTCCAATGAATTCGCAGAAGCAACGAATGAATCATTGCGGGAGAAAGGCAAATTAAGTTGATAAAGATCCCAGAGCTGTAGCGCTGCGGGTGGCGACCTCTCACGACTTACTTCTTCCTTCATGCCACCACTTACTCGCCCGCAGACTCCGCAAAGCATACGCAGCTGGTGGTCGGACAGTAACCCTGTTGGTGCAACTGTCTCCATCCACGCGGCGGCCAAACCGTTGATGAAAATAATGTACCACTCGCAAGCGCGGGGCTTAATCAAGCGATATCGCGATGTGCCTCTGTCCAAAGAGGTCTTGGATATCTACTTGGCATATCTGATGTGCGTGGTTCCAGCGAGCTTCCACGGACGGCGTGCCCATACGCTCAGCAGGTTCAAATATGTTTCTCCAGCGACGAAGACAATGGTTTTGAGCGAGCTACGGACACGGGCCATTTCCGAAGAGGAAGCCCCAACGGTGGTGGAATGGCTCAGCTCGGATCCATGGATCGTCATGGAACTACTGGATTCCTTCGATGTTGAAATTCGAAGATGGGGGTGTACGATACTGGCAGGGGTGTCCGGTTACGAGGCAGAGACAGGAGCCATCGTCACTATCGAGCCCTGCAGGCGGCTTATCGCGCTTCTTAGGTGGTGTCATCCGCTGCTGACAACTCCATGGCTACTTACTGCAACCATCAAATAGCGACACCGCGGTATGGGAAGAGGCGATTTGCACCTTGGCCAAAACCCGCGGCAAGGCTGAAGGGGCACAAACAGTTGTGGAAGCCGATGCTCTGCTTCACGCGCCGTATCTGCTTAAATCAACCAACGCACAAGTACGGAGATGGTCATGTCAGCTCCTTGGGAACTTAGCGCGTCACGACTCGACGGCAACGGCAGTGCTGCAGATAGCCCCCTGTCCGCAACTGGTGTCATTGAGGTATGTCCTATATGTATCCTCCCCCCCAAGTGTTCCTCAAAATTGTAATAGCAAACAAGATAACCAAATCCATTCTTGTGCCATGTACGCCTTATCGATGATCAGCAACCGTCCGGACGGTGCGCTGGCAGTCGTGAATGCAAACGTCAGAGAACTTATCACGGAACTACTGACCTCTTCTAACCTACAAACACTGGGTTGGACGTCCGTGATGCTGGAGTGTTTGGCAGAACACCAACCTGCCGCGTTTGCGGTCTTGTCACAGATGGGTACAGAGCCCCATTGGCATGTCATCTCCCTTTTAAGGTGCATCCCACAATTCTGCGTAGTTGAACAATGAACACTCACGCCGAGTTCGCAGTGGCGGCAATGTCGAATTCAGGGGACATGGACTTCACGCATTAACCAGGATTCTCAAGGCCGGCGGCGCACAGGAAATTGTGGAAGCCGGAGTGTTGGATTATGTGGGGGAGCTTCTGGACACAAATGACAAGCAAATCCCGGAGCAGACCTGCGCAATGTTGAGCGACCTCGTTTCCTACCTGCCCACGATCCGTCTTCCTCTGTGGGACGCGGCAATCTGTCAACCGCTCATAAGACTCTCAAGGTCCGTTTAAGAATTGGGAGACATATCCGTCAACGGATAATTTACTCACATGTGTCTGCAGGCACAACGATCTCTACGTTCGGCAAAATGCAATATTCGTACTTTCGGCGATCTGCGCACAATCCAGTGCCACGCAGACGGCCCTGCATATGGATGTGTTCGACCATGTGTTGAAGCTCCTCCAATCACCCGACCCTCTGGACGTGCAATTTATATCGATGCTGGTTGGAGACCTGGTCCGCCTCGCGGCAAGGGCGACCCGGGAAGTTCCGAAGGGTATCCCGTACCAGCAGGTGATATTTTCAAGGTGTGTGCTTCAGTGCGAAGGGGAAATGTGCTCTGATACCGTGTGGCCTTTTCAATAGCGATGATGTCACCCTATTTACCAGTGCAGCATCCGCACTGCACCAAATAAGCCTGTCGCGCGATGGTGCAGAGGCGGTCCTGAATGCCGGTGCCCTGGACTACGCCTCTGAACTATTAGAGTCAGTAGACGTCTATACTCGGGCTTGGACATGTGCGATGCTCGGGAACCTTGCACGTCACGAGCTCCTGCCATTGGGCGGGTTGGTCCTGGAATTCCCGAGGCGTCTCGTTTCGCTTTTGAGGTTCTTTTCCCCGGACTTCTGCCCTCGGAGTTGTTGCTTAATCATCTGCCAGTGACGGTGATAAAGATGTGCGTCGATATTCGACTTACGCCTTATATTACCTCAGTCGGGGCGCGGGCGGCGAACGGGCCGTGCTAGATGCCCAGGTGCTTGACTATGTCCTGCGGCTTCTGCATGACCCCGACACGTTAAAGTGGGCATTACTGCTTGTCGGGCAGCTCGTCAATCACGCGGAGTCAACGGCGATGGAGATTCTGGGACTCAATCCCTGTCAGCAGCTAGTCCTCTTGAGGTGTGTTAATTCGTGAACTAGGAACATTCAATCGTTTATATTTGTGTAGCAATAGCAATGATCTACCGGTATATCAGGGCGCAGTACGCGCGCTGTACATGATCAGTCAGTGGTGCGATGGTGCCAAAGCGGTCTTGAATGCTGGTGCCCTGGACTACGTCCCAAAACTATTGGAATCAGCGGATGCCGATACCAAGGGTTGGACATGCTCAATGCTGGGTATTTTTGCCCGTCAGAAGCTCCTACCATTTGTAGGATTATGTCTGGCATCGAGGCATCTCGTCCCACTACTGAGGTACTGTCAAAGGTTTCCAGTTTCGATAATTCTTTGTTGAAAATACTTGCCAGCGACCGTGACGTGGATGTGCGTCGATCATCAATTGAAGCATTATACCTCATTATTGGACAGCCCGAGGGCGAGCGGGCGGTCCTGGAGGAAAAGGTGCTCGACCTTGTGCCGCAGCTTCTAGATTCATCCGACCACGATACCCAAAAGTGGACATTACTGCTGGTCGGGCAGCTGGCCGGCGAGGAGTCAACGGCGATGGAGATTCTAAGATTGGACCCTTGGCAGCAGCTGTTACGCTTGAGGTGTGTTGAATCTTCAACGCGAGAGATACACCCTGAAATTTCGAATCTAGCAAATTTGATGCAATCTCTTCAAGTGCAGTATTCGCAATGCGAGAACTAAGCCTATGGGCCGACGGTGCGAGGGCGGGGTCGAATGCTGGCGCCGTGGACCACGTCTGGAGACTATTACGTTCTCCAGATACTGATACCAAGGACTGGACGTGCTTGATGGTGGGAAACTTTGCACGTCACCTAGTCTGTAGTTAACCACGCCACCGGTCATTGGGGTCTGGGTGTATTATGTAAACATCTGGCCTCTGGATTCCTTCTGGCGTTTTGCGGAATCCCATCGGCCACAACAAAAAATCGTATCAGGCCAAAGTGTTTAGAAGGCCATTCTCAAGAGATCTGCCTGTTCACATTTTTGACCTACCGCCATGTAGGAGATAAATCGACGCGCAGGTTTTTGCGAAGGTTAGTCAGCACCGGGGCCATCAAACCCCGGCATCGCCATTCCGCCCTCTTTTCGCCTCAATTTTGCAGGAGAACTCGATGGTGTATGTCTATAGAACCTATCCGGCGTGTCAAATTGGTGAACGGCGCGCCGTGCGGCGTGGAGTGAGAGGCGTGAATTTTGATAAGGGCCGACTCCGATCAATCACCTCGGGTACATCAGGAAAATGTCCTTCAGCTGGCTGAGCTGGCCGAGCTGGGGCGGCTGGCACTGCTGGCGCCAGCTCGCCAGAATCTCCGCCAGAATCAATTTTTGCTGACGGTTGTTATCGGCTCTTTAAGTTATCCACTTGCACTCGAGTTGAGGTTATGGATACACGAACCAAGATACCAAACAAAGGAAACGCGCATATCGGACACCTCAGACTACCTCATATAGACCCCCCTAGGGGCAGTTGTTACATGGAGAATGACCGGCCCTAGGGGGGGTGTTTTTGAGTGGGTATCCCACATAATGTGGGACACCCCGACCATATAGCAAAAGTGGTGTGGGCCTTCCCTCACCGATTATTTGTGGGACATCCCACCCGCCACAGGCGGGCCCGAAAAATTTGCAGGGATGGCCCATTGCCCAAATTTGCAGCAGGACCCCAGACACCTGGCCTGCTATAAAAGTGCGGTTCGGGGTGCCTGCGGCCGGAAAAAAGCTGCATTTTGGGTGAATTTGGTGCAGACCATATGTGCACAGCTGCAGTGTGTCCAGTGCTGTGTCCAGTGCTGGCTATTGTGCGCCTGCGGCCGGAATAAAATGCAGCTTTTGGGGCCGAATTGCACGGAAATAGCAGTGGTATGGGTGGCTTGTATCGCTAGGTATTGGCTGCCAGATGTTGCGTCCAGGCTGGTGCAGCTCGGCTGCACATCCAGCCGCTGCCAGCATGTCCACGCCACCGCCGGTGGGGATCAGGTGAATGGTGGTGCGCTGGTAGCACATCCAGCCGCTGCCGACGGGACTGGGCCATGGTAGCACGTTCAGGTCCCCGCCGGCGGGATTAGGCGACGGTAGCATGTTCAGGTCCCCGCCGGCGGGATTAGGCGACGGTAGCACGTTCAGGCCGCCGCCGGTGGGATTGGGCGATGGTAGCATGTTCAGGTCCCCGCCAGCGGGATTAGGCGACGGTAGCACGTTCAGGTCCCCGCCGGTGGGATTAGGCGATGGTAGCACGTTCAGGCCGCTGCCGGCGGGACTATCAAATCCCCGCACAAAAAAAAAGTGTGACAGTGTCACAGGTCCATGGGCTGTCCCACATTCTCCAAGTCTGGGATGTCCCAGGTTGCAGTGGGCTGGCCCACACAGACGAGGGATGTCCCACACAGCTGGCCTGATACAGGCGGGACATCCCTTCCACTTGTTGGGATGTCCCTTCCATTCGCTGGGATGTCCCTCCAAAATGCAGGGAAAAGGTGGGACAGCCCATCTATTTTTCTGGTCAAGGACGGGATGTCCCACCAAGTTACATGGGACATCCCATTCAATTTCTACTCTAACTCAAGGGACATCCCAGATGTGCTACGGGACGTCCCAGGTATTTTTGCCTTTCACTGTGGGACATCCCATTACCTTCTGCACAAAAGCATGGGATGTCCCTC